>CAXKVW010000494.1:0-456338 GCA_964058825.1 Carex arenaria | reverse complement strand
GAGCAGTTTATCTGAATTGTAGTGCATTAAAATATGGCCAAAATATATCACAGTAAGTACAATTGTCTCGAAGAAATAGTATCTTATAATAAAAGAAGGGCGATGCTATTTTGAATCATTGTTTTTTTAGTTATCTGTAAGTAATTTATCCAAATTATTATGTCGACAGTAATTTTTTTAATTAACTTAAATGTTATCATCTTGTTAGATATAAATTATTTGATTTAAACTTGTCACATCATCATTGGATCATTAAATATGGCACGCCACACCAAAATAAAAAAAAGTATGTATGAACTTCAAAGTTGACTTGTCATAAGGAAAAAAAAAATATTGATGTTAGATATTACTTACTATTAACCGATAAGATATGATTAATCCTTCCCTTACTAGAAGAGAATAAACAGTCAATAAATTAATAAAAACTTGGTTCAATATCTTTTGAATCATACGATAATGGTAATAGTTTTCTTTTGACAATATAATGATGCTGTTTCATTTATTGAAGAACATTGTTTTGAGGATTTTTTTTTAATATAAATAAACAAACCCATTTAAACGAAAAAAAACATTAAATATTCTGGATTTCCAAAAAAAAAATGCTCTACTTGATTTTAATAAAGTTGAAAAATATATATTCTTATTTAGCATCTTTCACCCTCCCCTGCTATGGTGGAGCTGCTTTCGGAAATACGACACATTAAGTGCCTGTTTCGTTTAAATGGATTTATTTATTTCTATTTAAAAAAAAAAATCTGATTTGAGCACTGAAGAGTACGATCCAAGGATATTTTTTTTTATCAGTTTTTAAAGGAGAAGTAGACTCAAGCCTCGCTAAAAGGCTCAAAATGTCTCAGCACGTTAAGAGATCAATCGGAATATTCAATTCACAAGAAATGATTTTAAAATGGATAATCACAAGAAATGGTTTTTAAAGGAGAAGAAGACTCAGCTCCGCTTAAAAGGCTCATCAAAATGTCATCTACCCAGTCAACTCGTTTGTCTTCCGGCCCATCTTTCTATTTCCGAATTCCGATCGTTAGAATTGTCGCAATTCAAAATCCAACTATCATCTGAGCCCAGAAAACCACATGATAATGGATTAATGGTATCGTATTTGGGAGGGATCAATAATCACCGTCAGATCTCCTGCGCAGGAAACGATAAGATCCCCCGACGGACCCATCTTCTTTCTCCTTTTTAATTAACACAAGACACTATCATCTGCAAGAAATATCTGGATCCAATGCGGTCCAGGTGCGCGGGAAAGTTTATCAAATCACAACCACAGACTTAATCTCACATCTCGTTAGCACATGCGATCCCATAACCCCAGTCATCCCCCATATTTCTCTTCCCCGATTCGATCCATTTCTTTGATCTCCAATCATGGTGCACACTGCATACGACCCGACAGAGCTAGTCAAGGGATGCCAAGCTCGGATCGACGCAGTCGCGTCTCACTCAGGGAAGCTCCTCCTGGGTTGCTCTGATTGCTCTCTCCGAATCTACGCCCCCTCCTCTCTCCCCAGCGACCCCTCCGACCATGAAATCCGTAAGGACAATTACTCTATGGAGCGATCCGTCAATTCCTTCTGGAGGAGAGCCCCGACTGCCATGGAGGTTTCGCATTCAAGGGATTTGTTGTTGTCATTGTCTGAGTGGGTTGCGGTGCATCGATTGCCTAGCTTGGAATCTCTCGTTGCCATCGGAAAGACTAAAGGAGCTAATGTGTTTAGTTGGGATGATAGAAGAGGATTCTTGTGTGTAGGGAGGCAGAAAAGGGTCATAATATATCGACTTGATGGTATGCAAAATGTTTCTCTTTTATTTAATTGAGCTAGAGTTAATTTCATAGGTTTCAACTATACTAATTTCAGTGAAGGTTACTTGGGTGCTGATGTGTAATTACGTTTTGATGGAATATATTGAAGCTGTGCAATTGATAACGCTTGAATAGTTGAATTAATTGATTTTAGTGTTGCTTTAGGTGGGCGCGAATTTGTAGAAATGAAGGAGTTCAGTGTGCCGGACACAGTGCGATCGATGGCATGGTGTGGCGACAACATATGCCTGGGCATTAGAAGGGAGTATGTGATCATGAATAGCATTACTGGTGCATTATCTGATATATTTCCTTCAGGAAGGTCCCCTCCTCTAGTTGTATCACTGCCAACTGGACAGCTTCTCCTAGGAAAGGTAAAGTTTGAATCATTTTTTCCTGAAAATTGCAATTGTGTTTTGTTCTCTGTTTCTTCAGAAAAATATTAATGACCATGATAAAAAATGTGAGTGCGGTACTGTAGCACTTGGTCATAACTTGCATATTAGAATAAGATAGACTAGCCAGCAATTAGTTTTGGTATCCTGATGCTACATAGGTTTATGCAAAGAGTTCTCCCAAGTAGGAAGCGATATTTGTTAAGTATTTTAGTGGCTGATTTAGACATCCTTTTTGTTATTTTATTAGGATAATATTGGAGTTTTTGTTGACCAAAATGGGAAGTTACTACAAGAAGGAAAGATATGCTGGTCAGATACACCCACAACGGTTGTCATCCACCGACCTTACGCGGTTGCTCGTTTGCCAAGACACATTGAAGTAAGAAAGAAATTTGTACTGTCTTCAATTATTCATATCTGGATGATGAATTAATGGTTGAAAACATGTTCCAGATTCGGTCCCTCAGAGCACCTAATCCGTTGATTCAGATGGTGGTGCTGCGTGATGTAAATCTGCTGCTTCAGATCAATAATTGCATTGTTGCTGCACAAGGAAATTCACTTCATGGTCTTATGCCAGTACCTATTGGAGCACAGGTATATAAAGGAAAAAGAATAATGGATGACATATTTTAAGAGGAATTATTTTTCTTTGTAAAGTTGAACATGTACAAAGAGTTTTAATTTGGTCAATTCAACCCAAACCAAACTGTAACTAGTTGAGACAAAATTTATGCTAACTAAATTGTAAACAGAACTGAATAAATATAACATTATAACTTCTATAAACAGAAACTCTAGGCAATAGAATGCTCTTGGTCAGTTTATTATTATTATTATATTATAATTATTATGAGTGAGATTATGGTAATATGCATATTACAAATCAACCCCTGCTTTGAGTTCATATCTCTATTTTCAAAGTTCAAACAGTCTATCCAAATTGTTAAACTTGATCTCCATATGAAATGTACTTAGAGGCCACATTTTACAATTTTGTGAATTTTCTTACCACTTTTTAGATAAGTAGATGGTCCAGAATTTTTAGATAAAGTTATTTTCTACCTATTAAAAAAAATATTTAAAAGGTCATAAAATATGTAATAATTGATCTCCATTTTTTTAGATATAATTTTTTTTCTAAAATATGTAATAAGGGATCTAAAAATTCACTACTATTTTTTTCGCTGGTAGAAAATCAATACTTTCGGATGGTCCGGAATATTTAGATCGAGTGATTTTCTTAGCACAATTATCTATTACTTGGCACAATTGATCTGCATGTTTTTTTTTTTTTTCATATAATAGAGCTAGTAAATAACTTGATGCATTATGCATACCAGTGATTTCTATCCGTCTATTCCTCCTGGTACAGGGCAGCACATTCCTATTCCTGACCTGATTGAAGGGACCTGTACTGGTACTGGGCCAGACAAGTCTCCACATTGAAGTTTGAGCATTACATTCTGTTAGGGCCTTGATAATACCATTACCCAGCTTTAAAACCGGAGTTCATATAAACACCGCCTCTTCCGTACCGGAATAAACCAACAATAATTAAATATATTTCTTTTTTGATTCATAATTACTTCACTATTTTTTTGGATTTCAGATAGTACAATTGACGGCATCAGGAGAATTTGAAGAGGCTTTGGCCTTATGCAAACTTCTTCCCCCTGAAGATTCGAGTCTTCGTGCCTCAAAGGAGAGCTCTATTCACATGAGGTTACTTTCTTTACCGTTGGTGCATTCAAAATTACTGTACCTTGCCTTAACATTCGTTAACTTTTTGATGTATTTAAGTAAGTTTAAGCTCATGCAAACTACAAGGTAATCTGTCCAAATATCAATTGCTGCCTTCTTTTCTCAGATATGGACATTATTTATTCGATAATGGAAATTACGAGGAGGCAATGGAACAATTTTTCGCTTCACAAGTTGACACTACCTACATTCTGTCTCTATACCCTTCTCTTATCCTCCCAAAATTAGCACACACAACTTTATCCGATAAGGCCGAGTCGACTGAATCATCTTCGCAGTTATCGAGGCAGTCATCTGATGCATCAGATGAGATGGAAGCAGGTTCAACTGCTCCGGTGCAGCTGGGCGAGCTAGATGAAAAAGAAGCTAAGAAAATGAACCACAACGCATTAATGGCTCTTGTGAAGTATTTGCAAAAAAGGAGAAGTGCTATAATTGAGAGGGCTACAGTTGAGGTCACTGACGAGGTCGTCTCAGGAGCTGTGCATGATGGGCTGTCCTTGTCAGACCCATATAGGTTAAAGCCCTCAAAGGTTTGTACCAACATTCACTATATATGCATATTACAATTCATGCAAATAACATCCATCTTTTCTTGTGTTTGTAATTAACTCTAGGTTATATCAAGCAAAATGTAGCTAAGCTAGCATATATATATATATATATTATGTATTTGCTCAACCAAATTTATTCACAGCTACCTTTTGTTAACTCAGACCTAACAATTAAGTTCATATATATATATATATATATATTATATTTTAGTGCAAAGTGGCTCTAGAAAAAAAAAAGGTTAGCTAAGATAGGTCCAAATTTATCATTAAAAAAGTAATCACTATCTAAGCCAGCACGTTATCTAGGTCCCAGAGCTTGCCTCAAATATTTCAATTTTTTTGCAAGTTGGAAAACTTTTGATGTTATCTCATGTACAGTAAATTCCATTTGATTTGTGAAATATCTTTATTAAATATATATGCGTCATTTAAAGACTTGTTTGAAGAGCCTGTCAGACCATTTTTTTTATTTATTTTCTTTTTTTCAACCTCTGTGTCATTTATCAGAGGCGGGTACAGGCCCATGTAAGTTCGGTAGCAAGAGAAACTGCAACTGTACTTGACACTGCACTTCTTCAAGGACTTGTTTTGACTAACCAGATAAAAGGTGCACTCGATATGCTAAAAGGGATGAATTATTGTGATTTAAAAATATCCGAGGAATTTTTGAAGGAGAGGAATCATTATACAGTGCTCTTAGAGCTTTACAAGTGCAACGGCATGCACCATGAGGCACTTAAATTACTTAACCAACTCGTTGAAGAGACTAATACCGAGATCAGTGAGAAGTTCAAGCCAAATATGATTATTAATTATCTCAAGGTATCTCTTCAATCTTTGTTATTTTTGAAATTATTTGATATATCTCCCTTGATATGTGAACTAGCTAGCTAATTAACATAATCTGAAGAAAGTTTTCTTTGAATTTCTCTAAAAATATTTGTTCATGATTTTATAATTATTTGTAGCCCAAGTGTAAACTGTAGACTCGTTCCTCCTGTATCTTACCTCCACATAAAAGTTTATTTCTTTATATTGTTATCATAATTGTTACTGTTGCCTTCTTCATCATGATAATTGTACTTAGTTTATTAAGACTTGCTTTTGAGGTGGGTTACTGAGCTTTACAAAGCAGAAATACTCATCCTTCTACCTGAAAATCTGGAGTTCTGAGATCCAAATATACGAAACACTTGCAGTGTGATCTATATGTCAAAATATGCTTACAAGCAGAGCCTTACATTGGTAATTTTTTTTTACCGAAGTATTTTGGATAGGTTGGAAACCATTACAATCGTATGGTCAGGATTGCTTAAAACATTGGTTTTCCACCAATTCAGAAAAGAATATAAAGGAAATCCAAGAAATGTAAAACTCGGCTTATAAGCATATTTTCACATTTAGATACAGTGAACAACTCGGATTATCTGCAATCTCAAAAACCGAGAGTTAAAACTTACCACCTAGGTTTTGTGCTTCGTAAAGCATGGCAACCATCTCTTATCACTTATATTATGATTGTTACAATTTGTAAAATTTGCATTTTTACAGCCTCTGTGCAGGTCGGATCCAATGCTAGTTTTGGAGTCGTCACTGTATGTGCTCGAGCGTTGCCCCACAGAAACAATAGAATTATTTCTTTCCGAAAATGTCGCTGCTGACCTGGTCAACTCTTACCTAAAACAACATGCCCCAAATTTGCAATCCACCTACTTAGAGCTGATGCTCTCTATGAGTGAGACTGGCATTAATCCTAATTTACAAAATGAACTGGTACGGAATAGTTTCATATTTATTGTAAACTAGGTCATCATATCAACAAGTACAGTATGTCATTATGTGCATACTACATTCCTGTTTTGTTCATCAAGATCCTTTTAATATAACTTTTCTTTTCTCTTTTGTTGTTCTTCTTCTTGTTGCTATTATTTATTCTTTGTTTCGGGAAGGGAATGGGGGGCTGCTTTATATTTTTTTAACAGATGGACCAAACCCTCATATAATTGTTATCTGGGCTAGGGCTGGTATAGAGGATTGTTCCACAAAAATTTAGTGGCCTCCTGAATTGTTAGATTTATATCCTTTTTCTCAATTTGTATATTCTCCACTATAATTTTCAAGTGGCTCAGTTGACATTGAGAAACAAATTCTGGTTGTCAGGTGCAATTATACCTGTCAGAGGTACTAGACTGGTACAGGGTTCTAAAGGAAGAACAAAAATGGGATGAAAAAGAGCTTTCTCCAACACGCAAAAAGTTAATTTCTATCCTAGAAGTTATCTCTGGTTACAATGCTGAGAATCTGTTAAAACGCCTCCCTAGTGATGCTCTTTTTGAAGAACGTGCGATTCTTCTCGGAAAGATTAACCAACATCATCTTGCCTTGTCACTCTATGTTCATAAGGTAGACAAATTGTTCAGAAATGAAAGGACTAAATTAGTGTACACCACATGGGTGAAATTAAGATAGGGCAAAGCCACATAAGTATGCTCGATGCAATTGTCTATTGGTAACAAATTTAAAACAATTCTATGGACTAAAAAGGGTGTGCACTACACTGAGGTAGTTATAAGTTAGGGCAAAGCCACATAAGTATGCTTGATGCAATTGGGTATTGGTATTTAATTTCAAATTATTCAAAATCTGTATTGTTTGGAGAACCAGCCGTTGGTCTAGTGGCAAAGTTGTGGGACATCGCAGGTTCGAAACCCGGTTTGAGATCCCTAGTGGATATTAAGTTGGGAGGCTTGACTCCCATCTTTATTAAAAAAATGTATTATTTCGTCATTCAAAAGAACTACTTGAGAAATTGCCAAGTTCATTATCTTGAGAACTAAAAACAGGCCCAACCATTTTTTGATAAATGTCTAGTGAGTGTTACTGTTTAACATTGTGTACGGTTAACCCAACTTTATATTTTTGACTTTTTGCCTAACCCTTCTGACTTGGCCATTTAGCTTCTTTACTCTAATTCTGGTTGACCCTTCAAAATCTTTACTTTCTTAAAAACTAGAATCGGTTAGTATGCTTGTACTTCTAAATTGCAAAACTTTATAATATGTCATTGCTTTTGAGTTTAAAATAGGTAAAACTGTCCCTGGTGATAGTTAGTCTTTAGCGCCAAACTGAAACATTTAGTCCAGTGAAATGACAATACCAAAAATGATTAAATGACCAATAGGATCTTATTGGGTCGAGTACTTTGCTGTTAAATTAATGTGAATGTCTGAAGAACTGTATAGCACCAAGCTTACAACAATTATATTTGGAATTCCTGCAGCTGCAGTTGCCTGAAAAAGCAGTAGCATACTGTGACCGCTTGTATGACGAAGGCTTAAACCAACCAACAAGACCAAACTCAAATATTTACTTAACGCTCCTCCAAATCTACTTAAACCCGCGAAAAACTGCACGGGACGCGCAACGCAAGGTGACTCCCGTTGCATCCCAGGTGGCACCAAAACCAGCAAACAGCAAGCTAAAAGGAGGGTTCCGGCTGTCAAAGAAGGTGGCGGAGATTGAGTTTGCAGAGGAAGCGAGATTTAGTGCAAGTGGTACTGATAGTGGGAGAAGTGATGGAGATATGGATGAGTTAAGTGAAGATGGTCAATCCCAAATTCAAGATGAAGGGGATAATAGTAAGGGAATTATGTTGAATGAGGCAATGGATTTGTTGAGCAAGAGATGGGACCGTATTAATGGAGCCCAGGCACTTAAATTATTGCCAAGGGATACAAAACTTCAGGTAAGCAGCAACAAATGTTATTACACTAGCTGGTGCCAGTAAAGAGGCACGAAGTCAGTAATTTTTGTTAAGAGGCAAAACAAAAGGACAATACTTAAAAGAGTGAGTCTATGGTAATATTCATAGTATGGATTGGTCCGTAATGTGGATCGGTATTTTCGTTTTCAAGATCATTATGGTCAATATCCGAACCGTTCAACATGATTCCCATATGAATATGTACTTCCATACCTAACTTTATATTTTTTAGAATTTTTTTACTATTTTTTAAGATAGGTAGAAAATCACTTGATCTGAAAATTCTGGACCATCCAAAAACAGTGATTTTCTACTATCTTTAAAAATAGTAATATAATTCTAAAAAATATGAAATTCGGTCTGCAAGTACATAGTCATATGGGAATCACGTTGAAGGTTCAGATCGACCGCTAGGATTTTGAAAACGAAAATATCAATCCGTATTACGGACCAATCCATTCTATGCATAGTACCATAGACTCACTCTATACTTGATCATTACCACCATTTATTAACATTAGAACTTTTATACAAAAGTAAATTATAATTTTTAGAGTGAGGCAGAGTTTTCCAAATACCTTTTTTTTGTACAAACATATATTCTTTGCTTCCTTTCTGATCTGTGATAGGAAAAAAAAAAAAAATTATTGATATACTTGAGCCAGGGTAGGTCACTTGGAACCACTTGGCTTCTACTCTGCCAGTAAATATTGGCATCTCCTTTTGGCTCTATAATTCAACAATTGAGTGCGAATGTATATATTTCTAAAAAATAGGAAATATTTAATTTCATAAAAATATGAAATTAACGTGCATATAATATGTGAGGTACCATTTATGCTACCTGGCTTGGAAGCAGTAGCACTCTTGGTACTGAAACCCTTGAGTTGATCTCATGTGTAAATCTGATCAACTGTTATTTGCAGGACATCATCCAACCTTCTTTGTTATAGTTTAATTGTTTGTTGTTTCCTTATCAGAATTTGCTCACTTTTCTGGAGCCGCTGCTAAAGAACTCGAGTGAACACCTTCGGAACTACTTGGTCATCAAGAACTTAAACTCGAGAGAGAATTTACAGGTGGGTATTTGAATCTTTTGCCAAAACTAAATCAGGTGTAATAAGACTAGTTACTAACTAGTTTATTTGGTTATATTTTTTTTATATTTTGGCTTAGGTAAAGGAGGAGTTATACAAACATAGAAAAACAGTGGTGAAGATTGATGCAGATAGCATGTGCACTCTCTGTCACAAACGCATGGGAAATAGCGCATTTGCAATTTACCCCAATGGAAAAACCCTTGTTCACTTTGTGTGCTACAGAGACTCTCAACGCAGTAAGTCTGGCCGAAGCAGGGCTCAGTCCAGGCGCCTCTGAGTTTCTTGCTGTTCTTTTTCATGTGTTGATTGGTATTGCTTGCAGATCTATTTTTTTTTTTTTTCACTTTGTAATTACTTTGGGCTGCTCATTGTACATAGTCATGCTGTTCTGAGGCATGAGATGAAGAGAATTTGTCTGATGTTATCGGCACTTTCTATTTTGTACAAATTAATCTACTGTCTGATGTTGTGGTGTGTACGTAAGCTGTACCGCATTTCCTGATTCTTTTTACAAGTGTTGTTTATGAATTTTTTTTATGTAAAGATAATATTTTTCTAGTTTCGTTTTCTCATATATACTTTCATTATGCCTAAGATGCCGAGTGTGGACCGTTTTTAATATTAAACAGGCTTAGTTGAGACAGTACAGGAATTGTAGACCTGGAATGCAGCAAGGGTAGTCACAAGTCCTCTGAATAATCATACGTGCACATATCTATATTACTTGTTTTTACTCTTCCTGTTGGAGTGCTGCAAATGACAGCAGGAAAACAATCGCAAAAATTACGAACGTATTGTTCGAAACCTTTTTTATTTTTTTAAAAAAAGTACATACCATGTCAATATATATATGCATGTTATCAAAGGCACGGCGTACATACAGTATTAGAAAGGGTAGGGAATATTAGAAGAGAAAACCGTAAAAGATTGAATTCATCGTGCGAAGCATGATGGAATTACGAGGCAGGAAGGCATTTTCTTTCCTCTTTTTAACTGTTCGTTTTTTTTTTTTTTCTTTTGCGTGTTGGTTCTCGCTTGTAGAATTTAAACTATATATTTTTGGTTTCTCACCATCAAATTTGGGGCAGCGCGAAGTTCCAACGTGCATGCATATTTATCCCATCCTAAACAACCTCCCTGTGTTGTGTTCCTTATTCTTAAACGTCCAGTGTCAGTCAATAATTGACGATTAAAATATCGATTTTCATAAAAATTCAAATGGAATTCACGAAGAAAGAGATAATCGCTAATTTAGCCCATTAACAGTAAGCCTGTCCTTGCATAAATACCAAGGTGAATATCAATTTTTTTATTTACACTATCAATCTAGGGTACGTTTGGATGCACTCTAGAATAGCTAGAATAGCTACTGTTTAGAATAGTAAATAAGAATAGTTACTGTTTAAGAACAGTGCTATTCAGAACAGTAAAAAAGTTGTTTGGATTGCATATTTAGAATAGGGTTTGGAGAGAATAGCTACTGTTTAATAATTTATTTGTAAGATTAAATATAATACGATATAATATTAATTCAAATATTAAATATAATATAATATTATTTTAAATATTAGATTAGTGTTAAATAAAATATTATATTAAATATAATATAATATTAGTTTAAATATTAAATATAATATAATATTAGTTTAAATATTAAATGTAATATAATATTATTTTAAAAAATAGATTAGTATTAAATAAAATATTAGATTAAATGTAATATAATATTATTTTAAATATTAGATTAAATATAATATAATATTAGATTAAATATAATATAATATTAGTTTAAATATTAAATGTAATATAATATTATTTTAAATATTAAATATAATATAATATTAGTTTAAATATTAATGTAATATAATATTAATTTAAAAATTAGATTAGTATTAAATAAAATATTAGATTAAATATAATATAATATTAGTTTAAATATTAAATGTAATATAATATTATTTTAAATATTAAATGTAATATAATAGTAATTTAAATATTAATGTAATATAATATTAATTTAAAAATTAGATTAGTATTAAATAAAATATTAGATTAAATGTAATATAATTTTATTTTAAATATTAGATTAGTATTGAATAAAATATTAGTTTAAATATAATACAATGTAATATTAATTTAATTATTCAATGTAATATAATATTATTTTATATATTAGATTAGTATTAAATAAAATATTAGATTAAATATAATATAATATAATATTAATTTAAATATTAAAATGTAATATAATATTGTTTTAAATATTATATTAGTATTAAATAAAATATTAGATTAAATATAATATAATATAATATTAATTTAAATATTGAATGTAATATAATATTAGTTTAAATATTAGATTAGTATTAATATTGAAATCAAGAAATGCTATTCCATGTTTTTGTAAGAATAGCGAATAGCAATGCTATTCTAAAAACAGTAGCTATTCCGAATAGCTCTAAAAGTCGTTTGGATGCACCTTGTTCCGAATATCAATGCTATTCTAGGAACAGTAGCTATTCTTGTGCATCCAAACATACCCCTAATTAATAGTGCCTTTGATATTGAAGTTAAAAAGGGTAAATTAATGGGTCCACTTTTCTAGTTGTCCGGTTCTGATAACACCCGATTTTTTTTTTTGACACTGTCAAAATTCGTTTTTAATTAAGAAGCACCCGGACCGGTTTATGTAAACAAATCACCCCCGCACAATGGTTTCGCGCACTAGCCAAAACGGGTCCGCACGATGCTTTGGTCCGTATGATGATTTGACGCATTGGGTCCGCGCAATAATTTTGCACACCAAGTGGTACGCACAAGAGTTTGGCGCACCCACCGCTGGTCCGCACAAGGCTTTGGCGCACCCTAGTATTGGTGCTATAAGACCCCTTGCGCACGAAAATTACCAGACCCCACCCCAGCGCCAGCCAGCCCCCACCGGCTTAAGGTAATTTTTTTTATTTTTTTAATATATTTTAATTATATAGTTTAGTTTAATTTTAGATAGTTTAGATAATTTAATTAATTTAGATAGTTTAGTTTAATTTAGATAGCTTAGATAATTTAATTAATTTAGATAGTTTAGTTTAATTTAGATAGCTTAGATAATTTAATTAATTTAGTTTAATTTATATTAGTTTAAATATGTAATTTAGTTGTAACTTAATTGTAGTTTAGTCTAATTTTTTATTTAGATGTCGAAAATAAATTATGATTTTTGTTAAACCACTCAAAATTGTCCGAATATAGACCAAAATTAGAAATTGTACCAAATTAACCTTAATTGATTTTAGAAATCCGTTAAAATTACTAAAATTGCACAATCACCAGTAGTGTTTAAAAATTGCACAATTTTTAATTTATCATAATTTTAGTACTATAGACCAAAATAGATTAGAAATGCACAATTGGACCAAAATTCTACATTTTTCTTACATTGTTGGACCAAAATTCTTTTAGTATGGCGTCAACGAGTGGCACAGCCCCATTGGATGAGCCTGATTGGAATCATGAGTTGATCTCTACCATATTTCCGCACCTGACGGCTGAGTGCATTAGCCCCATATGTTGGTTCCCGCTCTTGGGCCACAAGATCTCACTAGCATATGCAAGCAAGTTTACATTTGAGAAATAATTTAAATTAAAAATTTATTTTTATTTGAAAAAATATAATTTTTTTTTCATTTGCAATTTATTTTAGGATCATGACATGACGGAGCTGAGGAATAATTGAAAGTTTTGATGCTTAGATAGCAAGGAATAAAACAAAAAAATTATTCGACTCAAAACAAACGATCTAGTTATTGCAAGTGCAAGAAACAATATTAATTAGTCTAATCAAGAAGAGAATAATATAATACCTTAGATTTGATCTCCAAATCAAATTAAGAAGGGTTGTTTGCTTAGCAATTTCTTATTCCCTTTCTCTTTCAACGGTGGTTGTGCTTTAGCCCTTCAAATGACGAGCCTCCTTAGGTATCAACTGAAAGATTAAAGAAATACTTGTATCTCTAAGGCTAGTAAGAGATTAACAAGTAGAACCTTAATCCTAGTTTAACCCTCTTGTTAATTTCTGAAATATTCTTAGAGGATTTCTAGATCTCAACACATGAGAGAAAATGAGAGAGAATGAGAAAGAGAGACAAATTTCGGCCAAGATAATATATGCAGAATTTTTGACCTTTCGGTACTAAAACTGATATATCTTTCTCTAGGTAACTCCAAACGACTTGAAACATTTACTATTAGATTCTAGACTCAAAGGGCTTCAAATTTCATAGGTCATACTTCCAAAATAGTTAATATTTGCCATTTCAAATCTCTGTTCAAAGTTACCTAAAAAACTGTCCCGAAATTTTTCTCATCCTTTATGAAATTGATTAGGTTTAATGACAAATTAAATATTTCTTAAATCATGTCATTACTAATCAATTCTTCTCAACTGAAATATCATGTATTTGGGCTTTGGGCTTAAACATACTAATCATATTAATATTTAATTATGTCCACAATCCCATACTTTAAAATACCAACATATAAATTAATATTCTATGTTAATTTATATGCATCTCTCATGTGTCAAAAACCATTTAAAATATGTCACACATACTTTAAATATTACTAGGATTATTTTACAACATCTCCATGTCATAAAATTGTTCATATATTAGTAACATATAATTTGTTCAAATTAATTATAACTCCTTATAATTAACATATCACATGTTATATACATATCATATATGTTTTTATTAATATATTTTCTTTTAATCTTTCACATAGTGTGACCCTATGGGATCCCATCATTATGGCAATAGAATTAACATTTTAATTCCATAAATCAATGATACAACTAACCATGGTATATTGATTACTCAAATGATGTAGATGAAATGCACAATGCAAAATCACGATCCCTGTAACATTAAAAAATATTGTTGTATCAATTTCTTGCAACATGATATCTAAATAATCGTAAGGTAGGAATGTGTCATCCTTATCAATTATTCTTTCTTGATTTCCTAAAGTTTAATTATGATATGATTATCATATAATCATATTGCATGCACATAATACAAACTTTATCAAGGGGCCCAGAGATATCATCACTTATATTAAGATATAAGGGACAATGGTTTCTTGATACGTATCGTTCTTCTGCATAAGTTATATGCACTGCAGTAACTGCCTTTATAACTCCTGGTTAAAGAGAGCGCTGGACAGGACCAACAATACACATCCCTTATGTAAGAAAAATAAATATTTCAACCAAAGAATTCTAGACACAATGAAATATCAATGACACAGAACACAATCCATATGATATTTCATTCTTGGGTCTGTCCAGTGCCATACATCTCCATTTATGCACATGTGTGATTAGATCGATAACTCTTTATCGTATAACCTGTAGAACATGGCAATCATCTAATCACTACACTTATCTTATATGGTCAACTAGTGTACCTTGCTGATTGCCAAGATAAGAGCATCTCTATTGGTGATAGCGAAATGCAATTGCAAACAGCTGTTTTGAAATTAAGTCACTTTTAATTTCAAATGTGCTGCATCGCTGAAATTAATTAGCATTTCATTTCGATCGCCACATCGGCGATATTTGTTTTTATTTTTATTTTCACTGATGTCTTTCTTCTCTGTCAGAGCAATTTCGCTCTTTTTCTTCTCCTAGCGATCATCAATTGCGCTCTTCGCTTCTCATTCCCCAACGAGATTCAAATGAACATAGCAATTCTCTCTTTCCACCATAGCCCAGGGTATTTAACTTACTTCCAGGCTGGTTTTATTAAGTTCAGTCAAAATATTAAAAAAATCAGAAAAAGACAAAATAGATTTTTCATTTTCACTAAATATTAATAGCTTCATACACCCAAAACAATCAACCACAACATAACTAAATATTATACATGTTCCATTTCCACTAACTATTGTCATCTTATTTGACTCTAAAAGTAACAAATCAGAAAAACATCTGAAAAATGGCAAAAAAAAGTAAAAACTCTTCATGTGACCCTCCCAGTTCTAATATGGGACCTGTACCAGATTGCCAATACTTAAATTGGTAGATGCATTGTTATTTCCTCCAAAAGGAATAGAAATTTCAACTCGATTTTAAGCCTAAATTAGTTACCGGAAGTGAAAAGAAAAATAAATGAAAATTCTTACTTTGAGGTGCATCGTTCTCAGAAATCTCTTAATCTGGCACACGATCGAACAACGATGTGGAGGAGGGGAACAGGGAGGGGAAGAGCGGAGGCGGTGGCAGAGACAGTGGCGACGGAGCTCAGATCTGAGGAGGAATAGGAACGGGAAGAGAGAGAGAAAAAACGAATAGAGATATAATCAGTTCCTTGTGCGCCTATGAGAGAAGGGAGAGAGGAAGAAGCTGATTTTATCGGAATGGAGCGACGGCGGAGCGAATTCGCGAAATGAAAGAGTAAATGAAAGCTTTCAATTTATGAAAGCTTGCGTATTTTTCACTCTCTGCGCATCGGTGATGGACCAAATGAAATTACACGTCGGACGCCAGCGCGGATTTGCAATTCCATATGAAAGCCGATGGAGATGCTCTAAGGGACATTTAAAAGCAAACAAATATATTCATTGTGAAGTTCTACAATTTAAGTCATCAACTCAAATGATCCACTAATATGAATACTCAAGATACAAAATGATAAAATTATTCACTAATAAACTAAACATATCATACATATGATCTGGGTCTAAGACACCAACACTAACAATAACTATATGACTATAAAATATGACGTGTGCTATGCACTGCCGTTACAGAGGATGGGGCTGTGGCATGTGTCACAGCTCACCCCTGTTATCGCAGATGCCGGAGACACACATTTCACCTGCCCATTGGAGAGATTACGGTCTCTCTCCAGGACGTGAGTTTCTATGGGGCCCGTCCATTACTGGAGCTGCTGTGAGCGGTGTGGAGTACGGAGACTTTGATCAGCTCGTGACTGATCTGCTGGGTGCCGGATTGATGAAGCGGAGGAAGACAAAGAGGGGCAAGATCAACTCCAAGAATGACATCAGTATAGTTGCTTTGCAGCAGTGTTTCAGGTGATTTTAAATTTAATTGATTGCGTGCATGTAACTTTTTAAATTATTTGATTGTGACATTTACAGTGTATACAAGTAATTATAGTAGAGAACAAGCCGATAATGCCGATCCTACTGAGGTAGCACGGTGGACCCGGTATTACATCATGGAGATTTTCGCCTGCTGGATGTTCCCAGATTCATCTGGGGGCACTGTTTCCACCTCTCTATTACAGTTTCTAGTGGACTTGGAGAACCCTCCAAACATGAATTGAGGTGCAGCGGTCTTGGCATGCCTATATCGCGATTTATGCACCGCGTGTTTGTATTAAAAAACTACAACCTGCCACTCGTTTAGGGCCGAATGTGATCGCGCTCATTTTTGAAGTCTTGCCAATGTGCTTATTCATCTTTTCATGGACACGAGTGGAAAAAAACTGACCATGCAATTGGCATTCCACCGCACGCTCTCTTCTTTCAACAAATCAGCCGACACACTTGTAGAACGTCTCCTCAACAATTGTAGCAACTGGTAACCTGCGAGAATTACAACTTACTATTAAATTGGGAACCTAAAACCATCAATAAATAATAAAACATTTGGTGATTATAAAACACAAACCTTCGGAAAGTTTTGAAGACATTGTTGAGCGATTCGGAACCATTGCTAGCCATGATTTCCCAACGAGCCCCATTGTCCATAACTTAATACACCTTCCAATGGCTTAGCCAGTTCTGCCTCGTCATTTTCATTGTACTTTCCACATGTATTCAAGTATGTCAGTCATTCGAGATTTATCCTTCCGATTGCATCAAGGCCTTCTATCATTATTCTTGTTTTCTTTTTTTTCACTAAGATTTTGTAATAATTGGCAGCAATTTTATCCTGGGAGTATTTACCAAAATTCTCAAACACATGTTGAGAGCAGTACCGGTGAGCACACTCCCTGTTCTCCTCAGACTAACCCAGATCATCCTGTATGAATACTTTTTTATGCTCTTGTGCCGGTCAGATACCACACACATGAATCTATTTAGACCAATTACAAACTCCCTCACCTACTTCATAAACCACCCCCCAATTCTCAAAATCTTAATTCTTTACAAGTCCAAATGCTAGCGGGATTAACTGGTTCTCTATATCATATCCAGTTACAATCAACAATTTACCCTTGTATCTACCTGATAGGAAACAAGCATCGATGCTGATGATTGGTCTGAGGTGACTCACTGCTTCAATACATGCCCCCAAGTCCATTCCAATCTCATGAAATACCGATACCCATCCTTTTTGGTTGGCTTTGAACAACTTTATATTGGGTTCCCGAATTTATCCTTTTTATTGCATCCAACAAAGGGACAAGAAGCCCGTAAGACCCCTCACAACTACCAAATGCCCGAGCAATGACTAACTCTCTACCACGCCACAATTTGTTGTACTTAGGGATGATGCCCTCGTACCTTTCAGCAACCAGATCCCTGATGGCCCTGATACTAATATCAACATTTTTTCGTAATGACAACTTTATGCAGTTGGCGACCATTGCGGATGTCAACTGTGCTTGATCTAACCTGGATGCCTCAGCGTGGCATGTGTGGGGTCCTTTATATTTCGTGACCGCCCTGTCATTACCAAAACCTGTAGCCCTCGCAGCCAACCCCCACTGGCAACAGTCGCTCTTGCACTTATACCTCATCCTTCTTGTGTCGATGTGTGTCTGATTCACCTCGATATTTTTCTTTATATGCCAATGGTAATTTTTTTTTTCATTTGCTCTTTGCTGGAGTACGTCATCCCCTCAGACAATTCATGTTGTTTTCCATCCTATTTCAAAAAAAAAAAAATAACGAATATAAAAATTTAATAATTTATAAATGATTTTTTTCTAATTAATTAAAAATTAAACACCTCAAAATTTGCAAAAGAGAGCTGTCAGCTTCTTCAAACTCCAATGTGTCATGAAATTGCTCGAACGGGTGTTTTTCTGCACCACCCGATACTCGCCACTGTCGTCTACCAAGCACATGCTAATTTGTATCCACATCACTAAAATCAGTTGCCCCGCCGCTGTCACTGGCATTCCAATTTTCCTCTGCCTCCCGCTCTTCGGGATCTTCATATGCATTTTCAGCATAATAAAGCGGTTCCTGGGTTGAAGATCGATCCTGGTCAGTTTGGGTCCTGCTAGAGCTTGAGAATGGAGCCCAAGGACGTCCCCTATTAGGTTGGGTCCGACTGAAATTAGATTCATAACTCAATTAAAAAAAAAAGCTGACACATTGTCGAATTTTTTTATTTTTTTTAAAATAGAATAATCCAAATTTTTTTGTATTCACATAGAAGTGATTTTTGAACTGGGATCAATAACTAAGATTTAAAGCATTTTTATTTTTTTCCCAATAACACAAACAAATATTTTAATTTTTCTTATAGCCACGAAAAATCCGATCTGAAAAATATTAATCCGGATTATTTGTTTCAGTCTTTCTAATAAACTAAATTATATATTATTCTATCCAATTTCAAAGAAACATATCAAAAATTTCTAATATTTTAATAAAATAAATAAATAAATTATAACTTTTTTCAAAAAAAAAAGAGTTAAGAACCGGTTCCTACTAAAAATTGGCGGAAGGAAATACATATTAATCTAAGGATGAAATCTTTTAAAGAAAGATGGATGTAATTATAATTCGGAAGGAAATACATATTAATCTAAGGATGAAATCTTTTAAAGAAAGATGGATGTAATTATAATTCAGATAAGATTAATACGCTAAGGAAACTAGATATATATGGATTCAGAAGATATTAAATGGATAGAATACAATCATAAATATAATTTGGATGTTCAAGTAAATTTATTTTAATCTTATACAATGAATGGAATTTATTGTGAAATAATTATTTGGTAGTAAAATATAAAAAAGAATAATATAAATAAAATAACATCCATGCCATGTATCCAATCATGATAGGGAGCCATCTAACTGTTTTCCATAAGAAGTTATTAGTTAGAAAAAACATATATCTTGCTAATAAGATTCTGAATATCAAAACCATATCGGCATCCATATTCATTTAACCTGCATTCACATCCTTATCAGTATCCCCAAATGTTTGGATAATGGATATTGTATTCGTAAATATTCGAATACAGACGACTAATATCATTTTCACCCCTATTAAATTAGCAGCATCTTTTGCCAAGAAAGAAACAATTTGAAATTTACTTTTATTTATGCTTCTAATCAAGTTTGTCAGCAGTAATCATTTGCTGGTAGGATTCATGGACTCGAGAAGAATTCTGATTTCCTAAACTATCCAGAGCCCAATAACAAAAAAATTAACAACAGACTTTTACAGGGACTTCTTCTTTTCACTATTATAGAATTATAAATAGATGATATCGCTATAATTAAATTTAAAATAACTTACAACCTGCTCCACAAAGTGTGTAGAGGAGGAAAGGATCAGGTCTGATAAGGGCAACTGATGCTTCCCAAAATCATTTCATCTTGCTCAACAAAGTAAAATCTGAGTATTTGCACCAGGCAAACTCTAGTCTTTCTACCCCCAAGTTAGTGGGTCCTTGTAAAAAAAAATTCTGAAGTTTCAAGTTAGCTCTCAATTAGAATACAAAAAATATTGTGAAGTTTCAACACAGGTGAGAGGACATTAATGATTCCCTTCATGAAATATCAAGCTCCGATTAAGCCTAAATTAATCCTACTGTGAATTATTTCCTAACCAACTGAATTTGCCTCATTAGACCCAGGGCAGAACCAGAAAACTTAGCTTGGAAGGATTGAAATGCAAAATGTTGTGGCATCTAGGATTTGCACTCAAGTCTCCATATAAACACTTTTAAAATTTATAAAGGATAAATTGCTAATCTGTATTTATAGGGGTGGCTTAACCACCTCTGGACTTCCTTTAAATCTTCCCCTGGTTAAACCTAAATTGTGTAATAGGTCCATGATTAAAGCATTGATTTAAGCAAGCTTAATTTCAGTTTACTCTCACTTTTGAAGTAAAAATGAAATTAATACTATGCTTCAGAAATTGAATAAGAGGGGGACGGAATGGGAGAGAAGGGGCTAGAAGGGTACCGCATAGGGAGGGGAGGATTTAAAGGCAGTCATGTGCTCCACAAGTTTATACCAAAGTAAGGAAGTATGTAACTTTTGGTTTTATCTTAAATATTACTGCTTTGCCCTCATCAACGAAAAAGAGTTTTTTAAGTTTTCACCTTGCTCAGCAGATGTGGCTATACGCATTTCCATTTCATTTTATGCCAACAATCCAAGCGATCCAATATTCTCCATAATTGATATTTTTAATTCTCCAAGGGCTCCGATATTCTCAAACAACTATTCACACCTTGGAAAAATAAACTGGGATAACAACACAAAAAAAAAAAAATAGCCAAGAAAAAATAGCATTCTGCTACTTATCTATGAAGAAAAACCACTTTGAAGTTACTGTCATTCTGATACTTATCTATGAAGAAAAAAAAACAGTAAAAAAATTGCTAATAACATCACACGGAAAATCAATCAGTTAAGCCAATTGTTAGCTAACAAACCAGAATATATAATTTTGTATGTAACTTACTAGTTTCTCTTCATGTGAAATATGTCTTGTTTCTCTTCCTAGTTTCTTTAATACAATACTCAGTATCTTCTCATATTCAACATTTGCACACCAGTCCGAAATGGTACAAATCAAACTACTCTTAATGAGATATTGCGAATGATTTTATGTTCTGAAAGCAGTATTGCCATTATCTAGTGTGTACAGGGGCGGATCTAGGAATTCATTCAGGGATAGGCACAAAATACTAACAAAAACAAATACTAACAATAGTACAAATATTGAAAATTAGTGAAAACACAAAATAAACAAAAACAAGGTCTTGGCTTTCTTATTTTATATAGAGATGACATGCTGATAAATTTTGTTTATAAATGACCTATTTTTCTTCTTTGCCTCTTGATTACTCTTTAAAAAGAAAAATGAGGTCATAAAAATAACAAAATATGATAAAATATAAGATATTGATCAAAGATGAAAATACATATTACAATAAAAATAGATATACTAAAACAAGCAGATATTAAAATAGCTATCTTTTATCATACTGTTTTTGCATCCACAAAATTTTCTGAAATAGAAATAGTTAAATAATGAACTCTTTGACCTTGCTTGAAAAAACCTCTTCAATTAAATAATAATGCAAATACCTTTCATAGTTCATAACATGGTTCGCAAAATTGGGATTGGTCACTTGATTGTGGATTTGGAATCGGATAAATCAATTAAAATTGGTTGAATCAAATCGGAAACTCGAATTTTTTTTTCGTAAAAACTTTTTTTGTACTTAAAATATAGCAACAAAATTGTTAAAAAAAAATTAGTCCAAAACTAATGTTAAGCCTACTTGTTGACTCTAAACAAATAGAGAAACAATAGAGAAACAAAAAAGAAAAAAAATAACAGATAAAGGAAAATGGAGGTGTTGATTTCCATAAAAATGGAGAGGAAAGGAGCAATAAGTTTGAATCATTGAATTGCACGGTGAAAAGGAAAGAAAAAAGAGCTGAAATGGCACTCTACTCAATCTCTCATTAAATCTGACAAAGGACCCCACACAAAACAACAAATAAGCATTTGCACATTTCTTGCTCTCATATCCCATAGAAGGGTCCCATGTTTCATCATTTGGGTGTATGTGCTCCATGTTCATTTTCATTTAAAGAGTTTCTTCTTCTTCAGGAAACAACTCGAAAATCAGAAGAAGAAAAAAATGGACGAAATTAAGATCTAATGTCATTTGCCTTTGAGAAATTGAGATCTTTGTACTACATCTGGACCATTCTGCTGAGTCAGGGGTAGGCATTATATTGAAACAGGGGTAGGCACAAACATCAAATAGTATTAGATCTAAAAAAAATTCACAATCCAGGGGTAGGCAAGTGCCTACCCCTGGCCCTGTTTGGGTCCGCCCCTGAGTGTGTAATTCAAAATCTAAATCATTTTTATCATAAAAGCCAGAAAGTCAGTAAAGGAGGGTGATGTGTTCTGCATGGGAATTCTATGTTTTATTTTGGAAGAACTTGACGTAAATTAGGAAGGTGCTCTCACAGAATCATAGTGGATCGAACCACTAAACAATATTCCGACAGGCATCCTCTTTTTCCAATACAACATCCTCTTAAAATCGATGAATAATGAATATAACTTGTTGACCAACGAAGGAGAACTTACCTGGCCAAGAGATAAAATGCTACTAATGGAAACAACCAAGAAGGAGACACAGCAACGAAGAAGATTCTTGTTTGTTTCTGGAAGGAAAAACAAAAGAGAAAAAAGGTATAAAGAGAGGCAGTAAAAGGTTACAATTGGTCCGCTGGGGGCCGGCTTCTCTCCAACCCCCCACACACAATCCAGGATACACTTCAAATCGGAGGTGACAATTTTCAGTCGGCTGAAGTGTAGTAGTCACCCTACCTTCCGAATTTGTTTTATGGAGCAGGTGACATTCAAAAATTTCTACACCCTGCCCTTCGGTCCCCTCAGTTAATCTTGTCTGGAGCACGGCCTAAGGACCAAGGAAGGGAAAAAATAATACATATTAATAATAAAGGGCTCACAAAGTGGTCCACCGTTACTAATTTATACATTATTTGCAGCACAAATATTTCACTGAATAAATGCTACACGAAACAACTAAATTTTCAGTTCGACCAATTACAGTTTTGTAAGAACATCAACCATGGAATTACATGGCCAATACAAAGCCTCAAGAGGCAGCTTCTTAGGCATTGTCAACCCTGACCCCTCGCTCATATCCACCATTTCTTCCCCAACTCTCTCCCACTCAAAACACTGAATCATGGTCCCAAGTGCCAATCCCACCATTCGCATGCCCAAATTCTCAGCAGGGCAAATCCTTCGTCCCATCCCAAATGGTATCAGAAATTTCCCTCCTGCCTTCCCTGCCCAAAATCTCTCCGGCATGAACTCGTTCGGTTTGTCCCAGATACTCTCGTCTCTGTGAATACTGTATAAATTCACCAAAAGCATTGTACCACAAGGTATATGGTAGCCTGATACTATACAGTCAGATGATGACATGTGAGGTACTAATAGTGGGGCCGCGGGATTTAGCCGAAGGGTCTCTTTAATTATGCACTGGAGATACGGCAGGGTCGGGAGGTCGGTGTCCTCTAGCATTCGGCCATGCCCCACTACTTTGGAGATCTCGTCCCGGGCTTTCAACATTGCATCAGGGTGGTTGAGTAGAAGTGACATTGCCCATTCTACTGTACCAGAGGAAGTATCTGTCCCTGCTTCTAGAAGACTCTAAGAAACAATAAACTAATTTAGTGTGGATTATTGGATGCAATTAAATTTTTTTTTTCTCTTTGAAATAAATAGGAGATTATTAAGTGTTAGTGCAACAAATATATTACATAGAAGCACGGTTGAAATCAAGGCTACTAGAGAATGAGAATATCATGGTTACAAGGTATGTGGATTGCTGTCCCCAAGGACCGTGGGGTAGTGGCCTTTGGAGAGTGGGTTGGAACAAACTCACAAAGTACAATTTTTGGAACAAAATATGACTTCTCGAACCATTACTACATTCTTTTTGATATAGTATGATATAAAAAAGTAAAACAGAGTTCAGATCACTAATACTTCAAAAAAATGAGAAAATATTTACAATTAAGCTTATTTGAACAACAAAGCTAAATATAGCTCAGATCATTAAGTTTGGAATTCCATTATGGTATTGTTCCCTGTTAGGGAAATACACTACTCTACCAATAGGAAGCAGGACCCTGTAACCCTTATTGAAATGGCATTTCTTTTATTGGTCACATCACCTGACGTAGCAAATTAAATAGGAATTATTTTATCTTTCAATTGGCCACATAACCTTACTTGACAAGGCACGTGCTATGAACTAATAGTATATAATGAAGCCATCCTCTGAATATTTCAGTTCAGAATTATTCTAAGAACCACTTACAATGCACAGGGACTTGATGAGCTGATCTGTGTAATAATCTGGGTCTTCTTTCTGCAGAGACAACAAAACACCAATGATACTCCGCTTTTTCTCAATTTCAACCTCCTGGCTTTTATCTTGTGTTGAGCGTTGCTCATCAATAAGTCTCTGTAAAAATTCAGTTCTACTCTTTTGCAGTCTCTTCATCCTCTTTCCTGTCCCTTGGAAATCGAACAACCTCAGGAAAGTTAAATAGTCTGACAAATTCAATGCCCCTATCAGCTCCATCGTCTCTTCGACCATCCACCGAAACCATCTTGACTCTGCAGAAACCTTTTGAGTTCAGTGAAAAACATATCAAGAACAGAAAGAAGATCAACGCGAAAGTTCATTTGATTCTGTTATTTTATTTGAAATGGTTCTAACATACCTCAGTTTCTTCGCATCCAAAAATTGTTTTCTCACACATCATCTGCATCATCACATTCATCATCAGCTCAAACAGCCTTGACTTTAGCTCTACCTTTACAAATGTCTTTGTTGTCCCAGATGATTCGCTTTTATAAGCTTTGAATAGCCTCCTAGTCATGGCGTGCACCTCTTTTAAACGTAACATGGAAAACCGTTCAATCCGGTTTACTGATAAGAGCTCGGTGGCAGAAACACGCCGGAGGTCCCGCCAGTATGGACCATAATTTGCTGTGCCCATGGTTGTCCTGTTACAAAAAAAACTTTTAGTAAGTCGCTGGCATTTCATCAAACACCATCTAGATACTGACACCCAACATTTAAGAGATAATTATTTTTTGTTATCAACAAATTTAGCAGGACCCTGTTGTTTATGATAGAGTAACGAAACCACCCTTAATCATAAACAATAAGACAAAGAACAAAAATGGGGAAAAAAAAATGGAACCAGTTATAAGAGAGAAGTTTTCCAGAGGAGAGGCGGGGCCTGTTTGCAAAGACGACATCATTCAGAGAGAAGCAATTCTCAGCCACTGAAGCTGAGGATACAGCAAGTACTGGGCAATGGGGCCCGAAGTGCAGTAGGAGAATTGGGCCATGGAGCTCAGAGAGAGTGGCGAGGGAACGGTGGAGTGGTGGTTGGTTCTTTCGGAGAAGGTGGAGATGACCTATCAGGGGGAGGCAATGAGGTGCACACGGTGGAAGGCAATGCTTATTTGTTTTGTTAACCTTTTTCTTTGTGATGCAAATTACAGTTAAGAGAATTGAGAAGAGGGTTAGGAGAATGGGGAGAGAAAAATAAGACATGATCATATCAGACTGGAGTGTTTGAGTGTCAACGATAGTCAATAGTCAAATAATCATAACTTTCCAGTTGTAGCCCTGTAGACTGTAGTGATGTCTTCTCAATTTAAGAAAGCAACTAGGTGCTTCATGTTGCAGCTATGCCACAACTGCTGTGGTGATGGTGTGTGTGGATGTCAGTTTGATGTTGATGCTTTTGTTAATGGATCAGCACAGATGAAATGTAAGGCAAAGAATAACTCACGGCGGTAGAGAAGGTACTCTAAACAGGAATATGTTGTTCAATGGGAAGAAATCCTGTGACAAATGGAATGATAGAGATATATTTAATGTTCAAATAACCGTAAACGAATTTATGATCAGCTAAAAAAAAAAAAAAAAATTAATTTCTGGAAATAACAAACAGGGGAAAATAGTCAACATTCATTCTTTTGTTATGTTAGATGAGCTAAATTTGAAATTGGAAATACCTTTATCTGCCACCTTGATTGTGTATGTCCGCTTTATGTTTGACGCTTCATCAGTGAAACATGCAGTCCAATTAGGCATCGGATAGTGTAAATGCTTGAAAAAGAGCCGTCTAGGCAAGTACATGCCTACTCAGTTAAATGTGAAGGTCATCAGAAATGGATTGATTGCTCAGTACTTGTCAAAAAAATTATTCTCTTTTGTGTTTTTTTGGGTGGCATAACAGGAATTTGCCAACTGTGATTTAGAACTAAAATATTACTAAACCGTACAAATCGTACCCGAGGTTGCATATGACGAGGGAAGACGAAAGGATGGCAGTAAGGAAACCTGGAAAAAAATAGCAATAAAGATTATCAGTACCGAAATTCAGGAACAGCTGGAGGAAAAACTTGTAGGCGTGCAATTCAAATAGGGGGGAACTGAGCAGAAGGGACAAAGAACGGAAGGTAGAAGAGGCGAGAAGGGCCAGGAACAGTGGGAAACCTGCAGACTGCGCGGAGTAGCGAGAGATGACAATGAGGGTTACCGAACAAAGCACGGGAGAACAGCAAGAGCAGGAATGGGAAAAGGAAAACCAATACTGAAAAAAGAGAAATACCGAGGAGGAGAAGGAGAAACCGACAGCTGGGTACCGATTCCGACGGAGGGGAGTGTGATTTGAGCGGCTGTCGGCAAAATCGCGTGAGGCGTTGGATTTTCTTTCTCCTGGGGCAAAAGCGCAGAATTCGAATCCTCTGAGATATCTCAAACTTTGCGTGACTTTTTGGAATATCTCAATCGTTCAAATACATTCTGCACGAATCTCAAAGCTCAACTAACACTGGCCCCTAACGGTTTCCCGAATAGGCACCGGACACGTCGGTCGCTCAAAAATTGAGATATCTCAGAGATGCGCACCCGTAATGACCATTCAATCTGCATTAACATTCGTGTGAGCTATATTAAAATCTGTGCACATAGTTTAATTACCGTGCGTACAGATCTTAATGTTAATCATACGGTGTTAAAGCTAATTGGACCTAAAAGTATCTCCGATCCCCATCGGATCTACTCGTATCTCCTTCTGTAAACAAGCATTATTTTTTATTTATAAAAAATATTTTAAATAATATATTTAAATGGATTGCATCCATATTGCAATCTCATAGTTAGGGCATAAATATTTTTCTGCTTTAGGATTTTCGAAGGAACTGAAATTTTTAAATTTTCGGTTCCTTCAGAGATATATAAATCACACAATATTATGGTCTTTGGCAATCCATCTCTACAGAAACCATTTTTTTTTAAATTCCTTTAGGACCCTTTTTAAGTGCGGCCCCTCTCCTCCTCCTACCCGAGCTCCTCGAACATAAATATGATGAATTATGGTATGGCCAAGGGTGTGGTCAACTAGTCCTGTGGAACTGAATTTTTTTTTTTTCAGTTTCATTTGAGATTTCCTACGTGAACCCAAAATTTATTTTTTTTATGTTTGATCGAAATGTAGATACAATCTATCTAATGCCGTACATTATTCTATAAATAGAATATTCTGTCAAACAAGTAGGTACATGTACCAAGTAACCTGATAGAGCTGGATAGTTTCAGTATTGATCAGCAGAGGCCGGGAACTATTTTTTGGAATGAGAGAGAACATACCATCCATGTAAGAACCAAATCTGACAGGGCTGAAGGACCACTTGAGGCACAGGGAAAGGCGCTGCAAATGGCAGTCCAAGAGAGTCAGCTGATACCTCATATTTACAAATTACAATGAATGCTTTATTTGGTCCCAAAAGTAGTAGCACGGGACCTGAATGAATTGCCCAACTGATGAGAGCAGTTTGAGTCCCCATGGGCCCCAAACTGCTCTCCCAACTGATAAGCTTAACCAACCTTGGTAGTTGGTACACAACAGCAACTGCTACAAGAGTAAGGAAGAAGCAAATTATGAGACAGGGTAGTGATGTTGATGTAAACTGTAAACACTTGAGATTATGAAATAGGAAAGTAAAAGCGAATTACCCAACCCTACAGGAATGTTTAAAAAGAAAAAAAAAAGGTTGATATCAGTACAAAACTTTCAGCCAATTACTCGGTTTTGTTTTCCATCTCTCGATTCATAAAAATGACAGATTAGCAAATGCCTTATGATGGAAAATGAAAAAGAGAAAAGAAAAGAAAACTACAAATTATGACATCAAATTGGCTACAACCAGATAAAACAAAATCAACTGTTATAGGAAATCATAAATATATACTAAAAAATCCCTAACGTTCAAGCCAAAAAGTACTCTTAAACAACACAAGCATCTGTTTTCCCAAAATTGATTGAAAGGAAACCAAATCTCTAATATTTAAGCCCTACGGCGCCTGGGGCGTTGGACCCCACCATCAGCCTTATCATCCTCATTCTCATCGTCCTCTTCTTTCTCACCGCTGCTTCCAGCTGCATCCTTTTCCTCACTTGTTTTGGTAGCTTCAGAGCTCTTTGTCTCAGTTGTGGCAGCAGGGGGGTTAACTGGGGCCTAAGATTAATTCAAGTAGACAGGTTTAATTATAAAATTCTTGATTCTAGAAAGCCATAAAGTATGCTTTAAAACCATCAGTTTGGAAACTTTTTCATCATCAGTAAATAAAATCATCTAGCATTTTTTAACTCTTTCAGTTGATGTTTATTATGCCAATAATAAGTGGGTTTGATCAAGTATTGTTTACCAATACAAACAACTGTATTTATGAAAGGCCATTAAAATGGTATCCCATTTTTTAAGCAAATATTTTTAAAGAATTAAAAATTAAAAATTAAAATAAATCACATACCACAGGCTTTTTGCCTCCGAAAAGAAGTCTGAAGAGAATGGTTAAAAGCACAACAACTACTGAAGCAAGAACGCCAAGAGTCACGTTTGGTTGAGTCTCTGCCTTCTCAATAAGATCCTAAATATATGAAACACAATAAAACAAATACATTATTAAACCCAAGAAAGCAGGCATAGACAGATTAAATCAATAACACTCCCTTTGTATTTCATAAATGGAGTAACTAAATATTATGTAATATCTGAATGAAAGAAAAAAAGAAGAAACAAACTAAAAACAGAATTATAGTACCAAACCACCCAAAATTATACTAACAGTACCAAACTACTAAAACAATGAAAATCATACTTACAAGAATCTTAATTTTGTATGCCTCCAGGAAGGGGATATCCGCAATCTTATAGAGCAAATCGAACACCATTTTCTGAAATTACCAAAAAAATTAAGTCCGTTACATTCAATTCTTGTTTTTAAAAAAAGAATCATAATATATGGTCTCAACTCTCAACTGAAACAGAAATGGAAATAAGTCAATTCATATTATTAAAAGAAAAAGGGCATAAAAATGAAAATGAATTCACCTGGACTCCAGCAAGAGGACCAGAACCCGGAGCAGCCTCATCGACCTTCTCCTTCTCCTTCTCAACATCATACTTGGGTTTCCATGTAGTCTCACGGTATGAAGCCGCCACCTTCTCGTCATCAGCAATCAAAATATTATCGAACAAGATGCCATCTTGCATGGTCCAGATCTCAATACCAATAGCCTCAATTGGCTCAAAATTGGGCTTCTCAAGCTCAAAGTATTCAGGATTAGGGATATCCCTTGGCTTCCAGATACCCTTGTAAGCTGGGTTATCAATCATAGGTGCGTGCCACTTGCCCTTGTAAGCTGGGTTTCTCTTCATGGGCCTCTTCCACTCACCACAACCCGGTGCTTCCTCACATTTCGGGTTGTCAATCTTTGGTGCCTCCCATTCACCATCCTCTTCATCGTCCCAGTCTTCGGGCTTGGATGCCTCAGGATCGTCGATTTCTTCGGGCTCATCATCCAACCACCCTTCTGGTTTTACTGCATCTACATCTTCTATCTCCATTGGGGCATCCTCATCCCAGTCGTCAGGCTTGGTCGCTTCCGGATCAGGTATCTTAGCCCGCTCATCCCAATCCTCAGGTTTCTTGTCCTCCGGGTCAGGAATGGTTTTTGGCGGGATGAGAGCTGGTTCAAAATCCTCACTTGACAGGAAGTTTGCCTTCTTCTTCTCCTCACCATCAATCAAGATGTGCAGGTGATTATCAGGGGTGATAACCGCAGTGTAGACGTGGGTGAGTTTGTCATGTGGTACAGAAGGGGGGAACTTGAGATGGTGTTCAACGAAATCACCAGTTTTCGGGTTCTGGTGCTTCAAAATGAAATGAACCTTATTGGTGGAACCGCACTTGTCAGGTCCAAACATAATGGTGTAAGGCGACTCATTGTCAAACTCCTTGGCAACCCAGCCAGCCTCTTGTGGCCTAAGATACTTGATGTAGGCGCCACCGCACTCAAGCCCATTTTGGAGGCGGACCTCGTATTGGAGCACAATTGTGCCGTCTTTCAGGGATACAGGTTTGTCGAGTACCTTGACAATGGCGTACTTTCTCGCCTTCTCGCTGACGAGGAGGCCGTGGTCTTCGTGCCCATCACTTTTCTCATGTTTCCATACACCTGGCAACAGGATGCATAAAACATTAAGTAATTTGCATCTCTGGAGTCTAGTAGAATGTTATTAAATCAAAACACCCAAAGGGGCACAACGCAGGTGAGATCATAGCATGCAAGCAATAAAATACAAAATTATGGAGAAATGAAGATCTTTAACAAGCTAACTAAAGCTCCTATAGAATAAACAAGTCATGATAATGCATTTTTGTCTTCAGTATTTTTAATAAAGGAAGATGCACTTCATCAATTTTATTGTTTCAGTACCAAATTTGGAGAGAAGTCAGGTATGTGCATGTATCATTTGTATACCATAAGGGCCGCTCTTTTTCACTTTCAATCAACACATATAGTTCAATATTTCATGTTACAATTGTGCTGGAAACATTTTAGCTATAGAAGGATCTAAAATAAACCAAAACATAGATCTTCATATCGATCAATCTATTGATCTTTACAGTTCACGAGAAATATGCAGAAATGAGCACTGCATTTTCAAATTTTCATGTCAATTAAGTAAAACACAACTGTTTATTATCTAAAAAAACTTAAACCTCCAAATTAACCTAAACCTATTTCTGTGAAGGAACACAGATCCTAGGATAAGAGAACAGATCAGATCTACAAAAGGAGAACACTATGCACTCCAGCAAATGAGAATAATACAAATGAGATAAATCTAATAGTACCGTTGTAATCTCCCTTCTGAGAGATAATCCAACTCCCCTCGAAGTTCTCTTCAAACGACTCATAAAACAACTGTTTCAAAAAAAAAAAGACAATTCGATTGATTAATACCACGATGCAAAATTCACAAAAAGGTGCTAATTGACTAAAAGTGAGCAAAGAATGGTGATCTTACTGGATCTGAAGCGCAGATCTGAATCACAAGCGCACAAATCACCACGAGCACAAGTTGAGGTTTCATCTTCGAACCTCCCACCATAAACCCTAGATGTACTACTACTCGAAATGGAGGCACTAAATTTCTGAAATCTTTTATACAATTAGATTTTGGAAGACTGGATCTATATTAGCCAACGGGTAGTACGTAAGAGGGAGGATATGAACGGACAGGATTAACAGATCAGGATCATTGGTCGTTGAGTTGAGTCTCTCCTTCTCCGTCTCTATCTCTCTCTCCGCTTTGGTTTGGATTTAATGAGCGGGGCAATAAAAAGGAAACTAATGACTTGTTCTGGCCAATCAGATGGCCGAGCACGTTGAGCTAACCAATTAGAGACTGCCACATCGGATAATTTGCGTGAGTAGCAATTTTTGTGGTTGCGGAGTGGGATTCGGGTCATTTGCTGCGAACCTAGACCCGTTGTCTAAACTTAGAGGAAATAAATCTGCTGTGATTCCAAGGAATAACAGGAGCTTGCAATTTAATATCCACCCATTCACCTGTTTTGAGATTCGTGCATCAAGAGAAGTGAACAGACAGATTATGAATTGCAGGTCCCTGTTATTCCTTTGAATCACAGCAGATTTATTTCCAAACTGAGAAGGAGGTCTTCGTTGGGTTTGACTTCTATTTAGATCATTTTAAATAAATTATTTGTTTTCAATTTACATATATACAAGTCGTCAAATAAATCGATCAATTTGAACCAAATTGAATTAAATAAAACAAATTATACCTCGATTAATTAATTAAATTGAATTGTATCAACGTTTTCAATCCATAATTAATAATATAGATACTAATTTGTTTTTAAGTTACACATACTATGTATCATACTATCGTACTAACACAATATATATAAATACTAGAGTTTGTTTAAATTTTAATTATCACAATTGAATCACAAATAAAAATAAAAGCATTATAACTTCTAAATCAAATCAAATTGAATAAATGATTAGCATTTGATCTAGTTACAAAGACACATGGTTTTTATGTAGAAAATTTATGAATTCAAAACTCAAATGAAAAAAATCATTTATTATAATAATAAGGGTATTAAGAAAATTCTTTACTAGAATTCAAATGTTTTTATTAACAAAATATTTATAAATTTTTGAAAATGACTCTTGAATTCTGGATACTGACAGAAAAGAACCCGATTCGGTATTGAAAAAGAAAAAGAAAAAGCAAACCAAGTCAATAATAAAAAGAAAATTGCAAAGAGGTTTCAGAATCCAGAAGTTTCCGCCAATCCGCCTAAAGGCGTACGTGTCAAAGTATTAAACGGTTCGTTTCTGCATATTATAGCCTTTATAGGCCTCTCTTTAATGTTATTTTGTGGTCCAATACTCCAATCCAATGGGCCTACTTTAGGCAAGCCCGTACATCTTACCTTATTATAGTTCAAAATTAGGCTAAATTGTTTTCCAAGACTGGGCTTCTGAGTAACAGATCAAAATAAATAATATTTCGGCTTGTTATAAATTTTAGAGTAAAATTCGCCTGATCTAAATTTTGTCATTTTTACGAATTAATTATTCAAGTTTGATTTATTTTTATACAGTTATTAAATTTTTTATTTATTTCAATCAAAATCAGTTTGTTATTTTTTTCCGTTCAAACTACCAACAGACTATATTCATCCATTTTTATATCACTTTATATTTTGTTACTGTATTTTGGACTTAAAAATATATGAAGTAATTTTATTGAAACAAATGAAAAGTTAAATAGCTACAAAGAAATAAATTAAACTTGAATGACAAATTCGTAACAAGGACAAAATCTAGTAACGTCGGGCGAAATTTACCCTAAAATTTAACGCTATTTTTTTTATAAAAAATATTTGTACTGTTGTTAATCGGATAATCTAAATCGTAGTGACTAATCCTGTAACTGTGTAGCAATTGGACAGCTTCCAAATTTGGATTTCCAAATTCTAGTCGTTTTTTAGATAAAAATGAATTTAAATCCGAACCTTTCAACTTTATATCCACAAAAAAAAAATAGTCGAATTTCGAATTTACATCTCTGCTCAAGTAGTATTGTTCTATATTAAAGATTGATTTTCCAAATGTATGATAAATGTAGCTATTCTATGAAATTTGGTGTTTATGTTAGACTTGAATTATGGCCCAAATTTATGTCAACTCTTAGCAGGTATGGATATGAAAATGCTTCCACCTTAGCCGTAGCATTCTCATTGACACTCCCATTTGAAAGTTGTAAAAAAAAAAAAAAAAGATTTCTCAAAAGAAAATGACAAAATAGCCTAAATAGGCAAAGTATAAATTGTGATAAAGCAACGAAAGGATAAAACACGGTTAAAATGTAGTGTGTGACAAAAGTAAAAGCAACGCAATTTAATATACCAAAAGTAATTAAGGGGTATTTCTTACGGAAAAGAAAAAGAAATAGAAGGTAACAAGAAAACAGATCCAGCAGAGGCCCATGTCTCAGGCCTGTATTCACGCATACATAAGCTTCCTATGAATTTGACTTTATTCAAAACATGTAAACTTAATTTGTTGAGTAGAACTAGGGTGCAACTAAGTTCATCAAACATTTAAAATTTAAAATTTGAAATAAAATTTGTATAGAGTCAAGTGGTCAAAAGGCTTAAAAAAAATAAATGTATTAAAATTAATTTATAAACCTTCTAATTTTGACTAATTGACTTTATACTAAATTAATTCGAAACTTTAAATTTTTTATATGTAGACGCATCACTCGTGAGGTAGAAGGATTTCAACGGTTTGAATTCGTCGTTTGAAGTTAATCTGATAGATTTTAGAGTTGAGTTTACAAAGGGGCTTGGTGAACTTAGGAGCACCCTAGTTCTGCTCTAATTTGTTTTATTTTTAAACTGTCAGTCTATTGCTGCTTTGGGTTAAATTAAAGAAATTTACTTCAATAAATATACTATTTTTTACTATTGAATGGTTCATGTTTATTTGATCAAATGTTAAAAACAATTTTGCAATCTAAGGTTATTTGTGGTTATTTTCTTACTAAATATTAAGAACTAGTCTTCAAAGCACAGGAATATTTTCTACTTGTTCTTGTTTGATCAGACGGTCAGCATGAATTGATAAATTTTCTCTCATATTATAGTATATTTTAAGCATTACTCTAAATTATAATGTGCATTTAATGCATTTAAATTGAATAAACAATAGAGAATTACGCACACATAAAGAAATATCTAATTAAATTTGGTATAAATAATCTCGCATACATGAAGTCTTACCTCAGCTACTAGATCAAGAACTGATATTTTAAATTTAATTAGAATTCATGATGCTTAGGTTTGCTTGCACAATAAAAAAGTAAAATCTCTTTTATTTCCTTTTCCCTAAAATGCCGGGCTATAAATATCTGCACAAATTGAACTGATTAGCATATTCACAAGATTCGCAAATTATTCGTAAATAATTTTTTTGTGGTGATGTCGAACCGCACGCCGAATTATTTGGTTGACCGAATTATTCGCGAATTTTACGATTTTTTTCCAGAATTTTACGAATTATTCACGAATTTTTTTCAATTCCCAAAAATTATTTTTACTTCCTTGCAGAACTAAGATCTCTATTCTGAATAATTCTGAATTATTTCTGAATCACGAACTTTTGATCTCGCCGAACTGAACTTGAATAATTCATTTGTCACTATGCTGATTAGTGTTATAACATAATTGGTTAGACAACATTGATCTGGGATTGGTCGTGTTATGTATATAAATAAATTGGATATTTTTGCAACATATGGATATATCACGCAATTCCAAACTAGTCGTTTTCAACATACTAAAAAGTAATTCAGTTCAGTTTCTAGTAACGATCCAATTAACGTAATTAAACCGTATGTCATTATATAACACGTTGCTTGCTGTGTTTATACATCCAGGTGTGTAGACAGTTGTCTGTGGATAATTTGGGATTATATATTTATATTGGGTCATTTCAGGGGAATTAATCTCATTTGAGCTTGGCAAACCACGTGCAAACTTATATAATCATGCATCCTGCAAATTAATTAATATTATTTTCTTTCATAAGTTCGTAATTTTTTTTTTTTGAAATAAAATAAAATCTAATTTTTTTTTTTGGCCTTTTTTTGGAGCAGTGTTTTGTAATATATATCTTGTGAATGCTTAATTGCATTAGTTTTTCTTTATTTGATGTTGGAGTAGAACTAGGGTGTTCCTAAGTTCACAAAGTCTCTTTGTAAACTCAGTTCTAAAATATATCAAATTGGTTTTAAATGACGAATTCAGACCGTTGAAATACTTAATTATATCTTGCGAGTGATGCGTCTACATGAGAAAATTTTAAACTTTCCAATTAATTTAGTATAAAGTCAAGTTGTTAACTTAGGAACACCTAGTTCTAGTTATAATAAACATGCATGTTATATAGAGTAAAACTAGGGTGCTCTTAAGTTCACCAAGCCTCTTTGTGAACTTAACTCTAAAATCTATCGGATTGATTTCAAATGACGAATCCAAACCGTTGAAATTCTTATACCTTACGAGTGATGCGTCTAAATGCAAAACTTTTAAAATTTTGAATTAATTATGTATAGAGTTAAGTGATCAAAAGTTGTTCAAAAAATAAATGCATTAAAATTAATTTATAAACATTTTACTTTTGACCGCTTGACTTAATACTAAATTAATTCGAAAGTTTAAATTTTTTGCATGTAGATGCATCATTCATAAAGTAGAAGAGTTTCAACTGTTTAAATTTGTCATTTGAAGTCAATCCGATAAGTTTTAGAGTTGAGTTCACAAATAAACTTGGTGAACTTAAGAGCACCTTAGTTCTACTCATGTTATATATATATCATTTATTGACTTGTTGCAGTAATCTATAGCTCTGTGGTGATTTATGAATCGTGTTTAATTATCAAGGTTTGGACTTGGGGCAAGTATAACCCGTCATTTTTTTTCATAACCAAAAAAATAAATAAAATAATATTAATAACCACACTCTCAAAAAAATTTCAACCATAACCAAACCGCCCCCCGGGGGGCGGTTTACTCCCCAAGCAACCCGCCCCCCAGTGGGACGGTTTACCCCCAGACCAAAACGCCCCCCGGGGGGGCGGGTTGCTACAGTATTTTTTTTTTTTGAATGTTTCAATCTAAATAATGAATGTATTTGTTTGAAATTACAGATATGAAATTAATGACTAAAAATAATATGAAATTAAAATAAAATTGTAACATTACCCAAATTATGTATATGATATTAATAATTGAAAATAATATAAGAAATATTCTAAGGAAGAGGGAGAATTATTTTCTGAATAAATTAACAAAATGCTTAAACTAAGTTGTGAGCAAAATAATTTTAAATAAATTATGGATCTTGAAATTAAGAGTTAATATTGATTCTGGATTTATTTACAATTTTGAAAAGCTTTGAGGTGCACGTAGTAAATATTTTAATATAAATGAAAGAACAAGGTTGAGGTGGCACCCTTACCATGTGGCCAATGCTGGTTGTGGCTTTCACCTTAATTATCAATTACTTGAAGGAGATTCATCATCTCTCATGTAAAGAAAAATAAATAAAAAAACCAAACAAAATTGAAGAAGAATAGAGAAAGGAAAGAAAAAAAAGAAAGAAGAAAAAACATGGGATTTCTTCTAACTTTCTCGATTGGTTAGTCTTGTGATTAAATCACCGAATGGATGTACTCTACTTCTTTCAATACATCTAGTGCAAATGTGCAATATGTGGTATCTCTCTATTTTCTGGTTTTATTTTCTTTTCCAATCTGATTTAAGTTTTTGGTAAATATTGATCAAACAGACTTAAATATACAAGCTTAATGTTGTGAAAGTTAAATTGAAACTTGTTTAATTAATGTGTGGAAATGGATTTGTCCGGGACCTCTATTTCTCTTTAATGTGCTATTTTAATTTAATATGAACTTGATACCGATGGTTGTGTTTTCTTATCTCTGTCTGTTTCGGTTCAGATACCTAAACCATAACAAGGATACATGGGTGATTTAATTCTCCAATTTTTGGTTTAGAACTCAAACCTTCCTGTACCTTATTGGTACCGAACTCCACTTGTCTTAAACCAGTTGCTTAATTATTTTCTACTGCTTTGCTAAAGGAGTTTGAGGGTATTTGGTATGATATGAAAAATGGTATCTATCCGTATTAGTTTTAATTTGGTTATACTCATCTAAGCTTTAAGGGGTATGATTGTAAGAAAAATAGGATAGGGAAGATGGAATTTGCAAAAGTACAATGAATTGATAAATTAACCTTGTCAGAGGGGTTTCGGTGCAAAGTTACATGTATACTAAAGATGCCGATTGGAATTTAAAGAATGAATTGTGAATTAAATTATGAGCTTTCGAACTTGATTAATTAATCTATTAAAAAGAAATTGATTTTTGTGCCTTTGACTTGAAAAGGAGAAAATTAGGAAGAATAACATAGACACTCTATAAACTGGACTGTATCCGAAAATGAACAATGAGAATAAATTGAACTTGAACCTTGACTTTATTTGAACACTGAGAGTATTGTATGAAATAAGATTCAATTAAAAGAAAATGCTTAGGTATAAGAAAATAATTAATACAAAAATAAAATAAAATAACTAGGAACATAAAACAAAGTTACTGAATAAAACTAAGTGAGAAATAAATGTTGAAATATGTAAATTGTTATCTTATATTTATTGTTATAAGTATTGAATAGGAATAATATATATATATTATTCTGATATAGGCAAATTAAGTAAAAGACTGACGAGACATAGTGTTCAAGAGGAACAGACTGCTAGTGATTAAATTGCTCTACAATATCAGGTGCGAGGTTATTGAATTAGTCTGAGATTCATAACTAGGAATTAAATCGCAACTCGCTGTGCTTCTGGCCCATTTTTTGTCACCACTGGAGCTTGAACCCGCGTCCCTTGGGTGAGAGTCACACACTCTAACCAATATACTACAAATTCTTTCATGTTACAATATTGAATCTATATATAATATATACATACAATAAAACAGTAGTATTATAACTTTCAATTCAAATTATTTTAATGCAATTTTTTAAAGTAATTAATGATATATATTTTTTTAAATGATGTTATTAAGTAAGTAAGATTGAAAAAAAAATGATATATTTTTAGATCTTGAAAAACAATTTGAGGACATAAGTAAGTAAGATTGAACATTTTTGTTTGCTATTGTAATATTTTGTATGTGCATAAAGAAAATAATAAAGATTAAATCTAACGGTTTTATTTTGCTATTTTTAGATTAAATATAACTTTAGATTATGAACTTTTGTATATTGGCATACAATTTTGTAGATAATTGGTGTTTTTGGTAAATTTGATCAATACTGGATTATTTATTGAAAGTACTGCAAATGTTTGATTGTTGCAAAGCATTTTGTATACTGTGAGTCAATTTATTAGAATTCTTGTTATAAACAAGACATGTACTATTAAAGATGTCCTCTAGATACCATTGCATGTTTATGTGCAGTTTTAAATTAAGTAAATCTCAGTTTGTATTTCTGTGTTCTTTCTGATTAATTTTTTTTCCTAAAGGAATGTGCCAATGAACACTGAAGTGAAGCAAATAAAGGTTGTGAATCAAAAGCGACGATCTAGTCGACCAGATGAAAGCACTTGCCCTGAGGAGGTACTAATAGATTACTGATTAGAGATGTTAATTCTCCTTTCTTTTAATTTCATATTATTTTTAGTCATTAATTTCATATATGTAATTTCAAACAAATACATTCATTATTTAGATTGAAACATTCAAATCTTTAAAAACAAAAAAAAAAAAACTGTAGCAACCCGCCCCCCTGGGGGGCGTTTTGGTCTGGGGGTAAACCGCCCCACTGGGTGGCGGGTTGCTTGGGGAGTAAACCGTCCTCCCGGGGGACGGTTTGGTTATGGTTGAAATTTTTTTGAGAGTGTGGTTATTAATATTATTTTATTTATTTTTTTAGTTATGAAAAAAAATGACGAAGTATAACTCCACTGTTTTAATAAAATAATCAAAAACTAAAAGCTTCAAATAAAGAAACTATTCTCCAATCATTTGCATTTCATGAAATTCTCCCTTAAAACCCGATACCTTTAACATCAGCAAGTAAGACAAAAACGACTGTTAAGCCGTAATTATAAATGGGTGATAAGATATATAAAGATTTTCTGTAAACAAACTCTTTCATTTTTTATAAAAATTTGTTGGCCAACCATAAAAAAATAAGATATAAAGATATATAACATTAATTAAGTAAATTCTCTTTTATTAATTTGTTTGATAGTTTTAAGAGTACAATTAATTTTTATGTATATCTAGAAAGATATTAATTATTTAAATTATAACGAGTAGAACTAGAATGTTTTCAAGCTCACCAACTACGAAATTCTAATGATTTTGTGACGGCTGTTTAATCATATATCAAATTTGCTCAAATTTAATACACACCTTATTTAAATAATTAAAAAATCTATTTTTAATTAAAAATATTAAATTGTTGTACTATGAAAAGTAGATCATCGCATAAGAATAGGGACACTATCCGCCATGAATTCTATTGGTATAGCCTCATACATGGATACTCCTGTTGTGAATAGAAAAAACACCTTTCTGTCAGTATACTCTTGCAGATACTCTCTCATTCGATCATGTGAAATATTTTTTATTGTATATTTAATTAGTTGTCTGAAATGGAAAGAAAAGAGGCAGTGCAGTTGTTAAGCACCATCTTTGCTCATGGCGCTACTCAACCAAAGACCAGAGCTTTCTTCCCTTGATTCATGCAACTGCTGTTTTCACTTCACATCTGACTCTTCCTGACGGTGGGGGTTCAGGCCCACCTATTACGAAACGCAATATCAATTACCTACCAAGTCCATTTTTATATTTTCTAGAAAATAATCAACTATATATATATATATATATATATATGAGGAGGGTTCAAATGCCTCCATTTTTTGTGCCTTTATTATGCCTCCATTTTTAAAAACCAAAATAACTCAAAATTCAAAATAAAACCGTTGGATGTGATCTATATTATTTTATCTATGCACATGTAAAAAATTACGACATTTCAACTTTGTTTTGGTTGTCATCAAGAGTTTATAAAAAATGTATTAATGTGGATAATTCATAGACATTGATTTTTCAACTTATTGAATCACATAAGACCAAAATTGAAATGTGATAATTTTTTATGAGCACATAAAGAAAATAACATAGATTACATCTAACGGTTTTATTTTGACGTTTATGATTTAAATTTTGAGTTATTGTAGTTTTTAAAAATGGAGCATGATGGAGGCACAAAATATGGAGGCATTTGAACCCTCCTCTATATATATATATATATATAGTAAAACTAGGGTGCTCTTATGTTCACCAAGTCTATTTGTGAACTTAACTCCAAAACCTATTGGATTGACTTCAAATGATGAATCCGAACTGTTGAAATCCTTATACTTTACAAGTGATGCGTCTACATGCAAAAAATTTAAAATAATGAATTAATTATGTATAGAGTCAAGTGGTCAAAAGTTGTTCAAAAAATGAATGCATTAAAATTAATTTATAAACCTTCTACTTTTAACAGCTTCACTTAATACTAAATTAAATTGAAAGTTAAATTTTTTTGCATGTAGATGTATCACTCATAAGGTAGAAGAGCTTCAACAGTTCGGATTTGTCATTTGAAATCAATTCGATATGTTTTAGAGTTGAGTTCACAAATAGGCATGGTGAACTTAAGAGCACCCTAGTTCTACTCATATATATATATATATATATATATATATATATATATATATATATATATATATATTTGTAATCCATCGTACATATACATATATAATTAATATTCTTATGATGATATACTAATGACGTCCGGAAGAACTGTCATAAATAATATTATATATTTATATAAATTAGTTAATATTAGTTGTATATATATTCTTATGATATACTTATTTGGTTCGACACAAAAATCATTTCATATAGTTTAATAGGTTTAGATTAAATAATTCCTTAGTGATTGATTAAATGAAATTTAATTTAAAACAAAAGTAAATCACCGCCACATTCAAATGATTGATCATGACAAATATATACAATACTAAGCTGTCTAAAATGACAGTTACATGTAGACATGAATATACACTAGAATCACTATAGTAAGCAAACAAGGGCTAATGGATGATAACAAGGTTTACTATTATTTTTATTATTTTATTAGATACTCGTTTAGTGCCTCTAAGCATCTTTCTTGTTCAAGGTTTCCAATTCCTCCACCTATAAATAAGCCAGTCTCTCTTCTTTCTCAATTCCATGGCATGAATATATACCAAAGCTCTCACATGGATTTACACTTCATGGAGAGGCTATGGAATTACCTAAAGTTAACCTTCATCTATATAGCAAAAAGGAGCCTTGTAAAGAGAGGTAAACTCCTATCCAAAACCCTAATTAACCTGATCTTGCACCTCCAAACTCACCGTTTCAAGCACGAAAAGCACCTTTACCCAACCCCGCTTACCCTAAGAGACTATGAGTTCTCTTGTAGCAATAGCCCCAATCCGATGGTCGTCAAGATAAGATCTAGGATTAAGTCTAGTTTGTTATCATGCTTCAATAGTAGGAGCAACAATGATCATGAGTATTATTCCTCGAGAACTCGCGTCTATGAACCAACAAAGCTCCTCGTGTCGCCTTATGTGATTACAGTCTCTGGTTACAGTTCCAGTGAGGAAGAAGAAGGGAAGAATGACACAGGGTTAGTGTTTGAAAATGATGTGGATTATAGAGCTGAGAAGTTCATTGAAAATTTCTATGAGCAATTAAGAGCTCAAAATCTCGGTAACAATTTGATCCTATACGGATCGAGTTGATGGATATAGTTTTTGAGTAATGCACATGATTGTCATATAGCTTTCGGTTTGCTCATTATGTGTGTAATTTTTTTTCGTAATCGGCTTTGAAGAAATAATGTATATGAGTATTTTGAATGCTGATTGTATTATCATTACTGGTTTCTGTGTTTGATCCTGTCTGTTCATGAGGTGTGTTTGTATTAATTAATTCAGATTATATAATAAATATGGTCCAGCTTGCATATATTAATAACTGGATAATTGACTTTTATACATACTTGACTAAGGATCAAACTTATTCAGAAGAGAATAATATTTTATACTGATAAAGTGCTACAGGATTTCTCTGTAACCAACTTCCATCCAGGTCTCAAATAGGAATGTTTGTATATCCAACTTTGAGGTATCTTTTACCACACGCGAATAATGGTACCAGCTTTTGATTCTAAGTTTAATAAAGAACACAAATTAAGTAACGTAGAGCTGTTTACCATTCCAATTGCCTAAGCCGCAAATTGAGGTGAAAAATAATAAGAGAAAAGGAAATTATATTACCACCTTAACCAGAAAATAAACTAACCACTATAACTATTAATTGCTCTTTTGAAAAACAAAGGGCCTTTCTGGGCTGAATGGGTCACAGTACAAAAGCCTTTTTATTTTGTTACAAGCCCACAACTTTTTCCAAATACTAAAATTCTACAATAATGCAGCTTGATGCCCATTTTTTTATTAATGGGAAAATAAAATAAAAATATTGATAATAAAGAACGATTCTGACGAAATTTGAAATCTAAGAAAAACCATTATCGTTTATAACGTCCAAATAATTAAAATCAATTGACTCCTAATTAGCGATAATCAATATTTTTTGGACATTACTAAGAGTAACGTCCTGTTTTTTTTTGTTGTTGCGTGAATTAACAAATTGATTGAGTTTTCCGAATGTTACAAAGTGTAACGTCCTTTTTTTTTGTGCGTTAGTTAGTGGTTAATTAATGTGAATTATCTGGACGTTATGATTTATAACGTCTAGTGGACGTTATGATTTATAACGTCTAGTGGACGTTATAAACAATAACGATTTTCTTAGATTTCGAATTTCATCATAATTGTTCCGATATTTTTATTTTATTTTTCTATTAATAAAAAAATCGGCAACTTGATGCTGACATGCTGTGGTTGATTATTTTTTGTGGTTTCCTCACAAGACGCAACTAAATATTGACTGAACACCTTCGAAATTTATTTTCATACACATGACATGACATGACTTTGCAAGACTATGGAAAATTACGTTACGTTGAAAAACACAAGTTGTCAAGTTCAATAAAATATTTGGGAAATTTCTTCTTAATTAGCATTTAACCTGTGGTCTGGATTGACTAGACAAGTCCACCCTTTTAACGAATTCATATCCTCTGCATTAACTCAAATGGGAATTTTTTGAGTTAATGCATCTGGGCCATCCAATCCACTTTAAATCCGTACGTACTAGATCCGCACTAATATTAAAGAACTTCTATGTTAAAATTAGACTATTGAATTGGCTCCGTTTAAAATCAGACGGTCCAGATGCATCCGTTTAAAATCAGACAGCCCAGATGCATTAATTCAAAAAATTACCTTTTTGAGTTAATGCAGATGATACGTGTTCGGTGTTCCCCTTTTAACCTGAGAGAGCTGCAATCAAACTACATCGCGCAAAAGATCCCCCCCCCCCCCCCCCCAAAAAAAAAAAGAACATAAAGAAGTAGATGAATTAGAAAGGTAGTCTAGTTGTAGAGAAATTCTAGATAGAATATACAATGAGGAAAAGAAATATAGCAATCACTTAAGATCATTATAAAAGTGATAATATATAAAAAAAATTTATTGATTTTCTATATAACTACTCCGAAATATTTAATTTTAATTTGATTAGTGTCTAATTTGATTGAATAACTCTTGTATGTTAGTTCCCTAGAATCTACCTCTGACAGTATAGATTTTCTCAGGAAAAGAGAAAAAACCAATGAAATATTCTTTTTACTTTAACATTTTTCTTGATTTTTTGCAATGTTAGTCTAGTGGAAAATAGCAAGTCTTCCGATGATTCTAAAATCAGAAAAATGTTAAAAGTAAAAGGAATATTGTTAAAAAAAAAAGATAAAAATGCATGGAAAAGTAAGGATGAAAACGGATTGGATAGCGGTAAAACCATATCCATATCTTTTTTTTTCGGATAGGCATGCAAATCGTATTGGATTTTTATTTAAAAAATACATATAAATATTATTAAAAAATATCAGAGTTCATAATATTTATCTAATTATAATTTTGAATAACATATTTTTTTCATAATATATATTAAACTATATGATTTATATCTACTATTTGGACATGGATAATTGAAACGTAAAATCATATTCATATCTGTATCTACACGGATATTAAGATATCAAATATCCATATCTAATTTTTTGAATACGGATTGGATATTATCCGCTCCGTTTTCACCAAAGTCATGAAAAAAATGAACTTAAAACCCGCCAGGATTTATTATATCTTGCAGTAAAAAAAAAAAAAAATTCTTTCATTGGATGTCTTATTTTGGACGTAAACTATAACGATATTCGAATGACAAAAAAAACTGCTACAAAAAGATTAACAAATAGATAGCCCAGAAAATCAAATGCACATGGGACAAAAATATTATGTTTACTACGGATTTTTTTGGAAAATTTGTATACATATTTTACAGTACAGCTGTCGGGCTTATGGTTTAGTATTTTGGAGATTGCATGGGTTGAAACTACGTAAAAGTTCAAACTTGTAATGAAAATATTTAATTCTTACAAGTTACAATAAATCAAATGGCAGGAGACAATTCATTGACTTGCACAATAATTCAGTGCAGTGCACACCCCAGGAAAAGAATGAAACCAATGTGCCAAAAAAAATTCCTCTTTAATACAATTAGTTCCCTTACCCTACCATTTTTTTTTAAACTCGAGATAGCAAATAAATTAACATATCATCATTGACTTGGATATAGTCTTGATGCATCAAGAAGCACTAATTAATATTCCAACCAAGACTTCTTCTTTTTTTTCGGAAAAAGGCATAGATGTCCTTTTCATATATGAAACAAGAGTTGTAATTTACATACTACTACTATCATTCCAACCATGAAATAATTTCCAAGCAACATTAATTCTCATTGTTTTCTTGTTGGTTTGGTTGTAGTTTTTCACTAATTAAACACAAAAATATACAACCTATGAATTTGATGGCCAAACAAAAATTTACTCTCTAGTGCCTACCTACACTAATCTGGGAAAAAAAAATATTAACTATTTCCTAAAGCAACCTTTGTGTTACTGAAGCTGAAAAGCTTCTACAGAATCTTTCAAACTGGTAATAAATATGCTACAGACACCTTCCATCCCAATCCCATCCACGACCACGCGCTTGATAGAAGTATCCAGGTGCTTGCCGATAACCGGGTGTAGCATTGGCATAGGATGCTAATCCACTAACTGGTTCAACCTGTGGATAACTCACCAATGAATGCGGGTTCTGACAATACCCATCAAGCCCTGAATCCTGTACGGGGTACGCAATCGCTGGTTCAGTGGAAACTACCGGGTATAAACTCGGCTTTGGCTCCGGCATTGAAGGTTGCGGCGGGTATACTTTAGGATTTGGATCCGATAACAGGGACGGATAAACAAAGGGTTTGAAATTTTCTGTTGTATCAAGAGTTGGGTAAAATCGAGGCTTAGAATCAGGTTTTTCTGGAGGCGGGTACAACTGGGACATGGAATCGGGTTTTTCTGGAGGTGGTACCGGGTACACCTCCCGGGACTCCATATCATTCAAGAAAGTCGGGTAAGATGATCCTTGGTTCAACGTAATGCTATCCTGCACCGACGGTGGATCAGAAGAAACTCTAACCGGAGACTCGTTTAATATGTAAGAAAAGCTGAGAATTCCATTGGGCTTGCCATCAGGGCTTAGCACCTGGTAGCTGACATGGTGCAATGTCTCTGTGGGGCCCTCCGATGCCAACTTAGCAAGTGAGACTTTTACGGACCCGACTAACTTGTCGCCAATGAGAACTTGGGTTTTGATATCGAAATTGAGGATTAGATCCGGGGAACTACTTTGGTAGTTTGAATCAAAGTAGAGGCGAATGGGGTGGTTCCACTCAGGGTAACTGCCGCCATGGGTATCGATAGGGGTTTTCTGACGGTGGGGCCGGGGAGCAGACGAGGGGGAGGAGATGTAGACGGTGGTGTAGAGGCAGGCGCGCCGGAAAGCGGTCAGGGAGCTGATGCCTCGGCCGGAGATGTATTTCAGATCAATGGATTGCCGATCCATGGATTGAATTGAGTGAATCGAAATGGGATGTCGCTTACGGGCACTGCTAGTGCTAAGTGCTAATGGAGAAAATAATATGGAGGGGAATTTGATTCGAGCGGGGTTTTCGTGCTATGAGATCTTTGTTTTGAGAGGAAATATAAATTGAGATGTACCTTGTTTTTAAGAAATATAGTAAGATCGGAGGTATTGATTCAGATTCATGTTTTGTGTTTTTTTTTCAACATTTATTACAGCTTTTATTACAAATTTCAACGTTTAAAAAAATAATAAATAAATAAAACAAATATCTGAATCAATGACTCCGATCCATAAATAGTTGGATCGCGTTCAATGCTTCTAATCTTACTATATTTGTTGAAAATGAGATACTCTTTCTGTTTTTGTACATCTCAATTTTATAATTTCTATGAATAAAAAATTTCCAAGTGTGTCTGTATTAATTAATTCAGATTAAATAATAAATATGGTCCAGCTGTCCAGCTTGCATATATTAATAACTGGAATATTGACTTTAATACATACTTGACTAAGGATCAAACATATTCAGAAGAGAATAATATTTTGTACTGATAAAGTGCTACAGGATTTCTCTGTAACCAACTTCCATCCAGGTCTCAAATAGGAATGTTTGTATATCCAACTTTGAGGTATCTTTTACCAAACGCAATGATACCGGCTTTTGATTCTAAGTTTAATAAAGGGCACAAATTAAGTAACGTAGAGCTGTTTACCATTCCAATTGCCTAAGCCGCAAATTGAGGTGAAAAATAATAAGAGAAAAGGAAATTATATTACCACCTTAACCAGAAAATAAACTAACCACTATAACAATTAATTGCTCTTTTGAAAAACAAAAGGCCTTTCTGGGCTGAATGGGTCACGGTACAATAGCCTTTTTATTTTGTTTTGTTACAAGCCCACAACTTTTTCCAAATACTAGAATTCAACAACAATGCAACTTGATGCCCATTTTTTTTATTAATGGGAAAATAAAATAAAAAATATCGATAATGAAGAACAATCCTGACGAATTCGAAATCTAAGAAAACCGTTATTTTTTATAATGTCCAAATAATTAAAATTAATTGATTCATAATTAGCGATAATCAATATTTTCTGGACGTTACTAAGAAAACGTCCTTTTTTTTTCCTATTGCGTGAATTAACAAATTGAATGAGTTTTCTAAATGTTACAAAGTGTAACGTCCTTTTTTTGTGTGTGCGTTAGTTAGTAGTTAATTAATGTGAATTATCTGGACATTATAAACAATAACAATTTTCTTAGATTTCGAATTTCATCAGAATTGACATTGTTCTCTATTATCGATATTTTTTATTTTATTTTTCTATTAATAAAAAAATCGGCAACTTGATGCTGACATGCTGTGGTTGATTATTTTTTGTGGTTTCCTCATAAGACGCAACTAAATATTGACTGAACACCTTCGAAATTTATTTTCATACACATGACTTTGCAAGAGTATAGAAAATTGCGTTACGTTGAAAAACACAAGTTGTTAAGTTCAATAAAATATTTGGGAAATTTCTTCTTAATTAGCATTTGACCTGTAGTCTGGATTGACTAGGAGTGCGTATCCTCTGAGATATCTCAATTTTTGCGTGACCGACGTGTTCGGTGCCTATTCGGGGATAGCGCCGAGGGCCAGTATTATTTGTACTTCGAGATTCGTGCAAAACTATTTAAACGGTTACGATTTTCCATAAAGTCACGCAAAGTTTGAGATATCTGAGAGGATGCGAATTCAATGACTAGACAAGTCCACCCTTTTAACCTGAGAGAGCTGCAATCAAACGGATTCGTATCCTCTCAAGTCTCAAATACTGTAAGAGGATCTCCATCACTTTACGGTTTGAGATTAAATCTCAGCTGATTTGGATTTCGGTCTAGCTCAGGGGACAGTATTATTGGGCTTTGAGATTCGTGCCAAGTTAAAAAAACCAATCCGGATCCAATGATTGTAATAGATTCTCTTTTCAGTTAATGGAGAAGCTAGATGTGAATTCCAATCAAACTACATCGCGTAAAAGATTCTCCCCCCCCCACCAAAGAAAAAAAAACACGTAAAGAAGTAGACGAATTATAAAGGTAGTCTAGTTGTAGAGAAATTCTAGATAGAATATACAACGACGAAGAAAAATATGAATTCAGAGTAGGTCCGATGCACATCAGACCTACTTTGGTTCGATAGGTGAAATGACCATTCGATTGTATCAAGATCCGTGAGAACTATATTAAAATCAGTGCAAGTCTGTTTCAATTTCCGTGCATACAAATCTTAATGCTAATCGTACAGTGATACAACTAATTGAACTTAAAAGTAGGTCCGATGCCCATCGGACCTACTCCTATCTCGAGAAATATAGCAATTACTTAAGATCATTATAAAAGTGATAATATATAAAAAATATTGATTTTTTATATAATTACTCCGAAATATTTAATTTTAATTTGATTAGTGTCTAATTTGATTGAATAAATCTAGTATGTTGGTTCCCTAGAACCTACCTCTGACAGCATAGACTTCTCCCAGGCAAAAAAGAAAAAAAAAACAATGTAATATTCTTTTTACTTTAACATTTTTCTTGATCTTTTGCAATGTTAGTCTAGTGGAAAATAGCAAGTCTTCCGATGATTCTAAAATCAGAAAAATGTTAAAGTAAAAGGAATATTGTTAAAATATATATATATATAAAAATACATGGAAAAGTAAGGGTGAAAATGGATTAGATAGTGGTAAAATCATATCCATATCTGTTCTTATTTTTTCGGATAGGCATACGAATCGGATTGGATTTTTATTAAAAAAAAATACATATAAATATAATTAAAAAATATCAAAGTTCATAATATTTATCTAATTACAATTTTGAATAATATTTTCTTCATAATATATATTAAGCTATATGATATATATCTACAATTCGGATACATATAATTGAAATGTAAAACTATATTTATATCCGTATCTACACAAATATTAAGACATCTAATTTTTCGAGTACATATCAGATATTATCCACTCCGTTTTCACCGAAGTCATGAAAAAAATTAACTTAAAACCCCGCCAGGATTTATTATATCTTGCAGTAATAAAAAGAAAAATTCTTTCATTGGATGTCTTATTTTGGACGTAGATTATGACAATATTCGAATGACAAAAAAAAAAGCTGCAACAAATTATAGATAACCCAGAAAATCAAATGCACATGGGACAAAAATATATATTATGTTTACTACGGATTTTTTAGAAAATTTGTATACATATTTTACAGTACAGCTGTCGAGCTTATGGCTTAGTATTTTGGGGATTGCATGGGTTGAAACTTGAAACTACATACAAGTTCAAACTTGTAATGAAAATATTTAATTCTTACAAGAAATCAAATGGAAGGAGACAATTCATTGACTTGTACAATAATTCACTGCCAGTGCACGCCAGGAAAAGAATGAAACCAATGTACCAAAAAAAAAAATCCTCTTTAATACAATTAGTTCCCTTACCTATAAGTTACCCTACCACTTTTTTTTTTAAACTCGAGATAGCAAATAAAGTAACATATCAATATCATTGACTTGGATAGTCTTTATGCATCAAGAACCACTAACTAATAATGCTGTACAGTCATCAAACTAATTAATATTCCAACAAAGAAATAATTTCCATACAACATTACTTCTCATTGTTTTCTTGTTTGTTTTGGTGGTAGTATTCGACTAATTAAACACAAAAATATACAACCTATGAATATGATGCCGTTTTTTTATTAATAGAAAAAACAAAACAAAAAATATTGATAATGAGGTAAGATTTCATAAAATTTTGAAATATAGGAAGAACGTTTTGGTTTGTAACCTCTACAGACACTGTAGTTAGACGTTATAAACCATAGCATTCAGTTAATCTATCACTAATTATCATTAAAAACAAATGTAGCTGGACACTATGGTTTATAACGTCCACCTATAGTACTTTTTCGTCAAAAATATATCACAACAGCAGTAGTTAGAACCGAAGCCCAAAAAATACTACAGTTGGATGTTATTCACCATAACATCCAGCTACATTTTTTTTAATGATTGATCAGATTTTTCGAAATTTCACTCTCTAGTGCCTGTAGATATTTTTTTTATCTTTCCTATTAATAAAAAAATCGGAATATGATGGCCAAACAAAAATTTACTCTCTAGTGCCTACCAAGACTAATCTGGGAAAAAAAATATTTACTATTTCCTAAAGCAACCTTTGTGTTACTGAAGCTGAAAAGCTTCTACAGAATCTTTCAAACCGGTATCTATGCTACAGCCTACAGACACCTTCCATCCCAATCCCATCCACGGCCACGCGCTTGATAGAAGTATCCAGGTGCTTGCGGATAACCGGGTGTAGCATTAGCATAGGATGCTAATCCACTAACTGGTTCAACCTGTGGATAACTCACCAATGAATGCGGGTTCTGACAATACCCATCAAGCCCTGAATCCTGTACGGGGTACGCAATCGCTAGTTCAGTGGAAACTACCGGGTATAAACTCGGCTTTGGCTCCGGCAATGAAGGTTGCGGCGGGTATACTTGAGGATTTGGATCCGATAACAGGGACGGATAAACAAAGGGTTTGAAATTTTCTGTTGTATCAAGAGTTGGGTAAAATCGAGGCTTAGAATCAGGTTTTTCTGGAGGCGGGTACAACTGGGACATGGAATCGGGTTTTTCTGGAGGTGGTACCGGGTACACCTCCCGGGACTCCATATCATTCAAGAAAGTCGGGTAAGATGATCCTTGGTTCAACGTAATGCTATCCTGCACCGACGGTGGATCAGAAGAAACTCTAACCGGAGACTCGTTTAATATGTAAGAAAAGCTGAGAATTCCATTGGGCTTGCCATCAGGGCTTAGCACCTGGTAGCTGACATGGTGCAATGTCTCTGTGGGGCCCTCCGATGCCAACTTAGCAAGTGAGACTTTTACGGACCCGACTAACTTGTCGCCAATGAGAACTTGGGTTTTGATATCGAAATTGAGGATTAGATCCGGGGAACTACTTTGGTAGTTTGAATCAAAGTAGAGGCGAATGGGGTGGTTCCACTCAGGGTAACTGCCGCCATGGGTATAGATAGGGGTTTTCTGACGGTGGGGCCGGGGAGCAGACGAGGGGGAGGAGATGTAGACGGTGGTGTAGAGGCAGGCGCGCCGGAAAGCGGTCAGGGAGCTGATGCCTCGGCCGGAGATGTATTTCAGATCAATGGATTGCCGATCCATGGATTGAATTGAGTGAATCGAAATGGGATGTCGCTTACGGGCACTGCTAGTGCTAAGTGCTAATGGAGAAAATAATATGGAGGGGAATTTGATTCGAGCGGGGCTTTCGTGCTATGAGATCTTTGTTTTGAGAGGAAATATATAATAAATTTTCCCTATAATTATATAATCCCAGTGAACGAGTACCGACCACAGCACGGAGTAGGTCCCATGGGCATCGGACCTACTTTTAGGTCCAATTAGTTCTTTTACCGTACGATTAGCATCAAGATATGTGCCCACGAAAATTGAAACATAATAAAATTAGTTCGCACGAATCTTGATTCAATCTGATGGTCACTACACCCATCCAACCAATGTAGGTGCAATGGGCATCGGACCTACTCTGAATTTGACCACAAGAGACTGGAATTCGGATCCTCTGAGATATCTCAAACTTTGCGTGACTTTTTGGAATATCTCAATCGTTCAAATACGTTCTGCACGAATCTTGAAGCTAAAAAATACTGGCCCCCTACTTTCCCCGAATAGGCACCGGACACGTCGGTCACGCAAAAATTGAGATATCTCAGAGGATAGGAACCCAAGAGACTGGTCGTTGGATGCTGTTTATTATTTATTGGACAGAAATCGGAATTGAGACGGATTCAAAGTTGGGAAATTTCGTGCCTGTCAATTATTGAAAATTTGAAAATTTGAAACTTGGTATTTGTTAAATTGCACGTCTTTATTTGTTTTGGAGAAGTCGTTACTCGCTGCCAAAATAAGTAAGCAGCGGGGCAGCATCAATGGGACCTTTTGAAACAATAGTGTGTATTTGTAATAGACTTTTAACTGTTGCATTAATTTTCTTTAAATGTTTACAAGATTTTTTTTTTAGGAATGTTAAATTTGAGTATCTCCGTTTCTAATATTATTAGTTTCTAATCTAAGATTACTATTTCTTTTTTTAATTTTACAAATATATGAGAGTTTTTTTTTTAATTATGAGTTGGAGTTCAAGTCATTCAGCGAAATTTTTTTAGTTACCATCTTATTAATTCAAAATTAATTAAACACCACCCTAATCAACAAAATTCAAAAGTTACCACTCATGCATAATGCATTCTCAGTTCGCCCATCAAATTTAACTGGTGCGCACCTTGGAGAGGGCATCACTTTGATTCACGTACTGTGGAGGTGCACTATTTTTTTTTTTGGTAGATATACAATGAGTTAGCTGACAACATGAGGACTAAAAAATTAGGAATTAAAAAACAAATTGTTTGAGAGGTTGCTGACAACATGTCTCTAAAAGTTAGGAATTCTCATGTATCTTTGTATTTTTTTTTTCTATTTTTTATGATTACAACTAGAGCTGCACAAAAAATTCGTAGTTCGTAATTCGATTCGAGTTTGATTTGAAAAAGTTCAAAAAAAATTCGATTCGAAATTAATCAAACTGGTTCGATTCGAATTAATTTCGAACCTGTATAGGTTCGGTTCGAAATGGTTCGCGAATATGAGAGGTTCGAATCTCCGAGTAGATAAGCGAAATCCAGACCATCCGTCAGTCAAAGAGGTCATTGAGATTGCATATTTGACCATTGAGATTCGTGGAGATTCGTGGAGAACGGATTTTGAGTAGGCCCAATTAAAAGAGGTCACAAAGTTTGAGCTTTGAGATTCGTGGAGAACATATCTGAACTGTTGAGATTGAGAACTCAAAAAAGTGACGCAAAATTTGAGATATCTCTCTCTCTCTTAGTCTCTGTCTCTGTCTCCCTCTTTCTCTTTCACCCAACTTTTATCTCTCTCTTTTTCTTTCACGCAAATAACGCCATGGATGGAATCGTGGAGATATACAAAGCTCTTGAGAGAAATATAACCTAGATGGGTTTCGTGCGTTGCTCTTTCTTCCAGGCTCCTAGTGGCTCTCTCTCAGCAACGACTTCTCTTTCTCCCAGCGGCTCTCAGCAACTCCTCTTTCGAACCTTTAATGAATCGAACCAAATTAGTTCGAATTTCAACAAATCGAAGTCGAACCTACTCAATAGTTCGAAACCCTTTTTCGAATCGAACCAATTCGATTCGAATCTTCACGAATTCGAATTCGAACTTGATCAGATTCAATTTGGTTCGGTTCGTTTGCAGTCCTACAACTGCCCATTTCCATTAGAAGTTTTTTACAAAAATAAAATAAAAAAATGGTGTGCAACCCAGCTAGGATATCAATTGGTGCGCCTTCCTAGTGCGCATACCAAATTGGTGCCCTATCTCAGGATGCGCACCAACCAAGTATGGTGCGCAGACTGAGAGCGCATGAGGATTTTCTTTTTATTTAGAAATTATAACTAAATTCTTAAACAAACCAGCCAATGGGACGAAAAAGTTTCAAAAATAGACTTCACCGAATTCGGCATCCAGTGTAGCTTGAGAGGGCCAGTCTACACCGGATTGGGAAACCGGTGGAGCCTTTGTTTGCTCTGCCGCAGCGCTACACGGAAGACTACACAGAATATTGTCCACACCGGTTTCGCAATCTGGTGGAGGTCCAAAAAAAAATAACCATTAGATGGGAGAGGAGAGGAGAAAAAATAATGGGAGAGGAGAAAAGCGGGACATCCGACCAGGCTTTTATTTATGTCATATAACTATAAGTCTGTTAATTAACAATTTTAATGATACGGTTATAAATAGCCTTTTCCTTTAACGATATATCTTAATATAAACTATAATTATGCAAATTGCAACTATTTAATTATATATTCATCTTAAGCCATAAAATAAATATTTAAAAAAAATATCATTGAGATATACTTATCGCTCAATTCTATTAATATATAACTCATATTTAACTCATTTGATGCAAAAAAAAAACATATTTTAAAAACATATTAAATATTTTGTCAGAGAAAGAGGATATAGATGACAGGATTTTTTTTGATGCACTAGAAGGATTCTTGAAATTGATTTGATTATGTTCATTGAGGTATTTTAAGAAATTTAATCAATAATTTAGTTTCTTTACAAATTAATATCTATCTTCAAGTTTGGCGAATCCGGTGTAGCTGGGTGTATATACATTTATTTAATATACATGTATATCTGCTATATACATTTCTTAACAAAAATAAATGTATATTAAATAAATGTATATCTGTTAAGGAGAAGACAGAGACAGAGAGGGTTTCGGGGGAAAAATTGCAAAATAAGCCTCCACTGGTTTGGGAACCGGTGGAGCATATATCTCGGATTTTCTGTGGCGGGGTCTGTGCTGGGTGGAAAAATGGGTCATCCGGGTGTTAAATTGTCTGCACCGGATTGGGAATCCGGTGGAGAAAGGCGGATTAAATCTCCACCGGTTTGGGAAACCGGTGGAGGCTATTTTTGAAGCTTTTTTCCCAAGTTGGCTGGTTTAGTTAATTTTTGGGTTATGAATTCTAAATAATAAAAAAAATCGCTCATGAGTGGTAACTTTTGAATTCTATGGATTTGAGTGGTGGTTAATTAATTCTGAATTAATGAGGTGGTTACTAAAAAAATTTCGGAGTCATCCAACACACTTTCAACCCTTGTGTATGTTAGAGAGAATTTTCTCACTTTGCAGGCTCTCTTACATAGGAGTTATGTGCCTTTGTCACTAGACTAAAACAGATTCTTGAGAATTTCTTATTTAGAAAATATGTGTCTTTATTCCCATTTGCTTACATAGGAACTATGTGCCTTTGCCGCATTCACCTCTACTTTGATTCAAATCACCAAAGTAGTTTCCTGGATCTGATCCTCAATTTCGATATCAAAACCCAAGTTCTCCTCAGCGACAAGTTAGTCGGGTCCATACAAGTCCCACTTGCTAACTTAGCATCGGAGGGCCCATAGAGACATTGCACCACGTCAGCGGGCCCGTAGAGACATTGCACCACGTCAGCTACCAGGTGTTAGGCCCTGATGGCAAGGTTAGAGAAGGAAATTTGTCACGGTGTGACTAGTCACGTCACGGAACGGAGCGTCACGTCATGTGTGTTGATTACGTGACCGCATTCGAGCGAAAATTATACGTTATGTCATGTAATGTCACGGTATGAAACATAGAGTATCTAACTTTTTTTGTATGTATAGAGTATTCAGATTTTTCTTTTAGTGTAGGTTCAGTGATACTAGTACTCATATAGTTAATCGTACTGTTTTTTATTTTCTTTAATTTAGTCTAATAAATATTTGTAAATTAATGTCAAATGTCCAACAACATTTTCTAAAAAAATAATCTTTGCAACATTATTTATTTATTTTAAAAAAATTCATATTTTTTTTCTAAATTTTCAACAATTTAAATTAAAATATAAAAATAATTGACGTGACTAATTTACATCACGTATAGTCACGACGTGACTACGCATGACATTATCATTTGCCATTATTTTAATCACGTCACGTAATCAAATTACAACATAATTGTCACGCCACATTGTGACGTGTCACGTATTTTCTTATCTAGACAAACGAATGAAATTCTCAGCTTTTCTTACGTATTAAACGAGTCTCGAGTCTCCGGTTAGTTTCTTGACTTTCTTCCGATCCAGCGCCGGTGCAGGATAGCATTATGTTGAACCAAGGATCATCTTACCCGACTTTCTTGAATGGTGTGGAGCCCCGGGAGGTGTACCCGGTACCAACTCCAGAAAAGCCCGATTCGATGTACCAGTTGTATCCGCCTCCATAAAAACCTGATTCTAATAAGCCTCGATTTTACCCAACTCTTGATGAACGCATATTCTCTCCATTAACTCAAAATTACATCCTTTGAGTTAATGAATTTAACCGTTTGATTTTAAACGGAGCCAATTAAATTTACTACTTATAACATAGGGGTCTTTCAATATTAGTATAGATTTAGTTTGCATGAATTTTAAAACAAATCGGACAGTTGAATTCATTTTTTTTTTACAACCGTCTGCATTAACTCAAGATATAACAACTGTCTGATTTTAGACAAATATTTAGATAAAGTGTTATTTTTTTTTAAAATGCGGGATAGATAAATAAATTAAAAATTCGGTCGTGAGACTGAGACTGACGCGCCTGAAAAAATCGCAGTGTCTGACCCTTTCCCTTGAAACCGAGTCAGCTGACCCGGTGGTCCATACCATGGCGAAACAAAAATAATATTATTTAACACTGTTATCAAATTTCAGTGGTTCATATTTTATTATGGATTAGATCAATGCAAAAGGGCTAATTCCAATGGTTCCTATCATCTTTTTATCTGCTGTTATTTTTAATTAACACTGAACCAGCACTAACTCATCCTTCCAGTAACCTATATCTGCTTTTATTTTTCGTAATGACAATATTTTATCATTATTCAATCAATCAAGATTTAAACGGTTTACATCGATAATTTGAATTTTACCGGTGTGATAATCTGATTAAAATTAGACGATTTCTTCTATCACCAAACCATACAGGCAAAAGGATGCTTTTTGTATATGGCAAACATAGTAAATAGAAAAATGGGATGGCTCTAATGCTATCCTTCAAGTGTGTACTCTTCTCAATTCTTCATTATTTGATGCTTTTAATAATCATCTCCATTCCATTCTATTCGATTAAAATGATCTCATCGGAATTAGTTCAAAAAATAGTGTTAGTCAAGTAAATATCAGTCACCAGCATAAACAATAATTTCAGTATATGTTCTCTTATTTGCAAACAAAATCCAATTTATCTTTCATCATTCATGCTAAAAGCAATCTTTATCCTTATTTCAAAATTTGAGCTACTGATTATGTAATGCATAAAGCAACTATATTAGGAAAAAGAAATGGAGGCTTATCCTCTAGAAATTGTAGAATCTTTATCCTTAATTCAAGTGCTGATACGTGCACTTTAAAGTTATACAAAATGGAACACCACACACATGTACACTTCAGTAAATTAATTATATGAGGAAACATATAATATTATTTTTTATCAAGATGCAAGAATTTTTGGTGCCACACCACAAAGGCCATGACAGAGACATGGGCCTGCCCACAGCCATTTCAGCAATGATATAATAAAAGAATGGCATTCCTAAACTATACCGTATAACAGAACACTGCCTCTATACAATGAATCTATACTAAAAGTCGAGTTCCCTCCCCAAAGAATAGAAATGGGGGGAAAAATAAATGATGTCACTTCATTATTCTGATCTTGCTATGGGAGTAAGGATCTATTATCTGAATTGTCTAAATCATCTCCACTGTCATCTTCATCAAGGGAAAAATGGCCCCAATCTTCAGAGTTCCGTAAAGGAACAAACTTAGATCGATCAAATAATGTAGCACCCCTGAATCCAGTGGTACGTGATGATACCATAGGCATCACAAGTACTGATGATGCACCCAATGGCTCATCACTCATCCCTAATGATAACGAGCATGTTGACTGCAAGAGATTGAATTTTCATGAAACTAATGCCAACAGAAAATGTAAAAAAGAAGAAAAAATTGCAAGTTTCTCATCGAATTTTCTTTTCTGTTCTTAACAAAACCTCAAAACTTGTTGCACATAACCCTTTTCAAGCAGTGAGGAATGGAGTACTTCTGATGTTCTACAAAATATACCCAAATTTACCCTCATCACTCCATCATCATTGAGAGAAGTGGAGAGGAAGGAGCAGTAGTTGGCTAAGAGTTAGAAAAGGGGGGCAGGGTAGTTATCTTTCATGGTTCATAGAAGTACACACAAGCATTATAGGATTCTTTACATAAATGCTATACATTTGGTATATTGCTACATTATCTTAGCCATGATGTACCTATTAAACAATGATGTCAGCACCCCACGTGTAGGACTGCCGTGTCCTGGACCTTTTGAAATAGGCATGTCGCAAAGTTCGTATGCGCGTCATGTCGTGGCGCCTTGACTTTGTCTGTGCAAGATATATATATGTTCTACAATAAAATTCAACAATTTCTAGCTACACAGCATTTATGTAAAGAATCCAGAATTCTTGGTGCACACACATACTAATGACTTCTGAGGATATACTGTAAAGAGAAAACAAAGGAAAGAGAAAACACCTTCGCCTTGAATAGAACAGATCGCGCTTTCTCTGCTACAGCAATCATTAAGGATTTCAAATCATGTATTTCAGTTTCCTCCGTAAGAAGCTTAGAGAGCCTGCAACCAATAATAAGATTTTGTTTTTTACTGCATCTCATCCTATAGATCCACTGCATTATACATACTATTTAACATATGAAGTGTCAAATAATCACCTTTTTACGTCAGTTGCTGGAACTTGATTAGCCATGGAAGAATCCTTGATCTCGTTTACTGATAAACCAATCATATATGGTGTAGTGTTTTTTAATATAAATGAGAAAGAAATTTCATTTCTGTGTCTAAAAACCCTAAAAACATCCAGCATTTGGATGAAAAATGAAATAAATCTCATGCACCATTGCACCTGGTAGAAAAATATTCCAGATATCCTGATCTCCTAATATCTAAAAAAAGAAAACTGGCCAAGGCACCCATCCTTTCTTCCCAGTGATATTTTGCCAATCTAACAGCTGGAAGGCACTGAGATGAAAATATATTTTTATGTTTTGTAAAATACACAAAATAGTTTGTCTGTGGTCTATGCATGCAAGACCTCTCATTTATAAGGTTTCTTACGGTAATTTTGAGTATTAGGAAGCTATACTTGATATTATACCAAAAAATGCCGATTTTTCCAACAATAACTAGGTGTATAATGTGTGTACCTTTGGCATCATCTGGCGCTAGCAAGGAGATCCCGACAAAAACAAATGAAATGCCAAGTACAAACATTATTGCTCTAAGGGCACTAAATACCTGTCAAAAATTTCAAACATTTTGTCTAGAACATCACAGAAAAGAAGATATTGCAAAAATTCTAGTCTTAATGAAATGCACCTATATAAAACAGGTGATTGACTGCCAGTTTTGGAGTGTTAGGCTTTCCTTTCTAAATTGGATGGACAATCAGGGACTGTATTGGTTAATAGGGTGTTGGTCTACTACAGCTGAGGGTCTTTATTAAAAGTATTTTACACATGTACACAAACAGACAAACCTGGTATTCCTGAAAATAAACAAATCCAGTGCAAATAGAGAAGAAGGTCCATGCAATTTGGAACATTGGTACAATCAATATCGCATCAAAAAGAGATAGCCCTTCATTCAGCCTTGTCATCTGACACAAAAGGAGTACATTTAAGAACGCACGAAGAACAAAGAATATAGTATGTCCATAAAATTTGACAAAGGTTACAGCATAATCCTCGGATTTTATATTATTTACTGCATAGTGATGTTTAACATACCTCAAATAATATATCTATCAATATGTTAGGTACTCATAATTAGAAATGGAAAATTGCTAAATGCAGAGGAAGAAATGGTGAAGTTATACAAAAAAATTTGTAACAATGTACTTAATGTAGGATGACGTACCCAAAATCCTGCCGTGCTCAAAAATAACAAAAATATTGAATAAGTGAACCAGCTTTGGAGGCTATATCCACTTCCCATTGTCAATCTCAACATATTTGATCTACATTATGAAGAAAGGAATTGACAGTTAATAAATTAATTTTCAGTTATTTCTGTTTTGTGTATTCTGTGCAGTTGAGTATGGCTTACAAGGACTTAGCAAACAAAACGGAGCAGGAGCCGACGGCACCAGATACTGTAGCATATGAAAAAGGTAGAAGTGTACGCCAATATGCACTTATTTCATTCCCACCAGCCGACACAATAGCTTCTCCCTGTCTGCATATGTTTTAGCTGATTGCGCATTGAATTTATGCATAAAAAGGATGTCCTTTGTTTTTAAAAAGCAGATTCTTTGATTTCTTTGGTTGGAATTAAATTCTTTTCTCTTTTGCCTTTTGGAACTAAAACTACTATATTTTCTACAGTCAGTCCACTAGTATTGATTGAATTTGGCACAAACAAAATAGCTTACCTGTAGAGGTAGTGGTTGAGCAGAACAATGAAAACCAAAGAGAGACAATAGAGAACAAAAACCAAGTTGCTATATTTTGCAATCAACTGTTCTGGCGTATATACTGATCAGAAAAGAAAAAGGAAAAAATTACTGGATTTACTGTGCTAAACAAAAAAAATTGAAAATGCCATGCGTCATACAATTAAGTCAATACCAGGTGATTGGTGATTCCCAAAGGAAACCAAGAATATGTTTCCGCATACTATGAAAGTAGTTGCCGTCATGACCCTGTAAAATTTCAAGGTAAGCATCATTTATCTAAATGGCAGTGTATATGCACATTAATTTCATGTGTACCCCAGAAAATACTCAATATACTGGGAAGAACTTGCCAGCAAGTAAAATAAAAACACAACTAAAATCATATTACAACAAGTTTCCAATTTCCCTTTGATTATATTCAAACTAGCATTCCTTTTCTATTTTTTTGCACTAGACAACACTTGGTAATTCTTGGAAAAATCAAGACAGCTGACCCCAGGATATTTATTGTTTTGCAAGTACATGTATGGCATTATGAGACTTTGTGGGGGTACACATGATATTTTCCACCAAACAGGAAATTTGAACAGCATAAAAAGTGATGGCATACTTTATTGACACGGTCTTGTTTAAAACAAAATAAGCAAATGCAATGTTGGATACAAACTGAATAGATCCCAGAGCCGCAAGAAGAGACTGCAACAAACCACACCATATAATTTATATTGTGAAGAAAATAGTAAAATATTGATTAAATTTAATATGTTTTTCCTGATTTCATACAAAAGAGTTAGAATTTAGAACCAAGATAACATACATTATTTGATGTTTTTGTTAAGGAGACCAACAGAAAATTTGCAGTTTTAACAGTTTATCATGCAACTTCCATACATTTAGGCAGGTAATGTTTTGGTTGCTACTTAAATTTAAGGAGGATTAAGTTTGCTTCATGGCTTAAATTAATCTGTACAGAGTAAGATGTTGGGAAATAAGTCTCTACCTATGATAGTGGGCCCTACTAACGGAGTAAGTGTGGAGTAAGCTAATCCGCCTGAAGAGGTGGAGTAATTTGCTTCAGATTAACTCACCTCTTACTCCATCTTACTCCTTTTATTTTACTTCTCGTTTGGTAGCTTAAGTGTGGAGTGAGGGGTTTACTCCACCTCTTACTATACCAAACATGGCCTAATTATATGATAAAGAAACTAAACCTGTGCAGCATATCCAAAGGAGATGAAATTGAGGCAGTTTCCCAGTGCAAAAAAGAGAATACCTACATCATCAATAGTATTTCAATCTCGTAATATTTGTTGCAATCTGGCTCAACAAAATGCCCGTCTCAACATAAGCTAGTGCTTATCTATTCTACAAATTTACACCCAAAAGAAAAAAAAAAGTAGGAAGTACCTATTCTCCAAGTCTGAAAATGCATTATTGGTTTTAATGCAAGTTTTCCATTGCCATCATCAATACTCTGAGTGGAAAGCTTTTCCCTCTGCCCAAAAAATAAAGATGGATCATGCAAGAAAATTAAATCTCATAAAGTTCCTGATGTGTTAATCACTAGTGTTAAAAAGAAAGTGTACAAAAAGCTACCTGATCATGTCCCAGTTTCAGAAGGTTGGTACCAAAGTTTATGGCAATGCTCCCAACTATGTTGATCAAAGCTCCAACAACCCACTCTCCCATTGAGTAGAAAGTTTATTAGAATTTCTTTTTTAAAATTGGTAAATCTCCTTTGCATAAGCTTTTCTAGCACAGAACAAGCTACTTAATTTTAAATAGCCAATCCAAGTTCTATGCTACAGCAGCCCAGTAAACATCAAGGACAGAAAACCTGTTTTGTTACAGAGAATAAGCAAGTGTTAGCAAATGGAAACTAAAATAAAAGGATAGTAGTTGCTTTGCCAAATTTGACACCCACATTATTTTTTCCTTAGCTTCAAGACATTAATTGTTTCTGTTTCTGTATGAATTCATCCCTAAAGTAGCAATTATTGTAACTCTGTTGAGTTATTGAACAAACTATAATGGTAGTTCACTAGTTCTTATAAAATAGTGAAGGTAGTAATAGATTTACATGGGAACTCATTAAGAAAGTTGCATTTTGTTGTGAAATATATTAATAAGAAATTGTTTTTGCCTATCCAACAACAGCTCAAGGTTGCTCAATATTTATCATCATGCAATTAAGGCAGGAACGGAGAAACCAAACCCATCCCCCCCCCCCCCCCCCCCCCCCCCCCCCAAACCCACCTATTTTATTACCTTAACTTATAATCAGGACCTTCTACCATAGCAAGAAACAGCCACTGCTGCCATCGTGGTTTGGAAAATCTATCGGCAGCCTACGAGATCCGATTTTGAGCAATTTTCCAAACCGACTGGATGAGTTTTGGCTTTAGGGGAAAAGAACTTGATTCGAGAGAGACTCACCGTCCGATTCACGCCGATTCTTCCTTCCTTCTAGCTTGTTTGCGACTGATTAATCTTCATATATGATTTTTTTCAACCAATTCTTTGAAGTCGGATGTGATTGATAACCGGAAGAGAAATTGGAGGTAGGTGAAGACGTGAAGTGTGCCTTCTTAATTGAAAGGAGGGGAAAAAGGGGAAATTTCTTGGCCGAATATTTTCCAAGGGAAAAGAGATCCTGGTTTCTCTCTCCAAGAAAGATGGGAGAAAGAGAGAGAGCAACCGACCGCCGTCTGGAAGCGTCAAAATTCGTGCTGGTGATGGGGATTTGAAAGGAAGAGAGAGAGAAGGGAGAAAGCAAGAAGATCGGTAAAAGAAGACAGCTGTGCAAATCTAGCTACGTTCTTCTATGCCTTCTATTCCTTAATTTTGTTTCTTTCCATTTTCTTTTTTGGCGGTCTTTATTGAATTCATTAACCCCTTTTACTCTTTCTCAGTCAGTTCACAATTTTATTTAGTTAGAATAAGACTTTAGAATTTTGACAATTGAAATATAATTTACACATGAGGAAGGATTCACTTGTATATCTTTTGGTGACACCAAATTATACTCTATATTTTTAGAGTTTTTAAGATCTAAACTGTTTTACATGTTGAATGTATTAAAATGTGCTTCCAGATCAAATTTTATATTTTTTTTACTATTTATTAAGTTGTTTTGACCATTGAAGTTTTGTACTCATCTTAATCAATAGTAGAAAAATTCAAAAAAATGTAAAATTTAATCTGCAAGTACATTTTAATATATTCATCATGTTGAATGTTTTGAATCGACTGTTTGAATTTTGAAAATATAGGATGTAATTCGATGTCACCAAAAAATGATGTAAATAGATCCCTCCTCTTTATACGTATACATATATTAATAATATTTTTTTGTAAGTGTTATTGTTATTGTTAATTAATGACCCGTTTGATACTCCTTTTTTCGAAATTAGGTGAAAGAAGAGATTTTTTTAAAGAACTATTCTTCCACCCTTTTTTTTTGTAAGGATGTTTGGTGTCTTTATGTTGAAAAATAAAAATTGTTACTGGGTGTGATATTAACAGTATTATATCTTACAGCCTTTTGTTGGCCTTCTTCCACTTTATATTTTACTTACGTTTGACAATTGTCTTCTAGAAGAAGCTTTCTTCCACCTTTTTACCGGAGAAATTTGAGAGAGCAGAAGCAGACGCCTCCTAAATGACTTGAAATTAGGAACAATTTATATTTGACCATTGATCAGGATAATGATTAAGAATTGAAAATCATATCCAACAAAATTGATATAAAAATTACTTTATGCGAGGGAAGTTACATATTCAAAAACTAGTGCAGACTCTTGAAAGTGACGTGAGAATTTTGAATCTTTGGCCCTCGTCTGATGCTTTAAAATAAAAAAAAATTGATAAGTAAGAATTAAAATTACATTTTTGTTTAGGAGTGGCAAAAAAAACTCATAGCTGGTGACTCGATCGTGATTCGCATCTGACTCGCTTACTAATAGTTCGCTTGTTATTAAACCGAGCTGTTAACAAGTCAGCTTGCAACTAGTTCAGTCCAGAAATAACGAGTTTAAGATGGGTCTAGCTTACTCGTCAGCTCGTGAGCTAGCTCGGCTAAGCATCAATTTGTGAATTTGTATGAATTTGTGTGATTTTTATATTGTCCAGTTCGGTTCAGCTCGGTCCAAAAAATTTATAGAATTTATTTTTTTCTTAAAGAAGATCCAGTCAGATCTAGCGAACCAGCTCAGTTCAACTCGTAACAATTTCAAGCTGCGATTTTAACTCAGACCTCTAAAATCAACTTGCTCGTGACTTGAACGAGCTAGCTCATTACCACCCTTATAATGAGTCCGTATCCTCTGGGATATCTCAATTTTTGCGTGACCGACGTGTTCGGTGGCTATTCGGGGAACCGTAGGGGGCCAGTTTTATTTGAGCTTTGAGATTCGTGCAGAACGTATTTAAACGATTGAGATATTCCAAAAAGTAACGCAAAGTTTGAGATATCTCAGAGGATGCGAATTCCCTTATAATCGTGTTCCTGATTGGAGTACCATCTTCTCCAAAAGAAACAAAGGTTGAAAATCCAAAACAACTTCTAAAATATTAAGAATATTGAAAAGTAAAGTATCGAATTTGTGGCTTTGTGTTGATTGAATTTTTTTTTTTCAAAGTTGGTGGCTTTGTGTTGATTGAATACTGAAAAGTAAAGTATCGAATCTGTATTTTGAAAACTCCTAAAATATTAAGAACTAATTTTAATAAATTAAGTAATTAATTATGAGGTGGGTCCAGACCGATAATGCAATCAACAACTAATATAGTGCCTGCACAACAAATGAAATCCATTTTTTTATTTGAGAAAATGCACGATATAATTAAATACGTAGACAAATCTTTGTTCAAATACGTAGATAATATTTTTTATTTAGAGTTGCTGGTGTGTTTAAAAATTGGGGGAATCTCAGGTATACCCCTCATAAATCTTGAAATTACCTATTTCTTCTTCTAAAATTCATAACATCATATTTACCCTTTAAATTAAAAAAAAACTCATAAATTTAAATTTATTATCTTTTCTACTAAAAATCATTTTAAATTTATAATGTACATATTTTATGCTTTATTTTAAAAAAATATAGCACGTATAAAAGATTTAATTGGCCAATTTGTGAGAACATATGATTCATTTTTTTATCTTGGGCGTATACATAGTGACACATGTAGGAAAAATGAATAATTAGCCCTCGCAAGCATGCTAATTAGAAGATTGAAATTTTTTTATGCATGCATGTTACTTTTTTTTAATAAATGATAAAATGAAACGAGTTTTAGTAAATAAATTGAATAAATATGTGAGTTTTTAAAATTAAAAAGTGTAAATATAATATTATGAATTTTACAAGAAGATGTAAATTCGTGGGCTTCGAGGGATATCTAAAAAGTATGAGCATCAGAGTTGTCAACAATTATATATACGAAGAGAGTTCCAATACCTCATATTTTATATCTTTGTATTTAAATTCTAAACTATCGATCTGAACCGTTCAAGATTATATCTATACTAAAATATGTTTGGATGAAATTTTATTATTTTATTATTTTTTACTATTTTTTTAAATAGGTATAAAATAATTGTTTCTGAACAGTCCAGAAATACTGATTTTGTAAAAAAAAAAATTAGTAAAAAAAAAAAATTCAAAAATGATAAAATTTCAAACCTCCGCTTTCCTTCAAACCCTCCGCCTTCCTTGCCTAAAAACTTCCCCCGTCGTTCTCCTCCGCCGCTTCCTGACATTTCCCTTCGCCTAACAAAACTCTTCTTGGTTTCTTCGTTCCCCCTTCCGCCTTCTTTCTCTCCTCCGCTTCTCCCTGTCTTCTCCCTCCGCCTGACCTCTAATCCTTCGCCCCTTCCTCCGCTTTTCTATTATTTTTTTTTTCGTTTCCTTTTTTCCTCTTCCAGGTAGAAAGGAGGAAAGCGAAGTCCGGCCGTACCCTCATAGTAATCAGGTAAGTATGCTTTGAAATGAATTTCTAGGTTTGTGAGAAAACTTTGAAATTAATTTGTAGGTTTTGATAAATGTTCTCCTAGGCCAGACGGTGACAAACGAACTCATGCTGGCAATTGATCTCTCTAGTTTAATTTAAATATTAGGTACTATCCGGCATTATCATTATGAAATATTATAAAAAAATAAAAAATTGATATTCCTGAATCAGTAGTGAAAATTATTTATAAGCTAGACCCGCAATAACACAAAATTTTCATAACGGCCTCTGCTCCCCATGCTCAGTCTGGATTGGCAGCTGTGCCCAGCCTAACATGGTGTCGGTGTGAGCTTGCGGTGTGGCTGAGACAAATACTCTCTAGATAACAACAAAGATCCATACATTAATTAATTTAAAAGTAATCAGTGATTGTTTGTGTGAGAAAATGTAGCTCTGAAAGCAATCACATAGGTATACTTTGAAATTAGTTTGTGGGTTTGTGAGAAAATGTAGGTTTCTGAGAAAATGACTGATTGTTCCTCTTCGTGATTTACTTTATTTGTCATATGCATGGATTCTTACAACTATTATTTGCAGACCAACATTGTTCTTCGCTCAAGTAGAACCACTGAAATTGACATTCTATCTGGACTTCGGTTGCTTCTTCTTTGCTGGTACGATTTGTAAAGCCTTTATTTCACAACTCATGTATGTTCATAATTTGTAGGTTTCTGAGAAAATTAGTGATTGTTTGTCTGAGAAAATGTAGGTTTCCAATCGTACTCTGAAAGTAATCAGCTATGTATACATTGAAATTAGTTTGTAGGTTTGTGACAAAATGTAATTTTGTGACTAAATTGCTGATGACAACCCTGAAAGCAATCAGATAGGTGTACTTTCAAATTAGTTTGTAGGTTTGTCAGAAAATGTAAGTTTGTGAGATAGAGTGCACAACCGTTCAATAGAGTGGCATAGGCGATGACATTAACCTTATACTGTTAAAAAATTATGACATGTAGAAAATCTATTGCCTTTTCATTTTTATTTTTGTTTCTCAGTTCATTTATAAAAGTGTTGTGTATCATGATATTAATCTCACATCTTTGACAACCATATCCTTCAATATCTTACCAATTGTGTGTTTGTTGCACAATTTACCAAAAAGAATGGTGTTCCTCATGACATTAGGCTTTTGCTCTTTGGAAATCATGATATTTGGATTTTGTTGATTTTGTCAACTTCAACAACGCATATGAGGTAATGGGGACAGCTGCTGCTACAATTTCCCTTTATTAAATTAGAAATGTATTTATTAATTTTTCAAACTCTAATTCAGCTTTTTCAACATTGTGCAAAGTACCATTTTGTAAATTTAAGACCTATATTATATGGGCTTATCAGATGGAGGTGCCAGTTGGAAAAGATCCTTTGATGATTGTTCTATAAACCATATAGAATCAAGGATCTAACTCAAAAGCCAATAGAGAGATATTAAAATTTATAAAAGGGTACTTTGCATGCAATTTCCGCTTGTATAGATTAATTTTGGATGGGAGGAGTGAACAGTACTCCACGTAACTCATCCAAACGGGTCCCTCTGTCAGCGAAATATTGGTACGTCACCGTTTTTTTTTTACTTTCCTTTTCTCCAAATTTTGTTTCTCCCGACTTCTACAATCTTCTTTCTCTTCCAAAAAGAAAAGATCGGCTTTCCTTCGCTTCTCTTTCCTCTGGTGTCGGTTTTGCCTCTTTGCTTCGTCTGTTGATTCATTGACTTCCCAGTATCAGCGAAACATTTTTTTCTCCTGTCTGCCTTCTTCATCTTCCGAAAAGAAGTATTATCTCCTTATTTAAATTTTGTTGCTGATTTTTTTTTTGTATGTACCCTATGGGTTTTGTGCAAAATTTATTTCTATTCTATTGTTCCTATACCCAATTTAGGGATATAATCGGAAAGGAGATTGAATCTATCCTGAATATTTTAGAGTTAATTTGTGATTTCTAAATTTTTGTGTAATTGTGGATGAATTTCGGAGGTCAAGTCTACTAACGAATTACTAGATACACAGGCTTTCAGTAGTTCAATCCGACAAATTACTAGATAGACAGGCCTCATATTATTAGCTTATTGTTATTGTTAGTATTTGTTAGCAAATCAAGCCCTTAGATTATGGGATTTTCTGTTTATGCTTGCCATATCATTTAAGTAATTGTAAAGAAAACCTGAATTTTTGAGTAATTGTTAGGCAACATATGCCATGTTTGGGTTGGTACAAGTGTTACCAGTCCAGTGAGGTAAAATACTGATTAAATACATAATTGACCCAATAAGTAGAGGTGCTATCGGGTCAGGTAGGGTCCATAAATTATTATATTTGGACCCATACCCTAAAAGTGTTCTGGTCCAAATTTTGATCCATATACTTATTAGTTTTGCCTATGACAGATTGCAAAATAATCTTTTATGGATATAGTAGATATGTTGTTTTATCTATTTGTGAAATTCCGGAGACCATTTAGGCAGATAAATAGGTCTGCTGATGCGATTGACACACTTGCCCATGACAGATTGCAAAATTAACCTTTAAGGATATAGTAGAAATGTTGTTTTTATCCATTTGTGAATGAGGCATGTGAGATTCTTCATGTGGGTCTTTCGGTCAAATTTTCTAACCTAGATATTGCATTCCCCATGGGCATGAGTTATTCCTCTACTAACTTGCCGATTAATTGTCTAATTCATCCGGTAACAAAGCAAATAGTGCTGGTGCAGCTGAATTTGATCCTAAACAAGCTAACTCCTTCAGCAAAAAGCTAACCTCATACATATTAGTTACTATAAAAGAACATTCTGTATACAAAGTAGTTACTATCATAGTGATAAAAGATAGTGTTATCAATAGTGGCTTCTTGCAGGATTGTTAATGATATTTAGATTTACATGGATATATAATTATCCACTGTTACCATCACTTGTTTAGTCTAAAGTAATTTTCTTTTTAGGGTTCATCCAATGGGTTTTATTGAACTAAATTAGACTAGATTAACTAGATTAGATGGAGTAATATACAAGATATTTCATATCCTAAATTAGACTAGATGAAGTAACTTAAAAATGGAGTCTCAATAGACCCAGATAAGTGGGAATTTTTTTTTTTGGTTTTCTGGTACAGGTTTACAAGAGTTTCTGTATTTGTTCAAGGTCAAGAAATTCTGGTTTGTGGTTGCTAGTTTGATATTAATGAAAGCTTTTTTTTTTTTTAAATACTACAAAGCTCTGTCATTTGTGCTCTCTTTTCTTCGCTAATTCTTAACACATCTCTTCTCTATTCTTATATTGAGCATATTAACATTAAGCATGTAGATGTTTTGATTCGCTAACGGTTGTGATTAAAAAATGAAATTTTGAATTTAATGTCAGCCATCTGATCAAATAGTCTGTATTTTTTTTATTATATGCATCTTTTTATTTTTTATTTTTTACGTGTAGAAGTCTAAATTTATTTATGTACGTACTTACCACACGTACTCATCACAAGTTTATTTTGTCTGCTTTTTTGGTCCTGTTTTTTTTATTTATAATTTCTCTTCTTTTGCTTATTCTTTTTATTAGTCTATTTTTTTTTATTCTCTTATAATATATCTCCGTTGCAATGCACAGGCACTATTTAGGAGTGAAAACAGGTCAAATGTTATCTCACCAAATCTGGATCTGTATTCGAAAATTAGATACGGATATCCGATATTCGAATATCCGTGCGGATATGGTATGGATATGGTTTTGAATTTTAATAATCCGTATCCGAATAGTAGATATATACCTTATAGTTTAATATATATTATGAAAATATTTATGTATATATCTACAGATATCTGATATTCGATTTATATCTTTATGTTTCCGTCTAACATTCGATCCGTATCCATATCCAGAAAAAAAATACGGATGTGATTTTACCATTAATTGATCAGACGATCCGTGTTCATCCCTAGCACCATCAATTTATTGGATCTGACTCTGTTGTTCTTCAAATGGGATAACAAGACCATGTTATTTCAAATCTAACCGTTGGATTTTTTCATGCGCGCATCTCAATACATTATCCCATTTGAATAGCAGCAGAGTCGGGTCCCTATCAATCTTGCTCTACAACTAAAATACACTGATATGTCATAACTGGGCTTACAAAGCGCAAAAAAGGCCTGTAATGCAAATTAGTAAGCAAGAGTGTGAACTCAAAGGCAAAGGCCCAATGGGTATGGATCTAGATTCCATATCCCTTTCAGATCCGTATCCGTAATCCTCCCATTTCACTTCTTTTTGATCCACAAACAAAATCTCGGGACCCCACAATTCAGACGTCTCTTCTACTTACCCTTTTTCCCTCAGCGCCGCTCTTGTCCAGTTCTCCCCGCCGCTTTCTCTCTCTACCCCAACCACCTCAGACCAAGGTTATCACTTGAAGCTATTTTGTATGTGGGTATTTATTCTGCTTTTATAATTTTTTTTTATTACTTGTTTTGAACAAAACCCCTAAATTTTCTTGGTGTTTGATCCAATTATCTAACCATACCAAGATTTTTCAAGACATAAATGAAAATTACAAATTTTATTAGACCAAGTATCATAATTTGTCCCCGGTTACATGTGAACTTTTAGTTAAAAAATACTAGTGATACACTTTAGCATGATACTGAGATACACTTTAGCATGATACTGGTATTGCCAATTTTTTTCCAATTGGTTCCCAACTAATTATTAATTAACCTTTGAATTAACAACCAAACCCGATGCAATAGTCAGTTATAAATTGTCACAATTGATAACTCTGGTCTCAATCTAGCTTCAGTTTGAGTTAAGTATCTAACTAGACATTCCATTTTCTTTGTATCTACTGTCAATTTCAGGTTACAGTAGATCTTGCTTTGGAAGAATGAAGATGTGAGTTCAGTTCAGCTAGATTTATTCTCTTTTTCTTTTTTTTTTGCACCCAAGTGCAAACACTTCAAGAAATTTTCAGATAAGATATAATTTGTTGCAACAAATGAGAAATACTTGTGTTAGTTGCTGATATGATTTAATTTGTGCATCTCTAAAGGTCAAACTTAGAGGAAATTAACATTGAAAGAAGTAAACAGAAATACCTCCAATGCCTTTTTTTTCTCTAAATTTCCATAAAATATGCTTTTAAGCAAGTTGGAATTTATAAAATGGAAGCTTGCATAATAATAAAGTGATCGATGGGATATGTGCTCTTATTTCTCGTTGATGTTTACCAACATTTTTTTTTTCATATTTTCTGGTGTAAAAGAGTAATATCCTTTTTTTTTGCAGAGAGAAGGCAAATGTGGGGGGCTTAACAAATTTTGAGGTATTTGATTTCTTAAGGTCAAGAGGGGCTACATCTGACCCGATGGGTTGCCTTGGTTCTGTTGCTCCTTCAGAGTGCAAGGTACCTCATTTTTCAGACTTTGTACCAGTCAGTTCTTCCAGTTAACTTGTACTGTACCAGTATGAACTGGTAACCATGCCCCGGTTAACTGTGTACAGAAACTCAGACTTTGTACCAGTCAGTTCTTCCAGCTAAGTGGTGCTGTACCAGTATGAACTAGTAACCATGCCCCAGTTAACTGTGTACAGAAACTTAGACTTTGTACCAGCCAGTTCTTCCAGCTAAGTGATACTGTACCAGTATGACCTAGTAACTATGTCCCAGTTAACTGTCTACAGAAATTTAGACTTTGTACCAGTCAGTTCTTCGTGCTAAGTGGTACCGTACCAGTATGAACTAGTAACCATGCCTCACTTAATTGTGTACATAAACTTGATACTGTGATCGATGATCATTTGCAGAATTATTTTTTTTGAACAAAATATCCATTCATACATGAAGAATTATAATTGAGGTTGTTTGAAACTTGATTTTTTTGAACTTAGGTTTTTGAGTACTTGAACCGAACTCCTGCATGTACACAGACGAGAGAATCAGTGAATGAATTTTTGGTAAAATCTGACAAATTCAAGATCACAACTTCTGAAAAATTGAATATAGTTAATCTGGCACCGAGGGGCCAGCCTGAACTCTACGGGGTATTTATCCTTTCTTACCTTTTTTTTTTTGCTTATGCAGAGTTAGTTAACTCAGATAAAATCAAGTCTTAGTTGATGCAGTACTGTAAAATATAGGAAATTTGTTAAGAAGTTACCTAATAGGATGATTTATATGTTCTTGCTTTGGGTTAGTGACATAAGAGTACAAGATGCACTGTCAAGCAACCTAGGTTTTGGTACTGTACTGGTAATGTATGTTGGCCCACTTGTTTATCAACCTAGGCTGAAACCGTTCATTAAATGCATCCAAAAAGAAGAGATTTTTTTTTATTTTGATCATTTATATTTCATAGGAAGAGGACTATAGTAGTATATAACAAGTGAGGCTATGGTACTATGCATAGCGCATGTTGGTCTGTACTCTGGATCAATTTCTCTGTTTATAAAGTCTAAATAATCGATCCGAACCGATCAAGGTGATCACCATATGAAAATATACTACTTGATTAAATTTTACTTTTTTAAGAACTTTTTTACCTATCTAAAAAAATAGTAAATTTTTATAAAAAATGTAAAATTTAGTCTGATATAATTGTCCACCTTTTATAGCTTACCAGAGAAAACATCAGTTTGCCTTAAATAAGGCTTCATATATTTTTACAGATGATAAAAGATTGTGAAAAGAGGCTTGTTAAGACCCAAGAACAAATTGTAAACGGCAAAACAGAGATAGTACCAGTAGAAGATCACGCACAGGAGTTGCTCGAATTAGTGGAAGAGATTTTCCCCCAACCTGCTGAGGAGCCACAAGAGGAGCCGCAAGAGGAGCTGCCACAATAAATCTTACTTGTGACACACATACTAGCGTACGCCAAAATGCCATTGTGTATACATTACAAGTAGAGATACAAACAATACCTAATTGTCATTGTGTATACATTACAAGTAGAGATACAAACAATACCTAATTTTGAGATTTTTTAGGGGTATACATGAAATTCCAATTATGGAGAGGTGGCTTGTTACTGTTAACTGATTTTTCTCAACAAATAATGTTTTTTGTTTATTCCGATTTTAAAATATATAATAACAATATCCTTAATACTAGTAAGTTTGACAACATTATGTCTATTTTTATGTGTGTTGACTAGTTTTGACTGAATTCATGTCTCTAATCAACTGAAAATATTGATTTTTTTTTTTCAAGTACCAAAAGCAGCTGATCGCTGAAAAAATCCAGCATTTTTAGTTATCTGAATATGTGATGATTTTGTGAATATGTCAACAACTGTATGGCTATAATTTCACACAAAAATACGTCAATGTGTCTTCAGCACAGTCACGACTCAACAATGGCTATAATTTCGAAGCTTGTTTCGGTTTCATAATTTAATCTTTAAATTTTTTAGATCCAATTCTAATTTTATTAAATTTTGAAGGTTTATAGTAACAGTCTAAAGACATTATTGATTGTTAAATTAATCTATATATGTCAGAATGATTTACAGGTAGGGGTGAAAACGGTATGGATAATATCTGATCCATATTTAATCCGTATTCAAAAACTTAGATGTGGATATTCGATATTTGAATATTTTTGTGGATAAGGATACTGATATGGTTTTACGTTCCAATTATCCGTATCTGAATAGTAGATATATACCATATATTTTGATATATATTATGAAAAATTTATGTTATTGACCATTATAATTAGATATATTATAAACTTTAATATTTTCTTATATTATTTTAATAAATATCCGATCTGATCTAGATCTGATTCCGTACTCTTCTGATATATCTAATATGATATCAATTTCATATCTGTATCCGAAAAAAAAAATGAATACTGTTTTACCACTATCCACTCCGTATCAGCTCTGTTTTCACCCCTATTTGCAGGCATATAGTAAAAGCAAAGGAGAGAGGGGGGTGTCCGATGCCCATCGGACCAAAACAGTGTTCGATGGGGGTTTGTACCGTCCGATTCACTTCAAGATCTGTGCGCATCACTTTAATATCCGTGCTGTTTGCTTCAATATCCGTGCGCACAGATTTTGAAGTAGATCGGATGGTAGAAACTATCCATTGAACACCGTTTTGGTCCGATGGGCATCGGACACCCTCCTCTTCCACAGCAAAGACATATTGTTGATTGATAAAGTAACAGTCTGAAGACATATTTTGCAGATTTATAGTAACAATTCTCTATTTTTAAATGCTAACCACAAAAATTTCCGAAACGAAGTCCTACTAACTCTGATACCTGTCAACTACGCTCGGAATGCGGTGGTTTGAAACACCATTTCCTCTTACATCGGGCCCCATTTTTTCCTGAAAGCTTGACCCTCTTATTCATTAACTATGTTCAAATACTATACACCGAGTCCACATTTCAACTTTTCCCCGGTTCTCCTTCCTGCTCCTTTTCCCGCCGTCCATTTCAAACCGGAGCCAACCAGCACGGCGCCAATCATCCGAACCCATCCGATGGACCTTGAGATTCCCGCGGAGGATCCCCCCTTCTTCTTCTGTGAAGATGGGGACGAAAATGGATTGCTCATTGGTTCCTCATCCGACGAAGCAGAATCCACATCCGAACCGCGATCAGGTAACGATCGACCCAATACGTTGAGCGAATTTGCGTCGGAGTTTTATTCAGGTGGATCCGATTATTCGAGCTTGATGGGGAATAAGAATAAAAATGGATTATTTGTACAAAAGAATCTATTGCAAATGTGGGGGATTGAAAAATCGGGGGCTGCAGATTCATCTGAATCTAGGGTTTCCATGGAGAATAGAAAGAGAAAAAAGAGTGAGAATGAAAAGGAGCAAGGGGCTGTTTTTGGATTAAACCAGAAAGAATTTGAGAAGGGGAAAAAGCCAGCAATTGTGCAGTCACGTAGTTGTCCTTTTTATAAAAAAATCTCTGGTAAGTTTCTAATCTGACATTTTATCTGTAACTAATTTTACTTGAAATACCTTATTTGGTTTATAGCCACAGCGTGCATTATTGTTGCTAAAGTCATATTCTTTGCAGGGACACCTTTCACAGTAGATGCATTTCGCTATGGTGCAATAGAAGGGTGCTCTGCTTATTTTCTGAGCCATTTTCACTATGACCACTATGGTGGTTTGAGCAAGAGGTGGTGCCATGGTCCCATTTATTGCACTTCAATCACTGCTCGTCTACTTAACATTTGTCTCTCTGTGAACAAACGGTATAGAATCCCATCAGTTTCTCCTTCTCAGTTTTTGTGAAGAGAAGAGTTGGAAAGTAATGGAACATCAAGTGTTTTATCTTGATTTCAAATGGGTGAAAGTACTCTGTATATTTTATGAGAAAAATCCAACATGGATAACCTGGACAGCAAATTAGATTCTCCCTAATGTTATCAATTGTACCGTGTAGTTATATATGTGCGCTGGAGCTTGACAAGGAGTACGAGATCGAAGGAGTTAAGGTAATCTTAATAGAGGCAAATCATTGCCCTGGGGCGGCATTGATACACCTTCGGTTAAGGGATGGGAGAACTTATCTTCATACGGGTGATTTTAGAGCATCCAAATCCATGCAATCTCATCCCATTCTACTCAGTTACCATGTAAATGTCCTCTACCTTGATACAACATACTGCAACCCCAAATATAGGTAAAGTTAAGTTGTCCATGTTTTTAATTTATTCTCTGGTCCAGATTACACTTTTTTAGTCTCCTATCTGGATTGTGTTTTTTACTAAAATATGTTGGTCTGTTGTTTGCAAATCACACGCTGAAGTATGGGACTTTACTGCCTTTGCAATTTTGCAAATGATATGCAGCTTACATTCATAAAATGTGCAAAATTGTTGAGGCAGTTATCTTGAAGGTTAAAAAGTTGTAGGATTTGATGCATATCAAATATGAAAAACAGTGGGATCAGATTTGCAATATTTTCTCATGTATACCATAATTTCCATTAATATTTAAAGCAAAATTCAGGTTTCCTTCTAAGGAGGAAGTAATTGATTTTATCGTGAGAACAACACGCAAGTACTTGCAGAAGCAGCCGAAAACTCTAATAGTTGTGGGAGCATACAGCATTGGGAAAGAGAGGGTTTATCTTGCAATTTCTCAGTCTCTGCAGGTGCTTATTTTAAAATCTGAGTAAAGTTCTACCATTCCAGATAATTATTCTTATTACTGACAAATTGTACCTACTATCTATCCGTTCACAATTATCCTGATTGAATAAATGCTAAAATAATCCAAAATATTGAACAAGGAATTATTGTTATCCCATGACGGTTTAGAAATTCCCAGCTTTTATTATGAGTAGTATACAGTGATATCCGATACTGTCATCCATGAGTTCTATAATCATCCTAAATACCTGCCAATCTAATTAGTTCAATCATCCAGCTAAAGTTTGATATATCTTAGATGCTTCACTTCATTGGAACCTTATTTAATAATTCTGGAGTCATTTTTTAATCTTAGATACTACCAATATATACGGATGCATCAAGGAGAAGAATACTGGAGTCGCTTGGTTGGTCTGAGTTATCCGGCAGGTTCTCTAATTCTCGTCATAGCTCTCCTCTCCATGTTCTTCCTCTATCTTTCTTGAGACTAGAGGTCTAGAATTTTGGTACCATATATTTTCTTAGGTTTAGTTTAATGATACACACAATTCATCTATTGTAACAGAAACTTTTTGGTGCTTTGCAGAACCTTAATAAATACTTGGAGACGCTTAACCAAAGATTTAATGCAGTTTTGGCCTTTCGTCCAACAGGTACTTCTGGATAACTGCATTGTTTGCTTGCTGTTAAGAATTGGCAACTTAATAATCAAAGTATCATCAGTTAAATTGTTTGTACTAATTATTTGAATTCTATGCTTTACAAAACGTGCACTGTTAAGACCTTAATTAACCGAGAAGACGTACATCATTCACAAATTATTAAAATTCTAAATCTATCCTTCTGCTGAATTAGTGTCCATATGATTGTTGCATTTCTTAGTTTCCTTACATGGAAACAAACTTTTACTGATGCATACCAATGGAAAAATTATCTGTGTGATAGTCAGCAATCAGCATGCTTTAATTGCTTTAGTCAAAGAAGCTAAAAAAGACACTAAAATTAGGACAAATGAACAGTATGCAATTCACATAACAAAAATAAACATTCATGACGTCAGTCTTTTACCATAAATAACACGTGCATTATTTCTTGTTCAGGAGACTCATTAGTTTTATGTAAACACAATCAGGCCAAGATACATACTCAACTATTTGAGCATTCAATGTCTTTCAGAACCTTGTGTTATTTGGTTAATTAAAATAGCTTGAAGTAAAAGGACCTTGACAAGATGTTGCTGTAGGTGTGCAATATATTCAGAATCATTCTTGTGTAAATTTTGATCTACAAGAAAAATAAAAGAGAGCAGAATTATGGTCTGGGCATGTTTTATCATATGTTTATTATATCCTGGAAGAAAAGGGGGAGTGGGGCAGGAGGAAATTTGATAAATGGAAGCACATTAGTTGAAAATATCAGTACGATAGAACTAGAGGAAAAGGGGAAGAGGGGGGATATTAAGTAGTATGCTCTTTAGGACACTGCTTTCTTGTTATTTGTTAGGTTGGACTTTCTCGGAGGCCACTGGAAGTAAACTTGATATGATGCAACCAACTTCTAGAGGCAACGTTACGATTTTTGGTGTTCCCTATAGTGAGCACTCGAGTTTCAACGAGCTCAGAGGCTTTGTGAAGGTACGCACTGTGATCCTACAATTCTCTGGCTTCTTCACCAAATGAATAAAAGTGTGTTTATTCCAATCTTAATTTGAACATTTTATCCTTCTATCAGTTTCTCAGGCCTGAGAAAATAATACCTACTGTGAATGCCAGCAACAGCGGGAGCCGTGATAAAATGCAAGCTCTCTTTAATAATTGGTTGAATTCTTAATCAAGGAGCTTGTAAAAGGTGTTAATTTGAAATGGGTAGATAAATCTTTAATTCAGTAAACTCCAAAAGGGCAGCACTGGTGGAAAATGAATGGAAGCATTTAAGTGGCCATAGGAGTACTCAAACAGAAAGAAAAAAAGAAAAAAGAAAACGTGGTTCCGGAAAGTGCTCATGTGAAACAATGGTTGCATGTTCAATGATTGCATTTTCCGGAAAGTGCACATGGGGACAAGGGAGAGTAACATGCTAAACAATGGTTGCATGTTCAATGAGAAAAAGGTGCACATGTGAAACCCCGCACATTTTTTCCACGAGTTAATTTTTATCTTGCTGTAATTTTGGCTATGAGCTGATCAGTTTCTCTACATGACAAGCTATTTTTAAAATTTAATGCCGGCAAATTTGCACATCAGCACAGTATGCAGCATTAATGCAATTCACAAATTACAATATTCATATTAATTGAGTGCACATCAAACGTCTTTCAATTTAAATACTTAGACCCCCCCTCCCTATTTGTTCCTAGAAAGAAATAGCATTCGTTATAACAACATATATACTACAACACCATAAATTATTATAACCGCTGAACAAATTTTATAGATAATACAAATTAAGTGGAGCCCTTCTTCTATTTTGATCCAGTTTTTTCTGTCTCTATGACCTAAGCACCATTCTTCGTGCTGAGTTCAACTCTTTGATAACATCTTGGATAGAAATGCGCTCTTTCGGCGACTCTTTGGGGCACAAATCCGCATTGAATCACTGAAACTAGACAATTGTAGACATTTTCAGGTGCATATAAATTATATTCTCCATCAGTTTCAGAGAACATTTTGGGGTTCAATATGTCCATGACTTGGTCGGAGAAAGCCATCTCAACTTGCTTCTGAAGACTTAAACCATCTCTGATTCTCTCATCGGTTGGACTTCAGTAAAAATCTCAAGCAGAAGAACACTGTAGCTATAGACATCTCCTTCTACCGATGGCCAACCACCCATCCCATACTCTAGACAATGAAAAGTTAATAGTTACGGCTCTAAATTTAGTACATTAGCATACTAAACAAACTACTACTCAGATAATAAGCTCTGCTATATATACCTGGATGAATGTAGCCAATAGAACTTTTGATTCCACCGGTGCTTGACATTGATTGAGAAGGCAAGGTATTAGGTCGAACCAAAAACCTTGCTAATCAAAATCACTCACATGTGCAGTCATCTCATCATTCAAAAGTACATTACTAGGTTTGAGATCACAATGCACGATTGGTGTAGGTAAATGGTAATGGAGATAATGTAGCGCTGATGCCACATCAAATGCAATGTTCAACCTATGGACAAAGCTGAGGCTTCTGAATGGTCGATCCGTACATGCATTTGGATGCAACCATATGGCCAAGCTACCATTTGACATGAACTCAAAAACCAAAGCCTTGAAATTAGTACCTTGGTGGTCTTTGCTAGAGCACAAACTCAACACTTTTACAAGGTTCCAGTATCTCACATTTTTTAATACCTCGCATTCAGAGAAGAAACTTCTAGAAGCATTGTGTTTCTAAAGATTTAGCACCTTCACCGCAACGGTTGTCACATTCTCGAAGCTCATAAAGGCTTTGTAAACTTCTCCAAATGAACCTCTTCCGATTAGATTATCCGGGGAAAATTTTTCAGTAACTCTAAGAAGGTCATTATATTTCAAGGCTCTATCAAATTGTGGTTTGTTTCGAGGGTTGTTTCTAGTATAATAAATCACTAACATGCAAATAATTATGGTTATGCAAATAAAAGAACTAACAGTAGAACTTATGAGCACCATGTTTCTTTGAAAGTGATATTTTTGTGTGGAAGGTTGTGAAATGCAGTGTGACAAATGCATTTGAGGTACTCGCACCACATGGCGCAAGTCCTTAACAAGTTCTATGAAATTTTAATTTTTTTTTCCCATATGACACTAGATAATGTCTGAAAATAGTGCAAGTATTCATACCTTGTAGTGCAAGTGTAAATAGTTCATGTGTTAAGTGCTTATATCTAATGGATTCTATCATATTTTTTTTTTCTTTTCCATATGACACTAGATGATGTCTGAAAGTACTAATATCAAGTATTCCAAATATTCATATTTCATCTTGCAAATATTTATACAAGTATTCATATCTCGTTGTTTAAGTATTCATATCTTCTCGTGCAAGTATTCATACATAATAACTGTTATAGGCGGTAAATTTAAATTAATTAATTACACTAAGCATTAAAAACTATAACTAACAAAAATTTTAGTAAATTAAATAAGGAAATTTAAAAGTTAGTTAATTGAAAAGATAAATTAAAATTTGTATAATGTAATTTATTAAACCAACTTTTAAATTTTTTCAAACTAATGGAATTAATTTTTACAAATTATCACGACTTAACTAAAGTTCGATAATTCGTAATAATTTTGAATTATATATGTCTCTTAAATTGTATTGACTAATTTCACTTTTATTCAATTAGATACATCTAAAAACCAACTTTTAAATGTTTTCAAACTAATGGAATTAATTTTTACAAATGATCACGACTAACTAACGTTCGATAATTCGTAATAATTTTGAATTATACAAGTCTCTTAAATTGTATTGACTAATTTCACTTAATCATTTTTATTCAGTTAGATACATCTGCACGAATCCTGAAGCACACCCTTCCCTTTTAACCCCTCTTTCTTTCGCTGACCACAACCCCCCTCTCCCGGATCCGTATCCTCTCTGTTACTACAGAGGATGCGCATCACTTTACGGTTTGAGATTCTGGGGAAAATAGGGGCACTATTATTGGACTTTGAGATTCGTGCTAAGTTAAAATAACGGTCCGGATCTATTAAAAAAAGGAATCATTCTAAAAAAATTCTCTGGATACGAATAAATTCCCCTTCCCCCCTCTCGCGCTCTCTCTCTTTCTTTGTCTTTCTTCTGAGAGCCTTCTTAAAAAGCAATAAGAAAATGTATTAGCGCATTAATTGGAGAGATAGGGGTGGTGAAGCAAAGGGCAACCGGCGAGACAAACCAGCGCCACTTGAGGCGTACGGAACTCCTCCGGGTAGTGCTCCATTGACGGTAAGGACTGGAGGCGTGCTGTGCGTCGCAGGAAGGGAGAGGAGAGACAATGGAGTCTCCTCTTGCTATGCTTTCTTTCTTTAAGCTTCTGAAAGATTCGCTATTTTTTTTTAATAAGGGTTGCTAGTGCTAGGCGCTGACTTTTTTTTTTATTAAAATTGGTAGTGCCGCTTTTTATGAATTATTCTATCACGGTAGCTTCGTGGAAGTCTGAACTATCGCCGTTTAGTGTGTTCATAACTGAGTAAATCTGAACTATCGCCGTTTAGTGTCTTCGTAACTGAGGTCAGTACTGTTCCGTTGTGAACTATTTTTGGGGGTTTTGTTGTTCATTTTTTTGGTTTGTTCAATAATCGAGCTCTCTGCTGGATAGCGCATGGCTTTTTAACCCAATTGTTTTCGCAAAATCTTTCGGGAGAACCAGACATGTCTGGAGAATTTCTTAGACCTGTTTATACTGTTATTAGTTCAGCATTTATAATAGTTAGAAGGGTTATGTGATCAGGTGTAATACTGCAATCCTCTATCAATTGTGGCCCCAAAAGGAAATCAATTTTGCTTGGGAAAATCATCAAAATTAAATTTTGGGGCAGAAAGCTATACTGACAGTGAAAAATAAATAAAAAATATTACACTGGTTAGGACTATTTGGAATGGGATTTCTCTAGGAACTTAGTTCATATTGGATTAGCTATTTGTTATTTCTGACACTTTACTTCTGATACCCACAGTATCCTTAATGTTGTTAAACTAGTCTTTACTCTAGTGCTCAGTAAATATAGTAATAGGTCCCTGATACTTGCAAAGTATTTGGAACCTTTAAAAAGCTTCTTGTCGATATTTGAAGGGAAGGTAGAATATATTGGAATAATTTGACTTGTTAGTCCTTTTTATATAATTAGTTGTTAAATGAATGTATCAGCACCATGATGTTGCATGGGCCTCCTACCAGCTCACAATGGATTTACAATTCAACAGTAAACTCAAATGTGGAGGCTAGACTACGTAAACTTTTACTTGACATTGGTACTGACAAAATACTTGGAATTCAGGTATGTTAATATTATATAGCACCATCACATGCATTCTCAGTACAAATACTCCAATATAAAAAATTAGTACGTCATCCTTCTGTAAATCTATACTTTTAACATTTTGAAAAATATTGTCCCTTTGCAAAATTATTGGTTGAAGCTTCTGCAAAATAAAAAAGAATGGGAAAGAACCTTAACCTTTGTTGTTTCTTATTTTGGCAACATTCTACAGGTTTGTGCGTATAAGGATGGAAAGGTGATTATAGATACCGCGGCAGGTGTGCTAGGGAAATATGATCCTAGAACTGTTGAACCCGATAGCCTTTTTCCTGTTTTCTCTGTGACCAAAGGTATTACTGCTGGTCTTGTACATTGGCTCGTTGACAAGGGGTAAGTTATCTACTCTTGTTATGATTTTCCATCTTTTATTCTTGTGATGTTAAAAAGTAAAAATTGTTGACAACTTTAAAAGAAATTTCCTCTTTGCTTTTAGGAAACTAAGGTTTGATGAGAAAATTGCTAATATATGGCCAAATTTTGGTAACAATAAGAAAGACTTAATACAGGTACTACGGACTATCTCATATCAGGTTTTCATGTTTCATGTCAAAATATATCTAATTGCATTACAACTAAAAGTCTTCTCCTTTGTATTTTTATTTTCTCTTATGGAGGTGAATCACGTGCTTAATCACACAGCAGGGTTGCAGAATGCAATGGGAGAAGGGTTGCAGAATCCTTTGTTAATGTGCGACTGGGAAGAGTCTTTAAATAGGATTTCCAAATCTACCCCTAATACTGAGCCTGGATCCCTCCAGTGTTACCATTATTTGTCTTTTGGTTGGCTCTGTGGGGGTATTATAGAGGTAAGTTGTACCGACCCTATAATCTTATTTGATACTAACTGGTCCTGTAGTTAGATTAATTAATCCTAATCATGAAAATTTGTAAATGACAGCATGCATCAGGAAAAAAATTTCAGCAAGTGTTAGAAGAAGCCATAATACATCCTCTTAATATAGAAGGAGAGATGTATGTCGGCATTCCCCCAGGTATGTACATTGTATAATGAGTTATGCTACTTATTAAAAGAAATATGAAAAATAAATCTGAGATATTAGCACAAATAGGTAAGTATCACATGGTATGCAGTACCATTCAAGTACTGGATATTTTGGCTTTATTGCATATCCATAGTAGTTTTGCTTATTTAGGTCCGTGTTTGCAGATTCTCAGATCCTCATGGTGTACTAGGTAGTTTTGAACCTAGTAGATGCATGGATATGCTTCCTAATTTTACACTTGGAACTTATTGTTTTGTGAACTAGGTGTTGAATCCCGATTGGCTACACTTACAATTGACATGGATTACATAGAGAAGATTTCCGCGGGTTTACCCGACATATTTAATACAGTAAATGTTCGCCGTGCCATCATCCCAGCCGCAAACGGTCACTGCTCAGCTCGTGCACTGGCAAGGTACTATGCTGCCCTGGCTGCAGCGGGTCAGATCCCTCCACCTCACTCTTGTTCCAAACCACCCCTCGGTAGCCACAAACATATCCCAAAACCTCCCTCAATTACAGTCACAGAGAATGAAAAAGGCACAAAGAGTACCAACAGTGACCCAAAAGCTAACAGTAAAGGGTATACTCTTGTTAGCACCCATTCTAACCAAGAGCATGATGACAGTAATGATGCTATTCAGCAAAAAGTGACTAGAATTTTTGAAAACCAAAATATCCATGATGCCATTATGGGCACAGGTGATTTTTCAGGACTGACATGCCCAGATGGAAAATATGGGTTAGGGTTTTGGAGGTACAGAAACTCAGATGGAAAGCTGACGAGCTTTGGTCACTCAGGTCTGGGCGGGTCAACAGCCTTTTGTGATGTGGAGAACAATTTTGCTATGGCAGTGACAGTTAATAAAATGTCACTCGGTGGGGTCACTAGAAATGTGATCCAAATGGTTTGTGCTGATCTCGGAATCCCATTGCTTAATGAGTTCTCTAGCTTTGAAAACGGGCTATACTCCTTGTACAACCCGTAAATTGGTGTATCATACATTTGTTGGATCATAGTATCAACCCAATATGCAGTTCACCCTTAGGCCGGGTTGAATGGCAAGATATCTGAAATCCTGATTTAGCTACTTCTCTTTTTGCTCCTTTGTACTTGGTTTGATAGGGGGTGGCAGTTTGTTGCTCTCCAATGTTTGACAATGATAGAATTCATAAGCTTGCATTGTTTGCTAGATAGCATTTACATTGGTATATACTTATATATTATATATTGATAATAGAATTTATTACAAATTCCCCAAGTATTTAATCTCTTTTAGTTAATTTTTATCTTGCTGTAATTTTGGCTATGAGCTGAGATCAGTTTCTCTACATGGCAAGCTATTTTTAAAATTTAATGCCGGCAAATTTGCACATCAGCACAGTTGTACTAAGATGTGTCATACTGGATATTTCTCATTTTTATATAGCAAAACCAACCTTTCTTTTCGTTTTTTTTAAAAAATAATTTTGTACAAAGATTGTCTTTAAGTTTTCATGTTGGTCTTAAAAGTACCTGTAACCTGTGAGAGAAATACTTGGTCTAGAAATCGGTCAATAATGTCTCGGCTATGCTCTTCCACCCCTTGGTTAGACCCAGGAGTTTATCACATGCTTTGAGTTTTATTTTCATTCTACTCTCAAGCTCCTCCCTCCAGGCAAACGGGATATTTGGCACATTATGGAATCTGAATATCCCAACTGGCAACAGATGCAATATTTCTTGGAAACTAACTATGAAGGCAACAGATGCAATATTCTAAAAGTAGAGACGAAATATCGGATTTAAGAGTTTTTTCAAGCTCAATAGTAAATCTTGGGTTAATATATAATTGCCATTAAATTATTATTGCACGCACATAGAATGCTGCAACGATATTGCTCACTGAAGTTCCAAAAAAAAAACAAGCCACAACCAAACGCCATTAAACCATTTCTTAGAATTTAAGTTGTATAATTGCAGTTTTCAGTAACATATTCAGCCTGTAAGCTAGTGGGTCCCCATCTGTACTATGTTTGCCATAATTTATTTATATGCAAACATAGTGTGCTCACATTGTGATTTTCCATATGCAAAACTGTCCGATATAAATTTAGAAGTGTCAAATCATATTGTGATTTTGCAACTTCTTTGAAATTTATGCATCTAATAACAAACTGGATCGCTTGCCATAATATATATGCATGTCATCTTTACAACTATGATGATGAAATAGGATTCATAAGCATGATATCTAGCAAGCTATTCAGGTCAGTGCCTATCCTTAGCCACTTGGGAGCGTACCATTTTATATGGCCATTTCATTTTTTGCCCCCTTATATATCAATGATATATGTAATTAAAACCACTTGCTGACCCTTTTTGTTTCATTCTTTCTATAACACACAAACAAAATATAATTCAGAACATTATTGCTCAACAGTACACATGCATACATGCAGTCAGAATCTCAAGTTCTCAGATTTCATATGTCATGCCGACTTTCAGAATTTGGTCCCTCGGGATAAGCAACGCCTTCTCTCCTTGCCTAGAGTTCTTCTTTATGAAACTGTAAACACAATTCACAATTATCTTCTTGAAGATACCGGAGTTACGCTCCGCTCTCACTTCGGTCTCACCCAACAGATACACCACTCCATTTGCCAACTCCTGTTCATATATCTGCCTGTCTTCTTGTATGTGCTGTGGTTCACTGATCTGCTCATCAGCTTGTGTTCCACTGGTCTGCTCAACTTTTTCTTCAACTTGTACTGCAGATTGGGCCCCTGGCCTCAATCTAATATTTTCATTGTTCAGCTGCGATTGGGTTGTTTGTGCGAACAGCCTTTCGTCATGCATGAAGGTTATCAGCTGTTCTATCAGGGAAGTACCAAATGCATTTGCATCTTCCTTTTTATCATTGTATCCATACCTCGCAATGCACCGGAATAGCCTTTGTTCTTTTGGTTCGGCATGTCTAAAAATAAACCTCTCTGCACTACTGACATAAGGGATTGGCAAGGTCTTTACTGATACAAACACGAGAACTGAATGAATGTAAGGTACTTTCTCCACGAGATGAGCAAATATCGGCGGTACACCTTGTACAAGTTCAGAGTACAGAAACCCGATTCCAGGTATTCTTCCTCTGCAGCTCTGAGTCATTAATTCTTCTATTTTGTCCCTGGAAACCATGTGAGTTAGCTCATACCAGTATCTCTTCACATGTACGTAATACCAAATTCCCATGAGTGCCATCAAGACAGCCGCAACAGCTATTGGAAAGTATCCTCCTTCTTTGAATTTGTAAAGGGCGGAAGAGAGAAAGATGAGTTCTGCTGTGCCGAATATTATGAAGAATAATATGATCCAGAAAATAGATATTTTCCAGATCAGAAGCATTACTAATGCTAGAAAGATGGTTGTGATGAACATCACGGTAGTAACTGCAATTCCTGCCAAAATACAAAACGGAAAAGAACAAGTAACAATAATAAGAAACACATCATGTAACAGTGCATGTTTCAGTCTCTTAACTGAAAAAAATCAGTTAACTTGTTTTTGGTGGACGGGGAAAAGAACAAGATCCTTCAACTGTCAATACATTAGAACTTGAGCGGCTGAACGCTGTTTATTTGAAAAGGAGTCAGATATTGAGCTCTAATAATTGACATGTTTTATTTGTATGTCATTTCATAATTTTCAGTAAATAAATTGTGAAATAATTAAATGTCATTCTTCTTTATATAGATGAAATTCAATAAATAACCTGCATTAGATTGGTCTTCCAAAATTCATGGCATCATTTGTAAGTGCATTAATTTATATCTAAAACAGTAGTGGCTTAATATTTCAGATTGAACAACATAAAAGTCGATCGAGCTATAAATTGCTACACTATGTAAAACATATGTTTCTGGGATTGAACTAGCTGAAAACCTATAGCTCCATTTTTCAGCCAATTAACTTGCAGCTATATTTTCAGTGCATGTGCATGTGTATGTGTATGAATAAAAAAATTATTATTTTTCTTTGTACCATAAGCATTGCCAATCTTGGTTGTGTCCTTGTATGCAAAGGTCAATATGACACAAAGAAGTCCAAGCGCAAAGTTTACTTCTGGGATGTATACTTGCCCTTCATATTTCTTCGAAGTGTGCAATACTTTCACCCGAGGGAAGCACCCCAAAGTCTGTGACTGTGATATGATTGCAAATGCCCCAGAAATCATGGCTTGGCTTGCAATAATTGCAGCTCCCACTGATACTACAAAGGTTGGCCAGTACAGTGGACCTGGGTATAATTATTAATAATGATGGGGTTAAGCAAAGGTTTTTTTTTTTTTTTGAAATTTAATTTGAATATGAATCTTACTTGGAATAGATTTGTAGTAAGTACTGGCGACATCTTCTGGGTGTTTTCTGAGATAAGCAGCTTGGCCTACATAAGCCAATGATACAGCCGGAAACAAAGCACAGCTGAAGCCAATCTGAATTTCAATTCAAAATAAATAGTGCTAACGAAACAGATTTGGTTGTTAGCTCCTAATCAGAAATAGAAGAACAAAAGAAATGAAAAAATGTGGATTTTGGGGATAACATCAGAGAATAAATATATTACCTGGACAGCTCGGACACTAAAGTGGCCTAAATCAGCAAACATAGCCTCCGTTCCTGCACTTAAAACACATTTTTAGCTTTAAAAAAGACCATATTATATTAAGTAAATTAAGCTAAACTGGCTCTTTATGATTAAGTTTTTATTACCTGTATAGCATAGGAGAACACCTCCAAGCGAGATCCATCCTTGCTTCCCATTTCTAATGAAGTAGTCTACAATGTACTTCGGATTGAATGCCCGTAAAACCCCGATATCATAATTTATAAGGTTGTATAATCCAATGCCACCAATAAAAAGGAAGTACAAGGAAACTATAGGAGCAAAGAAGTAACCAACTCTGTCTGTACCAAATCTCTGTGCTGCAAAAAGGATTACAAATATGCCTGCAGAAATCCAGTCTATTTGATCTGTGTTAAATTTTTTTAAGAAAGAGAAGTCATTACAATGATTTTGAAAATCAATATCAACATAGTAAATTTTATAAAGATTTGAACTCCATTGTCTTACTTGTTGTTAAATTGACTTTCTCGGTCAGCCCACCACCTACAGAAGATATAACTGCAAAAACCAAACATATTCATTGATTTTGAACAAGATGTAATATTGAAAAGAAATTAAATAGGAATGGGCCATATAGGGACATGTTCCTATGGAAATCATGAAATTAGGACTATGGAATAAGAAAATTTAACTTAATACTAGCTAAAGCAAGTATTAAATATTAATTTAATACAAGACATTAATTTAGGGACATGTTCTTACCAGAATTTCAAGATCATGATTCAAGAAAAGTTTAATTACCAGAGATAAGAGGGGTTAGTACACCATCACCCATAACCATGGAGGTCGCAAATATTGTGCAGGTGAAAATCAAGATCTTTGCGACTATCCCATTCTCTAGCTTTTGCTTGAGCCAGTGTGCCCTTTTTAGTTCTGGCGTGAGCCCTTCCAAATGGTAATTTGATACCAGTGCATCTTCTGCCTGTTGGTTTGGTACCAGGCTGATCCTTGCGTACCTTGAGATCAGCGAGTACAATGCAAATGTGCCACCTACAAAATTTCTCTATGTTTTATGCTTCTTTATGCAAGAAGAAAAATATAACCTTCCTTTGATGGGACTATTTGGGGATATATCGATGCCCTTGCATAAGTTGTCAATGGTTTGTGTGAAAAAATGTTTATACACTTGTTCTTCACTTAATCATAATTCACTGCTGAAAAATATAACAACTTATATCTATCTAATGTCTAATGCCTTACCCTTTTTATTAAATAATTTGATTATACAATAGAAATGAATAAGAATAATGAATTTATTGTTGGAAAAGAAAGCCTTACCGTCACCATTGTCGTTAGCCCATAAAACTATGAAGCAATACTTCAACAAAGGAAGGAGAATAAGACTGTAAATAATTAGGGATAAAACTCCTAAGATGTCGTCGTTATGTTTGATTCCATCGGTAAAAGTACTTGCATACACATAAAGAGGTGATGTGCCAATATCTCCATACACAATACCGATAGACTGGAATGCCAGACTTAGTGTTCTCACCCAATTATCCTATTTTGCGAATAGAAAATAATATATAAATAACCTATATAATAATAAAGAAAATTACTGAACATAAATTGTTATAGCCTTAGTACTGGTAATTGGCCTGGATGATTCAATAATCTTTGGTGTTTGACCAATCTCATCAGAAACTAGAAATCATGACAGAGAAACTAGAATTCATTTTGCTCCTTTGATATACTCTTTCTAAACATGTATATACACAATCAAAAATAGAAATCATGACAGAGAAAAATATCATACATTAGCTCCATGATGTTCTGAACAAGTAGCTTTCTCTGCATCATGGAAAAATGAATCGAGTCGAGGTAGCATTTTATTTGATTGTTTTCTTGACACTGGCACAGACTCCATCATCTCAACTTCAGTTGACATTTTCGAGCGATAGAAGCTCCTCTTTCGGAGATATGAAAATGTACTTTTCCCTGTATAAGTTTTACAGATGAGAGAATGGAGCTCTTACTGTAGACGACATGCAACTTGTGTACATGTTTGAATTAGATATTTATAGACACGGGAAATGAATGAAAGCATTTAATGAAGTGGCCACGGGAATACTCCAAAGAAGAAGAAGAAGAAAAAAGGAAGTAGCCACGGGAAGTTGCTTCCTTTGCCAATAGAAGTAGGACACCAGATGGCAAGAGGCCAGGGCATGGAGGGGGTCCTAGCACCGAAATTTTAATTAATAGAAAAATAAGTAAAAAAATATCGACAATGAGAAAGAATTTCTAAGAAATTCAAAAAACGTGATGATCTATAACGTTCTCTGGATGTTATAGAACACAACGTTCTGATTAGCGAAACAACGTTAAAAAAAATTTGGCCGTTATCTAGGACAACGTCCAGGAAATCAACCAATATTGGTTTGGAACTTCCAATTAAACTTTCTGTCTTCAAGCTTTCCAGATAGTGCAAAGTCGGATCCCTGATCGTGATAGACCAAAACGGCCAGCATTTATATATTTTTTTTCCTCAGGATGCCTGGCCTTGATACTCTACAACGTCTAGAGTTTAATTTTGTTCATGCGTTAATCTAATTTCGTTAAACTAGCTACGATTATCTATAACGTTCTCCGGACGTTTTGGAATATCCTATATGTTCAATTACCCAGAAGTCCTTTCCCAATATCTATATTTTTTTAGTTAATTTCTTATTAATAAAAATTTCGGATCCTAGCATATAAGGCTGCACAAAATATTCGTGGTTCGTAATTCGGTTCGAGTTTAATTCGAAAAAAATCGAAAAAAAATTCGATTCAAAATTAATTCAAACAAGTTTGATTCGAACTAGAAAGAACCGAATTTGAACCCAGGCAGATTAGTTCAAAATGGGTTCGTGGGTTCACGTCGCTTGCGCTGCGCTATCGCTCTGGCTCTCTGAATTTTCAAATAAACTACTCCGCACTCCGCAGAGCATTAAAAGGGCCAAAGCTCCGACATGTCCGGTGCCTATTCGGGGCAGCGTAGTAGGCCAGTATTATTTGAGCATTGAGAATCATGGAGAACTTATTATTTGAGCTTTGAGATTCGTGGAGAACTTATTTGAACGATTGAGAATTCCAAAAAGTTACTCAAAGATTAAGAACGTATTTGAATGTGAACTCCACACCCCACTCCTCTCTATCTTATTTTTATCTTCTCTTTCTCTCTCTGTCTCTCTCTTACCGCCATGGATGCAAAAACTCCAACGTGTCCGGTGACCAAAAAACAGTAGCGCTCTTTCTCTCTCGCTCTCGCTCGCTCTCTCTGACCTCCCTACCTCCTCGCTCTCCTCTCTGCCGCTCTGACCACCTAGCTCTCCGCGCTGTCTCCTCCGCGCTGTCTCCTCTGCTCCTCCGTCCATCTCTCCTCTGCCTCAATTTCGAACCTTAACGAATCGAATTGAATCTAGTTCGAATTGAATCAAATCAAATTCGAACTTGCATCTTCAATTCGAAATTGGGTCTTCATTTCAAACCAATTCGATTTGAACTTGAATGAACTCGAATTCGAATCCACCCAGATTCGATTTGGTTTGATTCGTTTGCAGCCCTACTAGCATACACTTTACTTTTCTTTTCTTTTCTTTCTTTGTTTCCCTCCCCCTCTAATTATTGGCTGGGCTTGGCTCTGGTTGCAATTGTAAAATTTTGGTCTTCCTAGATTATTTTGGAATTATGTTTTTACATTTTTCTTGGAATTACATTTTGGAATTATTTTGTAAAATTTTGGTCTTCCTAGATTGTAAAATTTTAATATTACTTTATTATTCAATGGTCTGAAAACAACGATTTTGTAATATACATAATTAATAGTAAAAAAATTCATAAAAATTTAAAATTGGATCTGCATTTTCACTCTACATTTAAAATAGTGACACCGGATTACACTCTACATTTTCAAAGTTCGAACAATCGATCCAAACCATTCAACATGATGGATATAGTAAAATGTGCTAATAGATTAAATTTTATATATTTTTTAAATTTTTTACTATTTATTAAGATGGGTACAAAAATTCAATGGTCTGAAAACAATGATTTTATAAAATACATAATTAATAGTAAAAAAAATTCATAAAAATTTAAAATTGGATTTTGCAAGCACATTTTATATTTTAATATATCATTTATGTTAAACGATTCGGATTGACTATTTGGACTTTAAAAACTTTGAAAATATAGGGTGTAATCCAGTGTCATAAAAAAAAAGTGTAAGTGAATCCCTCCACATATATAATTGCAGTTTTTCAGTAACACATTTAGCCTATACTATGTTTGCCATTACGACACAATTGTGACGTGTTTCAAGCCATCCTATATAACTTTAGAAATGCAAAATCACATTAATTTATGATTTTTTAGAAACATTTTTTTAATTTATGCATGAAATAACAAACTGGTTCGGTTCCATAATATATATGCATCTTTACAACTGTGACGGTGAAATGGGATTCATAAGCTTGCTATATATATATCTAGCAAGCTATTCAGGTCAATGCTTGCAGAAACAAGAAATAGTAGAGGTACAAAATCAACTTCATTAGATTATCTTGGACTTTAGACGAGTAATATATTAACCTAACATTAACAAACAAAGGGATTACATTCAAACAAAATTGTACGCATGTCCATCCCACAAATAGCTAGGCTGAAGGTCACACAACGAAAAATGAATTAAATTGTAAAACTATATTAACCTTTAGCTCAAACCAACCAAAAGATAGTAAAGAAGAAACTTTGCAACCTTGTTTCATTCTTTCTATAACACACAAACAAAATATAATTCAGAGCATTATTGCTCAACTGTACACATGCATACATGCAGTAAGAATTACAAGTTCTCAGATTTCGTATGTCATGCCGACTTTCAGAATTTGGTCCCTCGGGATAAGCAACGCCTTCTCTCCTTGCCTAGAGTTTTTCTTTATAAAATTGTAAACATAATTCACAATTATCTTCTTGAAGATACTGGAGTTGCGCTCCGCTCTCACTTCGGTCTCACCCAGCAGGTACACCACTCCATTTGCCAACTCCTGTTCATATATCTGCATGTCTTCTGGTATGTGCTGATGTTCACTGATCTGCTCAGCTTGTGGTCCACTGATCTGCTCAAGTTTTTCTTCAACGTGTACAGCAGATTGGGCCCCTGGCCTCAATCTAATATTTTCATTGTTCAGCTGCGATTGGGTTGTTTGTGCGAACAGACTTTCATCATGCACAAATGATTTCAGCTGTTCTATCAGAGAAGCAGCAAAAGCATTTGCGTCATCCTTTTTATCATTGTATCCATACCTCGCAATGCACCGGAACAGCCTTTGTTCTTTTGGTTCGGCTCGTCTAAAAATAAACCTCTCTGCACTACTCACATAAGGTATTGGCAAGGTCTTTACTGAGACAAACACGAGAACTGAATGAATGTAAGGTACTTTCTCCACCAGATGAGCAAATATCGGCGGTACACCTTGTACAAGTCCAGAGTACAGAAACCCGATTCCAGGGATTCTTCCTCTGCAGCGCCTTGTGGTTAATTCTTCTAGTTTGTCCTTGGAAACCATGTGAGTTAGCTCATACCAGTATCTCTTCACGTGTACGTAATGCCAAATTCCCATGATTGCCATCAAGACGGCCGCAATAGCTATTGGAAGGTATCCTCCTTCTTTGAATTTGTAAAGGGCGGAAGAGAGAAAAATGAGTTCTGCTGTGCCGAATATTGTGAAGAATAATATGATCCAGAAAATAGATATTTTCCAGATCAGAAGCATTACTAATGATAGAAAGATGGTTGTGACGAACATGACAGTAGTAACTGCAATTCCTGCGAAAAGATTAAAAAAAGGATAAGAAACATCTCATGTTACATTGCATGTTTAGTCTCTAAACTTCAAAAGTAAGAAAAATTCATGTTTCAGTTAACTTTTTTTGGTTCATGACCTGGAAAAGAACAAGATCTTTCAACTTTCAATACATTAGAACTTAAGCGTTGATTGATTCGAAATGGAGTCAGATATTGAGCTCTATAACAGCTCTAGTAGTTGACATGTTGTATGTCATTACATAATTGTCAGTAAAATAAATTGTGAAAAGATTAAATGTCATTATTCTATATATAGATGAAAATTCAATAAATAACCTGTATTAGATTGGTCTTCCAAAATTCATGGCATCATATATAAGTGCATTAATTTATATCTAAAACAGTAAGACTATTATAATAAACTGATGGCTTAACGAACCTGCTACACTAAACCAACCATATGTTTATGGCCTTGAACTAGCCGAAAACCTATAACTCGATTTTCCACCAAATTTTAAGTAAACATGCAGCTCCATTTTCTGTGCATGTGCATGCGTATGAATAAGAATATTATTATTTTTCTTTGTACCATAAGCATTGCCAATCTTGGCTGTGTTCTTGAATGCGAAGGTCAATATGACACAAAGAAGTCCAAGCACAAAGTTTACTTCTGGAATGTATACTTGTCCTTCATATTTCTTCGAAGTGCGCAATACTTTCACCCGAGGGAAGCACCCCAAAGTCTGTGACTGTGATATGATTGCAAATGCTCCAGAAATCATGGCTTGGCTTGCAATAATTGCAGCTCCCACTGATACTACAAAAGTTGGCCAGTACAGTGCACCTGGGTATACATATGAAAAATGATGGGTTAAGCAAAGGTTTATGTTTTTTATTTTTTTAAACTTAATTTGCATATGCATCTTACTTGGAATAGATTTGTAGAAAGTACTGGCGACGTCTTCTGGATGTTTTCTGAGATAAGCAGCTTGGCCTATATAAGCCAATGATACAGCCGGAAATAAAGCACAGCTGAAGCCAATCTGCATTTCAATTCAAAATGAACAGTGTCAATGATACATAGTGTCAGAAATAGAAGAACAAAAGAATTGAATAAAATGTGGATTTGGGAATATTAACATAAGAGAATAAATATATTACCTGGACAGCTCGGACACTAAAGTGGCCTAAATCAGCAAACATAGCCTCCGTTCCTGCACTCAAAACACACTAGTGGTTTTAAAAAGACCATATTATATTAAGTAAATTAAGCTAAACTTGCTCTTAATTTATGATTAAGTATTTATTACCTGTATAGCATAGGAGAACACCTCCAAGCGAGATCCATCCTTGCTTTCCATTTCTGCTGAAGTAGTTTACTATGTACTTTGGGTTGAATGCCCGTAAAACTCCGATATCATAATGTATAAGGTTATATAACCCGATGCCACCAATAAAAAGGAAGTACAAGGAAACTATAGGAGCAAAGAAGTAACCAACTTTGTCTGTACCAAATCTCTGTGCTGCAAAAAGGATTACAAATACGGCTGCAGAAATCCAGTCTATTTGATCTGTGTTCAAATTTTTTAAGGAATAGAAGTCATTACAATGATTTTAAAAATCAATATCAACATAATAAATTTTAAAAAGATTGGAACTCCACTGTCATACTTGTTGTTAAATTAACTTTCTCAGTCAGCCCACCGCCTACGGCAGATATAACTGCAAAAATAAAGATATTCATTAATTGAAGCAATAAAGTAATAAACTGTTAATTTAATATATCTAGTTCTACTCTCTAATACTCATTATCTATTTATATTGGCCTCTATCAGAAAACTTAAATGAGAACGCATCTGTGTTGTCTAAAGATGCACAGAAGGGAAAGGAAAGACATATATTCAGGAACATAATTGATAAGGTGAAGAATTTGTTTTCCATGCCGCTATGGGTGTGTTGAAAGTAAACACTGAACATCAGTAAGAGCTCCAAGGTAAATTATACTTAAACACCTATAGCTTATTATTATTTTTTTTTAACAAGAAGTAATATTGAAAAGAATCTATATAGAAATGAACCATTTAGGGACATGTTTCTATGGATGAAATTCCGGTGGTGGGATGAGAAAATTTAACTCACTACTAGCAAAAGGAAGTATTAAATACAAGTCATTTAGGGACATGTTCCTACCAAAATTTCAAGATCATGATTCAAAAAAAGTTTAATTACCAGAGATAAGAGGGGTTAGTACACCATCACCCATAACCATGGCGGTGGCGAATATTGTGCAAGTGAAAATCAAGATCTTTGCGATTGTGCTATTCTCTAGCTTTTGCTTGAGCCAGTGGGCCCTCTTTAGTTCTGGTGTGAGCCCTTCCAAATGATAATTCGATACCAGTGCATCTTCTGCCTGTTGGTTTGGTACCAGGCTGATCTTTGCGTACCTTGTGATCAGCGAGTATAATGCAAATGTGCCACCTACAAAAGTTGTTTATTTTTCATGCTTCTTTATTCATGAAGAAAAAAAAACACCTTCCTTTGATGGGACCGTTTTGATGATATATTTGATATCCATGCATAACTTGTTAATGGTTCGTATGAAGAAATACTTGTATACTCATGGAACATTGTTTTCTCAATAATAATTTACTGGTGAAAAACGTAACAGCTTAGATTTATCTTTCTGCTTACCTTTTTTATTAAATAATTTGATTACACAGTAGAAATGAAGAATGAATGAATTAATTATTGGAAAAGAAAGCCTTACCGTCACCATTGTCATTAGCCCATAAAACTATGAAGCAATACTTCAACAAAGGAAGGAGAATAATACTGTAGATAATTAGGGATAAAACTCCTAAGATGTCGTCATTATGTTTGATTCCATCGGTAAAAGTACTTGCATACACATAAAGAGGTGATGTGCCAATATCTCCATACACAATACCGATAGACTGGAATGCCAGACTTAGTGTTCTTGCCCAATCATCCTATTTTACGGATAGAAAAAAATATATAAACAACCTAATAATAAAGGAAATTTATGAAGACAAATTGATATAGCCTTAGTGCTGGTAATTGGCCTGGAAATTGTTGTGTTAATTAATCTAGTTCCTATTTCGGTATAACTTTTTTCTTCGATTAAAAAAAAAAAAAAAGGTTCACAAGTCCACTATTACTGTATTAAAGTGTTTTAAGGAAAAGCTGAGAACTTGAACTGATAACTTCTTGTAGTCATCTCAATTAAATTTCACTACTTGGGCTGCTAGGCCATTTTCTTTGATTGCTATGATTTTGTTCTTTTTGTTTTGCTCAATACATAACTACAATTAATATACCTACACATGGGTTTGTACACAATCAAAACTAAAATCATAACAGAGAAACTATAATACATTGGCACCATGGTGTTCTGCATAAGTAACTTTCTCTGCATCATAGAAAAAAGAGTCAAGTCGAGGTAGCCTTGTCTTCGATTGTTTTCTTGACACTGGCACCGATTCCATCATCTCAACTTCAGTTGACATTTTCGAGCGATAGAAGCTCCTCTTTCGGAGATATGAAAATGTACTATTCCCTGTATAAGTTTTACAAATGAGAGAATGGAGCTCTCAGTGTAGACGACATGCAGTTTGTGTGTTTGAATTGGATATTTATAGACACATTAGTGTTAAGGTTGCCCAGTACTTAGCTTGGTCGAGGAATCCAAATTGCCTCAAGTTTCCTGTTTTTTTCCTTTGACCAAATTATTATCTCTGTTTAGCTCATATGTACACATTACATCAGTTTTACATAAGTACCTTAAAATTACAGATATTTATTGAATGCTATCCTTTATATCCTTCTGCATTTCACATGTTAACTGCATCGAGTTATAATTTTTCTTCTATCATCGTCACTGAAAATCAAATATATATAATTCTACAAATATATTAGCCTTGCAAAACTGCAAATGTCATATTAGCAAACAAATCTCAAACACTGTGTAATTTGTCATATATGATATCAGAATAATTATTTCAACAAAGAGGAATATAACAGTAACTACTAATTAATTTCTATCGAAACAGTATTTAATTTGCAAAGTGAACTTGAATTGCTGTCAAATTTAGCAGAAACTTATGATCTAATAATAATGAAATTTTCAAGTTTTGAATGAGCAAGCCCAAGACTTGTGAATTTTCAAATAATTTGTTCAGAATAGTCGTGCCAGGAAATTAAATATTTTCTTGAAGCAAAGGAAATTAACATTACACCAAACTTCTATATAACAACAAGTATTTTTTGTGCATTTTTCATGTATACCCCTCAAAAACTTCAAAATTATGTATTTTCCCCTCTGAATTTCATAATATCATGTTTACCCTTCTAAAATTCAAAAACTCACAAATTTACCGATTTTATTACCTTTTTCTATCAAAACTCATTTTAAATTTATAAAATGTCAGTTATGCCCTTCCTCTTCTCCTTCCCATCTTCACTTTCTCTGCAACTCTCACCTCCATTAGAAATTATAAATTAGTTCAAGCAAAAACAACTGAAAAAAGAAAAGAAAAGAAAAGCGTCAAATGCAGATACTTCTATATTAAATTACTTGGTATTGTACTGTAGTTGATATTTAAAAAACTTCAATTGTAAAAGAAACTCTGGCCATTTGATGCAATTCTCACATTATTAGCTCACGCGTTGTTGCCCAGTTATTGCTTCAGTACTTTATTTGATATTAAAATTCATGAAAAAGAATGAATAATGAAACAAGCTCCAGCCTACAGATAAAGCCTAAACATGAAAAAACATTAAAAAATTTACTACCAAAAGCCCAGGAACAAATTATTAAACTACTCTTAAAAGATTGATTAACGATCGATGGTGCTTAATTAAACATCACAACAGATCTAATTCTGTAAAGCCTCATAATATCTCAAGCAAAACAAGCATATGTCAGATAACGAATCTAATCATCTAAATATGTTTCAAATTTTCATGACAAAATTACAAGGGTATGTATACAAGAATTAGATCTGTTGTAATGTTTAGAAGCGTCAAATTTACCCATTTTAAATTTATAATTCTTCCTTTTCAGTTGTATTTGCTTTAACTAATTTATATTTTCTAATGAAGGTGAGAGTTCCAAGGAAAGAGAAGGAAGAAGAAGGGGAAGGGCATAACTGGCATTTTATAAATTTAAAATGAGTTTTAATAGAAAAGGTAATAAAACAGGTAAATTTGTGGGTTTTTTTAATCTTTAGAAGGGTAAATATGATATTATGAAGTTTAGAGGGGAGAATACGTAATTTTGAAGTTTTTGACGGGTGAATATGATATTATGAAGTTCAGAGGGGGGAATACGTAATTTTGAAGTTTTTGACGGGTGAATATGATATTATGAAGTTCAGAGGGGGGAATACGTAATTTTGAAGTTTTTGAGGGGTATGCATGAAATTTCCCCAAAGAAGTATGTAGCTATATTGTAGTAGAGAACAATATAACAGAGAACAAGGAATTGAAAATGAAAGGTGCTAACTTTTATACAAAAACACACAGCATTTACATAGCCATGTACCATAAATGCACTTTGTACATGGTATCAGCTTGTAAATCAAGATACGTAAGCACACAATTCAAAGTCAGTCTTCTCAACAGTTTTTTGCATTGTGCATGAATTTGATCCACAAATATTTCTTCTGCATCATGTCAAACTAATTTGTAGAAAGTTTGTGGAAGAGAAATTTCTTGAGATCGATATTTTGAGGATTCTGATTCAGATGTGACAATGAATGTGGGACGTTCCCTTGCTTATTCTGCTACCATAATTGCATTTATGACACAACTACAAGATACAATCTAAGCCATTTGATCCAAATCGCACAAATACCAAAACTTCATTAATTAAAAAAATCACCCCATGATAAGAATGTATGATTCCCATCAGATGGTTCAAATGATATGTCATAGTTGTGCCACCTTAATTATGGCTTTTATACTGAAGTTGAAATAGTATTATTTAAGGCTAATTTATTTATTTTTTAATCTATTTGAATCAAAGTTACTGTTCCAGGTATTAGTTGTATATAGATCTTATGTATGTTTTGATAAAGCAAGCATGACATATTGATAAGTAAATTCTTTAATGCAAAAATAATTTGATTTTGGGAAAATGTGTAAATTCTTTGATAATAGCTAATAAGTACCTAATAGAAACGGATTATAGGGCTTATTAACAAAACAACATTTAATTTTATTCTACATTAAGCATCTAAACTGTATGTCGCGCGTTCGAATATAATTGGATACTTATATTTTTAAGATCTAATTGAATCAATAATTGAGTTATTAATTAGAAGTTAACAGCTTTGACAATGTATAAGAGGAATTAGATATTTTTGAGTTATTTTATGTTTCCTATGAAAGATCTAATTTATATGTTAAATTTGATGATATTGGTGCAAATTGCAAGCACATACTCTTTCAAAGGTTCTTCAAGTTAATTATACATTTTCAGTAAATTATAATCCTAATATTTAGCAATAAACTACAACAAAGCATTTTCTTTGAATTTCTGTCATTTTGTTTATTATGATCCGAGTGCCATTTTCAAATTGCTCCTTTTGTTGCTTACGTAATTACTTTCCTGCCCCTCGAATAATTCTGTCCCAGAAGAAATACCTAAAAGAAAAACAACCAATAGATTCTTTTTTTTTTTTTCTATTCAAAGATTCGAGCGCAGTTGTTCGAGTGATTCACATGTAAATTAATTGAAGTTCGTTGATTTTCTGTAAGTTAATTCTCTCCGTATGTGGTGTTGATATTTGTGATTAATTATATTTGACTTTTTTTCATTGGGCCGTTCTCTTGTTCTAAAACCGTTAAATTTGAAAGTGAGCAAAATGATGAGAAAGGAAACGGAGATGAAACCTGCACAAAATTTCAAAGTAAAACTCAGCCACCATTTAGAGAAAGTGAAATAATTAGCGTCTCCTTCCTCTTTTTTTTCTATTAATACTATTTCACCTTCTAATTGTAAAGCACATTCTAATGATTCTAAATTCTAATTTAAATAAAATAGAATAGATGTGGATTGGTTTTAGACTTTTTGACTATACTTAAGTTATATATACAATTTTACCTCCGCTTCTTGTGCTCTCCTATAAAATTTCAATTCTGAAATAACTAGCATCAATCAAATACGGTCACTCTCGCATTTCTCATTTTCCTTTTTTTTTTTTTTTTTTTTTTTTTCCTTTAGGTCTTGTTTGGTTGTGGAGTAAAGTTATTACGGATTAAATTTCTTACTCCGAATTAAGACAGATTAAAATAATCATGTTTGGTTGGAGTTTGGTGAACTAAGCTAATAAAGAAAGAGAAAATTATAACATGATGTTACTCTAACTGCAAGACCCACATGTGGTGGAAGTTACTCCACCTCTCTAAGTGGAGTAACTTATTCCGGATTAACTCAAATGTTACTCCATCTTACTCATTCAAATTTACTTCTTATTTGACTCCTTAAAGGTGGAGTAGAGGGTTTACTCCACTACTTACTCCACAATCAAACATGACCTTAATGACAAAAAACTTGAAGTAGTCGCAATTCAGATTCTCCACTGTTGTTGTATTTAGGGGTGGAGGTATTAACATCAAATGGGAATCAATTGACTCTGATTTAATTTTAAAATTTATGTATGCATATGTGATTTTATGTATCGTTTAGATCAAAATATTATGAATACTATAAAATTGATCTCCATTTACAGTATAAATTTTTTTATATTATTAACTCTCAGTCACATTTGATCATCATAGTTCAGAAGTTTGACTCCACCTCTCATTGTATTAATGATCTCGATCTTGTTGCTATCAATATTTTCGTAAGCTTTTTACATGTGAATTTTTCATTTGACGCGAATTATTGAACACAGAAACCGGACGGCTCTCTGGCTTTCTGCCATCACAATCATGCGATAACAATAATAATGAACGTGAAGTCAATTAATGATTTATTATTTACGGATCTGAGTACCTAAAAAAAAAGGATTTGATACTGTATGTTAAAAATCATTTAATGCATACACGTGTTAGTCTATCTGCATAAGTGCCTCTAACATCATATATGAAAATTAATTAAACATAATTTTTTTAACACACAATGATCAGGGCCGGTCCTGAAAATTTTGGGGCCCAGGGCGGAAGAAAAACTTAGGTCCTTTATATATACAATTTTTTTATGAGATCAGCTAATACGCTTCTATAAGTACTTCAACACTATATGTTTAAGTCTTTTTTGTATTTTCAAAGTTCAAACAATAAATCTGAACCGTTCAATATTATATCCATATTAAAATGTACTTTGAGACTATATTTTACAATTTTTGGAATTTTTTTACTATTTTTTAAGATAGCTAGAAAATCCATTGATTCAGAAGATTTTGGACCATAAAAAACAATGATTTTCTGCCTATCTTAAAAATAGTAAAAAAAAAAAATGGGATAAGGTTTGGTCCAAATGGCTTTGGACCCGACACCGTCCAAAACCTCTAAAAATCGTACGATTAAAGTTCGAACAGTCGATACAAACCGCTCAACATGATTTTCATTTTAAAATGTGCTTAGAGACCAAATTTTTAGTTTTTTGGAAATTTTTTACTATTTTTTTAGATACATACAAAATCACTGTTTTTGGACCGTTCAGAAACAATGTTGTTGTCTGTATCTAAAAAAAAAATAGTAAACAATTTTCAAAAAATATAAAATTTGGTCTCTGAGCACATTTTAATATGGAAATCATGTTGAGCGATTCGAATCGACTGTTCGAACTTTAATTGTACAATTTTTAAAGGCTTTGGACAGTGTCCAGTCCAAAGCCATTTGGACCAAATCTTATTCCTTAAAAAATATGTAAATTTGGTCTCCAAGCACGTTTTATTATGGATATCATGTTGAACGATTTCGATCGACTATTTGGACTTTTAAAATGCAAAAATGACTGATAAGCATATGGTGTTCAAGTACTTATGGAAGTCTATTAATCAGTCTCATTTTTTATTGATATGTCAATAAATCATACCTATTTACATAAAAAATTGAACCCTTTATATATAGAAAAATCGAGCTTTAATATTTTATTTATTTTTAATACATACAGAATATTTTTATATATATACAAACTATTTTTTTTAGAGGCCCCTTGAATTTTGAGGCTCGGGGCGGTCGCCCTGGCTGCCCAGCCCTAGGACCGCCTATGACAATGATAATATATTTTTACTGCATCTAATAGCTAAAGTTTAAATTCCATAAAATCAACAATTAATGAACTATTTATCCCATTCTATATCAACAAAAATATGTTCATAAGTAAGCTTTTATAAAATTTGGAGTTTATTTAATAAAAATAATATAAAGAGGTGAAAAAAAAAAATCATGGCACAAAATTAATTGCAACCCAAAATTTTTAATTGTACCATATTAAAAAAAATAAACACAAAAACTATTTTTTTAGAATTTCAAAATCTGTCATGTCCGCCAAATAAAATAGCGGATAAAATGAACAGGTCCGTCATCTTAAATGACAGACATTCTTTTTTTTTTTTACTCAAAACACCTTTTTAATAGAAAAATTATATTTTAATATAAAAGTAATCATGACATTTTGTCTTTATTCATTTAAATATTACTCTTTTTCCTTTTGACCCTGCCGCTTCAGTCGTTTTTTTACTAGCTGTAAGAAGAATTAAAAAAGAATAAAGATTTTCCACAATTTTAATTGGCGGATCTAGTATGGGGTCCGCCAAATTAAATGGCGGACTTGTCATTTTTGTTCGTCATTTTATTTTGCGGACATGACATATTTCGAAATTCACAGAAAAAATAGTTTTGGGGTTTATTTATTTTTTGAATATGGTACAAGTAAAAATTTCGGTAGTTGCAACGAACTGTTGAATTTTTGTGACATTGATCTTGTACTAAAAAAACTTTAACATAAACTCTTACAAATATCCATTTTTATCTTTAAAAAGAAATCTAATCATTAATAGAAATACAATGAATAGTATTATCATGATGTTTCACCGATCAAGATACATTGTAACTGAAACCCTCATATGCTTAGTGGCTTAGTCTTAGCACACCTAGTTTTACTTTTGACAATTAGCTGTTATTATTAGTTAGACTATGTGTTGCTTAACTGGGTATATGCTTCAGTTTTATCTGCTTTTTGTGACAGCAAAACCAGGACTTTTGTTTCTCCTGGTTTAAAACTGATTTCTGTATTTAACTCTTTCAGTAATGAAATGGGCTTCTGCCTCTTTTTTCTTTAAAAAAAAAAAAACTGAAACCCTCAAAATATAAATTATATTTAAATATTGGAATATCAAAATAATAATTATTTGGGAAGGTTTTCAATATTATTAGTTAATTTATTATTGATGAATCTCCATCCGTTTTTAAGATTATTGGTCAAAAAGTCTATTGGGTGTCATTATCCATCTTTTTTTTTTTATTATTTCAAAGCCCGTGGGCAAGTCATTATCCATCTTAGATGTTTGCATATATACTTTTCTAATAGGTAAATAAATGTCAAATTTAATGAACACCTTTAGACTTTCTTAATTAATGGCCTCAGTGTTACCAATCCGGGCTTTCTATACATTCTTTTCCAACTAATTGGGTGCATAGATAGCTTCACACGGCTGGTTGTTACTAGGGGTATGTTTAATTGGTTGGATTGAGAATAAACTAGTTGGAATAACTCATTCAGTGTTTGGTTGAGTGAGAATAGCTAGAACAGTGAATTCAAATTTTTTGTTCTATTAGAATAAACTATTTCTAAGAGTTTTGAGATTTGACTATTTTAATAAGACAAACAATAGTTATTCTTTGATTTAGCTATTAAAAACCTTCCGAATAATTTATTATTTTGATGAGAAGGTTCAAATGTCTCCATTTTGTAACTACTTTAATTAAATTGAGGAGTTTTTAAATTTGCCAAGTTTCTTGGTGAACTTAAAATTTTTGGTTAGATTTCAAATAACAAATTCAAACAGTTGAAATCGATCTACTTCAACCCTTCAAGAGTGAGTGTTTACATATAAAATTTATAATTTTTTGAATTAATTTATTATAAAGTCCGGTAAAAAATAATGAAAAATAAAAGCATCAAAAATAACTTATGAGCTTTCTTTCTACCGCTTGACTGTATACTAAATTAACTCAAAAAATTATATATTTTGCATATAAACATATCACTTACTAATTAGATTGGTTTCAATAGTTTGAGTTCGCTATTCGAAACCAATCCGATAAATTTTAAAGTTATGATCACCAATAGATGGGGTTGTTCGGCAACACAATTAGGACTAAATCTTAATCCGCACTAAGGAACCGATATTCGGTTGTCTTAATCCGTGGGTGAAAGCTAACGAAGCTAAATGAAGGGGTAGAGGTACCTTAAGATCCGGACAGGAGATTAAGATTCGGGCAAAAAGAGACTAAAGAAAGTGATCTTAATTTGCGCTAAGAAACCGGTGTTCGACAAAATTAAGCCGCTAAAGAAGTTAAAAAAACTAAATGAGCCTTAATCCCTCCTTATCAAACAGCACCGATAACCATAAGCACACCATATACTTTATACACAATACACATAAAAAAAATTAAAATTTTGATACAATTTTAATGCTGAAATTTTTATTTATATCATATTAAAAAAATAAACCATTTCGCCAAATTTTTTTTCTTGGAATTCCATATATACCAAAAATTCCTTTTTTTTTTACAAAAACTAATTTTGTTTTCTTTGAGTGAAAATTAAATCTTCTTGTATAGTTTATATATTATGTTTTTTTATTTGGTTATATAATTTATATATTATGTTTAATTGTTATTTTATTTTAAATGTAGGTTATTTTGAAAATATCGTTAGTTTGTCATATCAAAATTTTGAATATATCGTGTGTTTGAAATGTCATTTGTCAACAAATTTTTTTTTGAATATATAAAAGTATTGAGAACACACGGTATATTCAAAATTTTGATTCGACAAACGAACAATATTTTCAAAATAACCGACATTAACAAGATAACAATTAAATATAATATAGTTTAATTAAATATAATCTATACTTTATACACCGAAATTTTTATAAATATACAAAACCATTAATTAATTTAACAATCTATACATTTTTTATACTTAATTCCAAATCTATCTATACCGATTACAAATTCATCGGTTTCGAGGTGCCACAACCGATGACATAATAACCCAACCTAGAACCGATTACTCTGTCATCGGTTTCAACCCCTGGAACCGATGACACTGTCATCGGTTCTGGGTATGCCCTATAAATACCCCCCCCCCCCCCCCCCCCGTCCCTTTCATTCCCCCCGCGAGGTCCCCCCCCCCCCCCCCCCTGAAGACCCTCTCCCTCCAGGCTCCCAGGTAATTTTTTTTTAATTTTAGATAAATTAGTAAGTTTTGCTTAAATTTAAGATAAATTAGAAGATGTCAAAATAATTTTAGATAATTAGAAAATGTCAAAATAATTTTAGATAATTAGAAAATACCAAAATAATTTTAGATAGATTAGAAAATGTCAAAATAATTTTAGGTAAATTAGAAAATGCCAAAATAATTTTAGAAAAAATAGAAAATGTCAAAATAATTTTAGTTAAATTAGAAAATACCAAAATAAATTTAGGTAAATTCTAGAATGGTCCTTGATATTATCAAAAAGTTTAAAATTATTTTTAATGGTTTAGAATGGTTTTTAGAATTAGTTAGAAAATCACCAAAATAAGAATTATTATCAAATTCCAAAATTGTTTTAGAAACAATACCAAAATCAAGCTTGGATTTCCATATTTGCTTTACTAACGGTAAACCCAACCAGTTTATAAATTTCATTTTGGAGATAATCGAAGTTATGATTAACAGTTACCAGGAACGAGTATTTGGATCGGGTACTGTAGAATACTCCTTCATCATTGTACTGGATATTCCCTCCAACAAAAACTTTCACACAGATCATATTTGATTATTGGTTGATCTAGATAACAAACATTTAAAAAAAATAACGTTACAAAATTAATTAAAATCAAAATTAACTAACAATGTACAAAAAAAAATAACTCACATCAATCTAAATTAAATGTTCAAAATGAAATTAATTAAAATTAATCTAAATTAATTTTAAATAAAATTAATCTAAATTAATTTTAAATAAAATTAATCTAAATTAATTTTAAATAAAATTAATCTAAATTAATTTTATTTAAAATTAATCTAAATTAATTTTATTTAAAATTAATCTAAATTAATTTTATTTAAAATTAATCTAAATTAATTTTATTTAAAATTAATTAAAAAATAATTAAAATAATTAATCAGAATTAATTAAAATAATTAATCTAAATTAATTACTAATTGAATTAAATTAAACTTACTTGTTTCGAAGATCGATCAACAGATGGGAACTGAGAATGGACTGAGGAGGGAAGGGACGCGGTTTATATAGCACCAGAACCGCTGACTATGTGAACCCTCCCAGAACTGAGGTTGGATGACTATGTAAACCCTCCCAGAACCGATGACATTGTCATCGGTTTCAGGGGGTTAAACCGATGACAATGTCATCAGTTCTGGGAGGGTTTATATAGTCATCGGTTTTTATTTCATGGAACCGATTATTATGTGATCGGTTATGTGGTCTGAAATCGATTATTATGTGATCGGTATGGATAGTTTTAAAATTCCACTCGAAAAATGTATAGATTGTTAAATATAATTATGATTTTGTATATTTATAAAAATTTCGGCTTTACACACAATACACATAAAAAATTAAAATTTTGATACAATTTTAATGGCCATATTTAATGGTTATTTCTAGTATTAAAATAATTCTAAATTACATGAAATGTGAGTCTGGATCCAATCAATTAGTAATATGTCTTTTATGGAATATAGATTCGTGCAAGAGTCCAATTGATCCCATCATAATGTCAGCTAGGCACAAGGCAAATTTTTTATTTTTTTATAATCTGATAGTGGCTATCAGCAAACTCCTTTACAATAACAACCAAAAAAAACATCAACAGCTCTTCTATCTAACCGGGCAAAAAAAATTTAAGTTCCTAAATGCTTCTTGATCCAGCTCAAAATAATCAACTTAGGAACTTAATTAATTGCGTTAAAAAATGTCAAAAGAACTATTTCTTATTAGTAGGAATAATGGGAACAGCCATTAGTGTAGTATATCAAACAAAAAATTAATAAGAAACTCTTAATTTCTCTATCATATATACGTTTGTTTCATATTTAATTGACTTAATTCTCTTGTTATTCGGATCTTTGCGTAGCGATATTTCACCAGAAAAAAAATTCAGGCCTCTCCCTTGAGTTCGGTTTAGCTTTCCTCTTTCCTCATTTTTCACCTTCTATTTCAGATTTAATTTAAAAAATAACAAATAAGCTCCGTTCCCTTCAAATTGGAAATGAAAAAAAAACTTGTTCTTTGCACACACCTCCAAATCTATGGAGATGTAAACAGACCTATTACAAAACATATAGCAACTAAATGTGTATTTCCTGACTAAAAAAATCTCACACAGCTTAAGTATTACAAAGTCAGATCATATGCCTAATCAATTACAAACTAAAACGCTTTTGTATTTTGTCAATTTTAATTTTATTAAATATACAAACTCTGACAATTCGTTGGGTAGGTATAGAGAAGGAAAAATATAAATTATTTTATTAAGAAGAATAAAGATCAAAAGTTGGTGATAGCTCAATACATTTGTGGCCATATTAAAGAAGGTTATAAAAAGAAAAAAGTGGGAAAACCAGAAAGATGAAATTAGAACCGAACTCAAGAGAGAGGCCTGATTTGCACAAGTTAAGATCTGATTAAGGTAACTCCATTGTGTGTAAACCTCTTTTTTTATAATTAGGAAAATAATAAAATAAATATCGTGATTAAGGAAGCTTTCCGGTTTTTTGTGAAAAGTAGAAAAACCGTTACCGGAAATCACGGCCAGAGGACGCTACATAAAATCGCGGCCCGATTAAATTAGCAGAGGCAGGGTTAAACTCGGGTGATTAAATTTGACAACGGAAATATCGGCCGCTGTACAGAATAACGGCCAGAATGGCCCGTTGATTAGGATAACGGCCAGAGTGGTCCGTTGAATAGGATAACGGCCAGAGAAAATTATCAAAATCTCTGCGCGTTGTTCCCAGTCGCCCTCCGCTCCATCCCTTCTCTCTTTCTCTCCCTGGCCGCTGTCTAAGATCACGGCCAACCCTGGCCGCTGTCCTGGATCACAGCCAGCTCTAGCCGTTGTCCTGGATCACGGCCAGCCCTAGCCGCTGTCCTGGATCACGGCCCGAACTAATACAACTCTTACCGTAAACACTAAACTTAATATGGCCGCTGTTTAAAATAACGTCCCTCTAGCCGTGATTTCCGGTAACAGTTTTCCTACTTTTCACAAAAAACCGAAGAGCTTCCTTAATCACGATATTTATTTTATTATTTTCCTATTTATAAAAAATTCGGTCTTAATTTTATTAAAGGAAAAAAAATAATTAGTGAAAGGTGAATGTTGATTTTTATGATAGATAATATTTATTGAACATCGAGTTATCTTTGTTACAAGTTTCTACATCTATTTATACTAAAATGTTCTCTAAATTACCATTTGTACTATTTTTCTATTTATGACAATACGGTACAAGTTACTGTTTATTTTATTACCGTAAAAGTCTATTTCCTATTTTGTTTATTCTTGGTATCTTGATCTATGATGAGTGTCTGTAATCAAATCTTTTATATTTCTTTTTTTTATTGTTAACACTCTCTCTCAAACTAGAAATGTATATATCATACAATTCTAGCTTGCTAGTGATAACCTCAAAATGTGTCAGATCCAAACTTTTGGTGAAAACATCCTCTAATTGATATTTGCTTCTCTCAAACGGTGTTTTTATTTCTTTGGCTTGGACCTCCTCTCTAATAAAGTGACAATCCTAAATAGTTCATGAACCAATTTCGAACGAACTATACCCAGTTTGAGTTTGAATTTGAATAAGATTCGAACCGAACTGGTTTGATTTGTTTCAGAATGAACTAATTTCGAATTGAATTAATTACGGACTTTTTCAAATCGAACTCAAATCGAATCACGAACTACAAACTTTTTGTACAGCCCTAGTGAGTAATCCATAATTTTTTGTAAAAATAAACTGTCAGTTCAGCCTTTCAGGTAATAGCTGGCCAGTGGCCCCACAGTTCAGTGGGTGTAAAATATCTTCTCATCATCAAAATATGGACAATGGAGTAGGTCCGATACTTTCCATTCCAATGAGCTCCAATACCGTCTAATTAATGCGCACATAAATTGAAACAAATAGACACGGATTTAAAGCGGAAGTCACATTAATATCTTAATACAGATCGGACGGTGATTGAGTCCATCAAATCAAAATAGGTCCCATGTGCATAGGACTTGCTCTGAATTCCAAAATCTGAACCAGTGCGGTGTACCAGTTGTTTCGCAATGACGTTGATGGTCTGGTCAGCGATACCAGTCAATGCTGATACATCTATCAAGCATATTGATACCGCAACCATAAATCTATAGCTAATTGAAAATATACCACAACCGTACATATATAGCTAATTGAAAAGGACGCATCACAGTAATAATTAGGTTTCCATATGAGTTTTTGTGCTATGTTTTCCATTTTAATTAGCTTTGTTTATTAGAAGGTAAACTTATCCTGACGTGGTAAAATGTACTCTCTGAGATGAATCTAAATTACTGAAATATATTAAAAATACGCATATTTTCCTTATAATTTTCAAATAGATTTGACGTAGGCTTCTTGAAAATATTAAAACTCAAGTTATGCTGAGCTTTTGTAAGGTACAAATTAAAACAGAAAAAAAAAATTTCTGATGTGAGAGATCAAATTGGATATAATAAATTACTTATATTTGTAAAATATAACTCGAACAACCCTTTTGCTGAGTCAAAATATATTTATCAGTTTCTGCTAGTATCAAAATATAATTGCAATCTATGTTGCATGGATACAGGTATGGGTATCGTATCGGATATGATACGGATACGGCGATATGGTAATTTTCAAAAATCCTGGATACGATATGGCTACCATATATAATATTTTAATTATTTTATTAATATAACACTTGTATTATATAAATTAAATATCAAAAACTAAGTGTGGTATATGTTAAATATAAACACAAGTACTTAGTAACATAAAATGAGAATTGGTGTAGTGGTAAAGCGCTGTCGTTATTATACCAGAGAACCCCAGTTCGATTCTGGGTTGGCGCAAAAACAAAAATATTTTGCCAGTGGTCCGTGCGCGGTGCACAAGACCATATCCATGCTGTTGTATCGAGCGTTTTGGAGCCGTATCAGACCGTTTCAGTGTCGTATCGTGACCGTATCAAAGGGTTGACGATACGCCACGTACTCGGATACGCCAGCTGGCGTATCTGACACGTATCGGGTGCGTATCTGTCCGATACACCCCCAAGTGGGGATCCGACTCTGGTGCTTTTCTTAGAAAAAAGCAGCCTGCTGCTTTTCCGATCTCAACCATTCAAAATTTTCAATTCGCGTATCTCGATAAAGCACCTTTTCCATGCACAAATCTCAACAAATTTGAATGGTTGACATCGGAAAAGCAGCCTGCTGTTTTTCTCTGAGAAAAGCAGCAGAGTCCGATTCCCCAGGTGGAGTATCGGGGTAACATAGATTGCAATTTAGCCCAATAATTTACATAATTTTCAAATAGCACTCAGCTCATCTATCATATTTCTTTTTTTTGTTGGAACTAAATAATAAAATCACAAAGAGCAAAAGGAATAGTAGGACAACTCTTGACTGTAATTGAATGGAATGTGGTGGAAGTTTGACATCAGTGAACAAAAGGATTCAAATTCCCTGCTGGTCTCCGTCTATCTCTATCTCTCCCCTTCTCTCTTTTCACTCTTTCACACCTCTAAGACTGGTTGAAAGCTGTGATGATCTCCCTCACTAAAAAATTCCAAACGTCTCAAAATCTAAATTAGGAGCTTCTTCCTCAAGCCTCTAGGCTCTAGCTAACTGGTGATGCTTTTTTGAGGTATGCTGGAAAATTGTCTCTTTAAACAATTTTACATTTTTTTAGACAAAATGAATTTTGCAGTTGTAAGCCTTGCTTTGGGAGTCACAACTCATATGAGCAAAAACTTGAAGAATTTATAATTTTCTATAAAAAAAATGTTTGCACACTAGTCTTGCTAATTAATTTCATGCAACATCCTTCTATTAACAGGCGGGGAGGGGGGGGGGGGGGGGGGGGGGGGGGGGGGGGGGGGGGGGGGGTGCGTTTTCTTTAAAATTTCGTAGTTTCAGCATCATTTGAAAATTTGGAAAACTTGTATCGTTGAAAAGTTTGAAAATTGTCACTGCTCATATTACATGCAATATTTTGTATCTTCATAAAAAAATTCACCGAATAATGGTATCTTCACTAATTGGATTTATTTATGAAATTTCTAGATCAAATTTTGGAAGCAGCAAGCAACATGGCTTTGCCGAAAGAGAACAACTCATTATTTTCCGAGTCAAGCGAATTGCTCGGTTCCATTGATAATTGTATTCATACAAACCTCTCACAAATTATCCCCGAAAAAGAGCCATACAACAATCTTTATCTGAACCAACATGAGAAGTCTCAGATAATTTTAGACCCAACACTAGACTACATAAGTCAATGTTTATTGGAGGAAGATATTGATGAAAAGATTAATAATTATCAAGAAGCAGCTCTCAAGGATATGGAGAAACCCTTTTATGATATCCTTGGAGAAAAGTATTCACATCCAGAAGATAATCAATTGATATCAAAGCAATCAAAGGTAAATCCTAATGTCACAGTTTCCATTTTAGAAGATCAAGTGGGTCTGAGCTTTAGTGAGAGTTTGAAACAACACCCGCCTATAGAGAACTTGCTGCTAGCTACAGAATTTCAGAGAGGGGTAGAAGAAGGATTGAAGTTCCTTCCGAATCACGATAGATTGTCGATAAATTTGCAAGTTAGCAATTTTTCACTTAATCCAACAAAAAAATGTGATAGCAACTCACTAGAGTTCAGATTGGGGGAAGAGAAAGAAAGTAATTTGCTAAATAAATCAAAGGGTAAAAAGAATACAAATGATGTAGACTTGGGTCTTTTGGAGGGGCGAAATTGCAAAATACCTATGGTCTTCAGTGAGGAAACAATTAGAGATGAGATGTTTGATAAAATACTACTATACCGCGGGAAAAAATATCGAAGAGAAGAAATATCTCGCCTAAGAAAAATTAAGGAACTCGAAGCAAACTCATATAGTGAGTATCAAAATTACCAACACAACCATATCAATCTCATAGGACGCCTCATCTCCTGTGCAGAGGCGATATCTATGAATGATAACAAAATTGCTTGTGAACTTATAAAACAAATAAGAAAGGAAATATCTCCTATTGGAAATGGGATCCAAAGGTTTGCATGTGTTGTTATTGATGGACTAGAGGCGCGCTTGGCTGGCACTGGAAGTGCAACCAATCGTCAATTTGTCACAAGGCAGGTACCCACTATCGACTATCTAAAGGCTTATCATATGTGCACGATGGTATCCCCCGTTATGAGAGTTTCATATCATTTTGCTAATGAGAGTATACTCAGTGCCACAGGCAATACAACGGAAATCCATGTAATTGATTTTGGCATTACTTATGGATTCCAATGGCCGTCTCTAATCCAATCACTTGCAAAAAGAAAAGGTGGGCCCCCAAAACTCTGAATTACTGGGGTAGATTTCCCTCAGCCGGGCTTTCATCCTGCTGAAAGAATCGACAAGACTGGAAAGCGGTTGGAAGATTATGCTCGAAGTTTTGGAGTTCCTTTTGAGTATCAAGGGATCGCGTCACAGTGGGAGTCTATTTGTATTGATGATTTTAGTATCAATGGTGATGAAGTGCTTATAATTAATAGTATGTATAGCTTAGGTAGAGTAAAGGACGTACCTTTATTAGATAGGAATAATCCTAGGAATAAATTCCTCAGTCTGATTCAAGAGGCCAAACCAAAGGTTTTCATTCAAGGAATATTCAACATATCCTTCAGTCCCTTCTTCATCACACGGTTTAGAAAGGTTTTGTTGCATTATTCCAGATTTTTTGACATGCTTGACGCATCGGTCCCACGACATTACAAGCCCAGGCAACTAATGGAAAGAGATTTGTTGGGTCCTTCTATCATTAATCTGATAGCATGTGAAGGATCAGATTTGGTCATACCGGAGACCTACAAGCAGTGGCACATGCGAAATTTGCAAATCGGCTTTGAGCAGCTTCCGATAGGTCCAAATGTAGTGAAGGAATGCAGTGAAATTGTCAGAAATGGTTATAACGAGGGATTTTTTATTGAAGAAGATTGCAGTTGGTTACTTCAAGGTTGGAAGGGTAATATAAAGTACGCTATTTCATTGTGGAAACCTAAAGTAGAATAAGCATGGAGGTCATCTTTTGCTTTTCAGAAAATTATAAATTCCTACATTTATTTATCTAGCAAAGTACACGCAATTATGTACCAAATTGTATGACTATGAATTCAATGACTCTACAAATTACGTTTCTATAATTCTTTTCTCAACCTTTCTTTTATTCTTGCGAACGAGGACTTTAACATCCCTTTTAAGAGCAACCAATATATGACAAGGAAAGCTGCACAGATTTAGCTGTACCAGAGCACTTGTGGAGCAGCTAAACAAGGGCAGACAGTACTTGTTACAAGAGGAACTTTTCTGGAGTGGGTGATTGTTGATTTTTTTTTTATTTAGAACTTAAAACCCAAAAATTAACCAAACTAGCCAATTATGGAAAAAAGCTACAAAAATAGCCTCCACCGGGTTCCCAAACCGGTGGAGTTTTAATGCCCCTTTCTCCACCGGATTCCCAATCCGGTGGAGTAAATTTAATACGCGGATGACCCATTTTCCCACCCAGCACAGCTCTCGCCACAGAAAATTAAAAAATTGTGCTCCACCAGTTCCCCAATCCGGTGGAGGCTAATTTCGCTTTTGTTCTGCGAGAGCCGTCTCTGTCTCCTTCTCCTTCTCCTTCCTTCTTTCTCTCCACCATTTTTCTTCCCTTTCAAAATCGATTTTTTTTTATTCTTTCCAAATACTTCACCATTTTTTCATTCAATTGTTTCAAAATTTTCGGATCGTTCAAGAGAGTTGAAAACTCTTTCGATCTACGATTTTAACAAGGTAAACATCCGATTTTTAATATGACAACTTCTCAAACTTCATTTAAAATAGTGGGAAAATATGGAAAAAAAGAAGAAGAAAAACGAGTTTACAGAGCAGAGAGAAGCAGGAATGAGGGGAAGGAGCTGCGCGATTTTTGTCAAGTAGAATAGCTCCGCCGGATTCCCAATCCGGTGTAGCATGGCCGATAAAATCTCCACTGGATTCCCAAACCGGTGGAGGCTATTTTTGTAGATTCAATTGGGTTTTGGCTGGTTTGGTTAATTTTTGGGTTTTGAGTTCTAAATAAAAAAAAAATCGTGATTGTTTATATCCTGTAACAGGAATATTTTCAATATGAGAAATTGTCACTGTTCTGGTTAGATTAGATCATTAGAGACAAAAAAAAATTCATTAATCCGAGCACATGTCAAGCTATACCAGGCATGCCCTATTACTTCCTATTGCCTGCGCTGGCTCGTGCATATATATATATAAACCAGAAAAAAGGAAGAAAAAAAAAAACTGGGCCATCATGACCCATTCATACCCATAGAATTTTTACTTCATGGAATTTCTGAAATTGGGCCATCATGATCCATCCATACCCATGAAGTAAAAACTCCGTGGGTATGGATGGGTCATGGCGGCTCAGTTAATTTTTTTTTTCTTTTTTCGGTTTGAATGTGTCATGGCGTTCCATGAGTACTTTTTTTGGTTTGAGATGTCTGATGGTGTTATTCCTGCCTTTCCATTTTTAGATTTTCTATCCAACATTTTCTATTTTTAAATTTTATTTTATTTTTCATTTTCCTATATATAAAAATTTCGGAAAATAAGGTTCCACTCCGTACAGGTTTTGTAGCTTTTGAAGTTCCCCAAAAAAACATGATTTTTAACTTAAAAATATTACATTGCTGTACTTTCGTTGAATTGTAAAGTCAAGCCTCCTTGGACGATGACAGGTTTCTTGTATGTGCTTATTTTAGCAATTCAACTGTCAGAAACAAAAAAGGTAACAAGAACGGTGGCAAATAAATTTTGAAATTATTTTACATCAAAGGTTTAATTTCTTTTTTAATAAAGTAATATAAAATTTTAAATTAATTATGTAAAAAATAATAAAAAAAGTTAGAGAATTTGGAAAGGTCATAAAAAGAGGTTACAGTTACACATATTCAATTGAAAAAAAAAATAGAATTCAAAGGTTGGGAACTTGGGATTTGAAAATCTGACCCTTAAAGGGTGGAGATTTGAACTTCGGTTCTTTACATTTCTAAGGATAGGGACAAAAGTTCAATTCATGAATAGAATTTTAATTCGGACAGGTCTAAAGATAAGAAGTTGAAAATTCAGTCATAGAAAAATTTGTGCTAGAAAAAAGTGTGTTTAGACCAAATTTTCAATTCCGGTCCACTTAAGTTTCAAATTTTGTTTAATATTTTTTAATTTGATGTTAAATTTAATATTTCTAATATAAAAAGTGTATATATTTTTAATATACATGCTAGGAGGTTCAAAACCAACTCCGATGGAAAATCCTTCACGTACGTACCATTCTGCTATATCAAAATAATATTTCTTTTTTATGTATTATAGATTGAATAGTTATGTATTATAGATTGAGAGATCGTGAGTTCATAAAATAGATGGAATCCTTATGGACTTTAAAATTTGAAAATTAGACCTCCGTCTTTCTTAAAAAAAAAAAAAAAAATCTTAAAACAGTTGCTCTCTCAACACTTGCTCTCACAAGTTTAGTCCCAAAAGTAAGAGAGCTGATGTTGAAATTCTTGAGTGGCATTTTAAATTATATGCAATAATGCCGTTAGAACTTTTCATCTATATGATAGAATTATTTGCAAGGAAATTTAGTTTATAATTTGGACGTATTATTTCCCTCGCTCTCTCTGTGTGTCAGTATGTGAAAAAGAAAAGGTAGGTTTTTTATAGTTTTTTTTGGACCCCACTTATTATGAATCATTAAAAAATATATATTGACGTCAACGGTGATGCATTTGTGCTGGATCAGAGAATACATCCACCGCACCAATGATTCGGTGAGAAAGAAGTTTCATTTTGAGAGGTCATGGGTTCGAAACCCACAAAGTAGAGAAATCTTCTATAATATACATAGGAGTTTGAAAGTGTGTTGGGTGGCTTGACTTCCAACCCATGATTTCAAAAAAAAAGAAGTTTCATTTTAACTCATACCGCACTAATTATGCGGTGAAGTTTATTCCGAAAATCACTCTCCATCTATATATGTTGCATGGTTACAGATACAGATATTATATTGGATACGATACATGATACAGTGATACAATAATTTTAACATGATATAGGTATCGATACGGCAATACAATAAAATATGCTTCATTTTGTACCTTTCTAAAAATAAATATTTAATATTCAAAGTTTTGAGTACCGAGATTATGGTAATATGCGTATTACGGATCAACCAAACATGGATCAATATCTCTATTTTCAAAGTTCAAACAATCAATCTGAACTATTAAACATGATCTCCATATGAAAATATACTTGAAAACTAAATTTTACATTTGTCAGTCTTTTTTAGTATTTTTTTAAATAGAAAGGTAGAAAATCATTATTTTTGAGTGATCCAGAATACTTGACCAAATTTTCAAAATGCGTTTGATCTGTGGCTCCCAAATCATTCTTTCGGTTCACATCTTTTAATACAGAACCATATTTATTCAAGAATAACACGGAAAGAAAAGTAGGTTAGCAAATGTCACATATAGCCGCATATGCAGATTTTGAATATTAAATATATATATTTTCTTCAAAAAAATATTAAATATATATATATATAGAGAGAGATTGACTAATATGATTTCAGTAGCATATGGGCCGAAGTGCTTATGGTCCAAATTTGAAATTTCAAAATCCAAAAAGTCGATCTGAACCGTTAGATGTGTTCTCCATATTGGAGACCAAATTTTACATTTTTTTGAATTTTTTTGCTATTTATTAAGCCACTTTGAAAATCGCTGATCCAACGGTGGCTTAACCCAACAGTGCCACCGTTGGATCAGCGATTTTCAAAGTGGCTTAATAAATAGCAAAAAATTCTAAAAAATGTAAAATTTGGTCTCCAAGCAGTTTTCAATATGGAGAACACATCTAACGGTTCGGATCGACTTTTTGGATTTTGAAATTTCAAATTTGGACAGTAAGCACTTCGGCCCATATGCTACTGAAATCATATTAGTCACTCTCTCTCTCTCTATATATATATATATATATATATATATTTTTAAATTATAGAATGAAGCATATTTTATAATTTGTCTGAAAAAAAAATATAGAAATTAAAAAATATATTTTTTAATAGCGGGGACACCAACTACTAAGTGTTACATAATTCGTGATGATCCTGAAAAAGATCCATTCTTAGTAGGAATTTATAAATATATAAATGAAAAACCAAGTCTACCGTTATTTTCTACGAAAGCTCACATTTCTCTTTTTCACTGTCATGTTCATTACAGATAGGGCTGCTAACGTGCCGAGTTAGCTCGAGTTATGAACAACTCGAACTCAACTCGGAAGATAGTGAGTCGAGTTGACTCGAGTTGAGAATAGTGAGCCGAGCTGGCTCGCTAACTCGAACTCAACTCGCGAGTAACTCGAGTTGGCTCGTGACTCGTGAGTTAACTCGTTTAAAGTGTTGAAATGTTGAACACTTGAACTGATGATTGTTGTTGTGTAATAATATGAGAAGTAAATATTTAATTAACAAATAATCCACAACGATTTAACAAACTAACAAAATTTAACAAAAATTCCACAACAATTTAACAAAAAGTTAAACGAAATGAATCCATGGAATTATAATTAATCAAACGAAACGAGTTCACGAGTTGTAACGAACGAGTTGAGCCCAACTTGAACTCAACTCATGAGTTAAACGAGTTACTCAACTCGAATCAGACTAACTCGAGTTTTAAATGAACGAGTTGTTAATGAGTTCGTTACCGAATTGAGTTCGAGCGAGTCGCGAGCTTTTTGTACAGCCCTAAATTTACAGACAAGGAAGCAATGTGTGTCTTGAATTCTCTTGCTCTGTCCTGACCCACTTTGCTGTGGGCATTTTAGCCCGTAATTTGGCCCTCAACGTGCAACCAAGATTTTTATAGAGTCGAATTTAAGAACTTGAATATCACTGACATAAATTTAATTTTGATGAACCGACAATCAAAGCACTTGCGCGGTTAAACAAAGATTTACTCTTTACGTGTTTTCGTTTTCTTATTTTGCATGGATTAATTAATTCTCAAGGTTATAATTAGTTGCTAGTTAACTACGCAAAACATTTTTTTGAGAAGAATCACTTGAGAAATATTTTATTTTATTTTAACATTGAAAGTTACTGATAGTACTATAGTACTATTTAATTGTACGACTACTGCAGGTAGGGTGCAAATGGATCAGATAATATCCAACTGTATCCGGATTTAAAAATTAGATACTAATATCCAACCGAATATCCGTACAGATACGGATACGGTTTTGAATTTTAATTATCTACATCGGAATAGTAGATATATATCATATAATTTAATATATACTATGAAAACATTTATGTATATATTTACGGATATTCAAAATCCGATGCGTATCTGTTTCCAAAAAATTAAAGCGGATACAGATATGATTTTACCAGTTTGCATCTCTAACTGCAGGGGTGCATATATTGTTCTGCTAAAAAATATGATGCCTTCTGACCCTGAATTTAAGTCCCAAAAACCCTGATCAAACACCACAAAAAAAAGCACAACACTGGTCCAACCCTCTTTTTTTAAAACTTCCCTATGCAGTCTCAGCTAACATCTCAGACCTAGCAGATTGAACACCTTTCTCATTCAATGGTCAAAAGAGACACAAGTGAGGATAAATACCGGTCTTAGTCACCACTAACTGAACGTAAACAACACACAAGCAAGCAAAATTTTGTTTTGCATCAGCTTTACAATCATAGCATACACGAAATCAAATCCTCAGCCTACAGCAGTAAAGGCTAGCTATTAGCAGTCCCTAGCCTGGTATTAAACAGATGAAGTTCACTTAGTAGAGAGGAATCTGCCTCATCCCAATCAAAATTCCCCCCACAACAATTTTCATTCAAGAACTCATCAAACAAAAAGGATTACATCTTTTGAACAGATGCACTGAAATGATTTTTCATACTTAACATCTAGTTAAACATGGACCAGAAAAATGGAATCCTAAAGGGGAATAAATATTAACTAGGTATTCATGCATCAATTTCAACCTAAGGTCTTTAAACAAGAACTAGAGGCTCTCAACACTCATTGATTCATCCCAGCAGGGGGTGGTTGCATCATCTGATTTTGCGGAGGCGGGTGTCGCCACATAGGAGGTGGAGGCGGTTGAACACCTGGTCTCATCATGCCAGAATTAGGAGGTGGCGGAGGCATGCCTTGTGTCATAGGTCTGCCAAACTGAACAGGTGGTCGCATCCCTTGAGGCGGCATGTTCTGGCCTTGCTGCATATGACCAGGTGGTGGAGGCCAAGACGGTGGTCCCCCCATCTGCATTGGATGAGGGAATTGCCCAGCCCCCACTGGAGGTGGTCCCCCCATCTGCATGGATTGGATTGGAACTGGGGGAGGTGGCACAGAGCCGTTTGCGAAAGGCCTAGGTGGGAGAGAAGTGTGTTGCGGTGGCCCATTAGACAGACTTGGAGGCCCGCTAGCAAATAATGTGTGGGGTCGGTTCTTCTGGACTGCTGGGTTGCTTGCTGCCAGTACTCTCTCTGGATAAAGAGAACCGAATTATGTTATTGGGAGAAGACATACTACAAATATCTGACTGACTGTCATGACTGGTACTGGTACACAAGCTGTACACATCAGACTGAACTGGTACCTGGTGCCAGGTAGAGGGTGTATGGTTATGAATTAATTTAATGAAAAGTTCTTCATGTTAATAATTTCTGATATTCAATTATTATATTTTAGTTTACCAGGTAGTGCACAGATCCAGGCAAGACTAAGCAAGAATGTTGAATAGAGTCAAAAAGTATTTGTTGGTATTGCGATACTTGCATTACCAGAAGCAAAAGTACATTTTCATGCTCTTTCCTTTTAATTCACTATATCTGTTATGAAATCCTGACTTCATAAAAGACGGAAGACTCACCAGCTGGCGTGCCATGACGCTCTCCTTTTGTGTCTTTTTTGTATGCATAAGAGACTGTAATCTGACGGTTGCATAGATATTGACCGTTCATGGCCTGAAAATAAAACAAATATGTTCTTAGCAGTTCAATCGCCAAATCAAATTATTATTGCCTCTTAATGAAACCCCGAGAAAAACTTAGTAGCGACATTACCAGTTCAGCTGATGAGAAAAACAAAGAAAGATTAAATGGCTGCAGTTAAGAAGGCAGTTCCCTGGTTAAACCTTTTATTATCACCTATAGGTCCCCAAGGAAATTATTAGAAGTCAGAATTACCTCAATTGCGGCATCAGACGAGTCAAAGGAATCATAACTAACAAAGCCAAATCCTCTCGAGTTACCACTTTCAGGATCACGCATTATCTGCAGATGACAAGCAAAGATTTAAAAGCTTATGTCATAGAACGCAAATAGAGATATGGTTTAAGATAAAATACAATTATTATATTAATTTCAGCATTTAAAACCTATCCAATAAATGCTGGTAATGACTATAATTAACCATACAATAACCTGCTAGTCAGAAATGAAGGTGGACAGTGAATTTACTCAACACATGTAGCATTCCATCAGTAGTTGTAATAATAATGATGATGAGTATTGTTGGAAAAATCACCTTTGGATTAGTTACGATACCTCCAAAAGCACTGAAAGTGTCATAGAGAAGCTTCTCATCTACATCCTGGTTTAATTTAAACAAATATTACTCAGAAAAGTAGTCAGCAAGTAAACTTATTACACGCATACAAAACAGTGAAAACTGAAAAGTAAAAGTTCCTTAATATATTCATCAGAAAGGCCTTGTATAACCCTTGTTGCAATAGAAGATTATAAATCAGATGCCTTTTTGGGTTAAGACTTCATGATATGCACTGGATCAAAATTGCACCTATACTCTTAGAGCCAGTAAATAATAATCAGATGCCTTTTTTAATCTTTTTTTTAACCTTTTACTATCATATTATTATATTTCTTCAGTAGCAAGAAAAAACAAAGCACGCTATGAAAAAACACTCTATACCAAATGTATCATACAGTTTAGACAAAAACATGCTCAAAATTACTTAAATTGCTTCTGTGAAAGTACAACACCAAATTGATATCCTCAGTTTAGAAAAAAACATGCTCAAAATTACTTAAATTGCTTCTGTGAAAAAGAAAATTAAATAAAGCTTATCATGATGCCCTATACTTACTGGATCGAGGTTGCCAATGAAGAGGTTTGCCCCTACATCCAAGCTCTTCTTATCTTGGGAAGCCTATATATAAATTTTAACAAAAATAATATGGACAGTTCAGAAACACACGATGATAAATGGGGATTAGAGCATCCATCTCCACAGTTGAGTTTAACACCAGTACTGGTACAGTAGTACTGTATCAGCATGAGAGAACCGTGCTTACTACCCTAATAATTTTACGGGCAATCAATTTTTAAAATAAGTACCTGACCATTAAAGCCCTATTAAAACCCATATAATAGCTAAAACTAACACATCAGTACCAATGCCATTCAGGCACCCAAAGCTTTTTACATCTCAGGTTCTCAACAATTTAGTATTCAAATTTTCAATGTGCCAAATTACACTGAATTCCGAAATAATAATTTAGCATTAACTGACCTTGTTCACCCTTATAGGCTTTCCATAAAGCTTGATCATGTTCAAAATCTTAATAGCCTGCACATATAAGCATCAACATAAACAAAACAAAAATTACATAAATACACCAACCATAAATAATTACCAGAAAATCAAGTATATATCAATACTTACATAGTCTGCATCTTCCTCGCTACGAAACTCGACAAAGCCATATCCCTGGTGTAGATTTGTCACCCTATCCTTTGGAACATATACATTTACTGTAAGATAAAAACAATAAAATATTAGGTGAAAGAATCTATAAGCACAAAACAACACAAGGACAGTATGAAAACAAAAGGTGATCATAGAAAGGAGGGATAAACAACTTACCAACAGGGCCTGCTTGTACAAATAGCTCCCACAGGAGCTCCTCGCCGACCTAAAATATAGAATAAGACTATTAGGAACATACAAAATAATGAAACAGATACCAGTAGAATTGTAGGTAAACAATTATGGTATTTCATAAAGAAAGTTCAAATAAAAAGACTGCATCACTTCAGATTTGACAAAATAGTAAAAACAATAAAGATTAATTTAAAGGGAATCAACTCCCTAGAGAAATATCCTGAAGTGTCCAACTTTCAATGTGAAAGAGGGAATGCATTTAGGCTCCAATCAGAACGTGGAAGAAAACGACAAAATCAGAATTAGAAATGGAATTCTCAGTGAGCGGCTGATCGGAATCGGAGAAGCAATGAGAAATGATTTCAGTCAACGGGATTTCAAGAAGAACAAATCGCTTGACAAAATCCTCCACATATCGATGGAATTTGGGCGAGAATCGTACAGAATAAAATGACAGGACTGAAAGCCCCTTTCTCCTTCTTTTCTTCTCCATTAGGTTGTTTAAGGTATCGTTGTTGTTAGAGGAGAATTAAAATAACCGACTAGACTACTCTTCCTCCTCTGCGTGAACTCTTTTTTGTTCTGTATTTTTTTTTCTGTTATTTCTACCAAATCTATAAACCCTAGTCGATGGCATGGATGGAAAATTATAAGAATTAGCTGTCCTCCTTTGATTTTCACCAAATGAATTCCGTATGCGAAAACATCATTTCCAATCCGAAAATTACAATTCTAATTCATTTCTATTGAAGTCATCTCTATTGAATTGAATTGAAAATTTGTGCTTCTTGGTTCCGATCAGAGTTTTAGTACTTTAAAGCTGGTGTCTCATTATGGGATACGTCGAGCACCAGAACTAAAACTAAATATTCAAAACCTGCTGTCTGTACAACAAGATGAGTGTATTAGGGAAAAATTGTTCCTACTTACATTTAAGGATTTAAGTTTAGGTACCAAAATAATAAGAAAGGGAAAGCAGGCCAAAAAATTTATCTCCAACTTCCAAATATATTACATAAATATGGACTTTCTGTGAAAAATCATGGACTTCTTTCTTTACCCTCAAGTTAAACATCTTTTGAGTAAAATAAAAATCTTTCCAGAAACCAGTTTTCTCTGAACCCAGTACACTAAAATATGATTTGAGATGGAACTGATCATTCCCTGAAATCCGATTTGCCACACAAACAGCTTAAATCTCTACATAATATCAAAAGGCTCAAGGATGTCAAAGAGCAAAGATCAAAGCTTCCATATATTAAAACTATATTTCATCCAGTAACATGAACTCCATGTTTGGCATAGAATGGGTGGAAGATGGAAACTGAGCTTAGGGCTCCAGTCTGACATTTGGAGAACAGGATGAAGTATTTTAGGTCTTACTGTCTTTAGTTTTCTGTTGATTGTTGCTTATTTTGTGAACTTGTAAGTGTTTGATGTTTGAACTGTTGGCAGGTGCGTTTTGATTTATGCTAGGTGTGCTGATAGTCGTAATATGGTAGCTTGTATGGACACAGTATACCTCTTTTTTTCGCTTTATCATGGTATGTAAAAAACATGTATGGTTGATACCAGAAGTTTGGTACCAGTCCCTTATGATCTGGTTTCTTGAATGGAAATTGGTGGGAATATTCCCACTTTTATCAAAAAATAAAAAAACATGAACTCGCCAAAATTGCACTGTTAATTTCAACTACAAGTTTCTAGAGTTACCTGTTCATTTCTTCATGGTTATGCAACAGTTGAGTTCAGAAATTGCCATAATTATTACAGTACTTATTTTTCTGAGTTCTAACAACTATTGACGAAAGTAAAAAACAAAACCCTAGACAAGCAGTGAAACAAGCAACTATAACAGCGAAAATTGAAAGAGAGAGAGAACCTGAGGGTCAAGGTTACCGACGTAGACGGTTGCGTCTTGGTTCCTCTCCGCCGAATGCTGCCCTAACAGATTCGCTCCCACTCCCGGAGCTATTCGCGTCGTCATTTCCGCTCACCTAAAACTAATTAGTCTCTCTACTCTTTCTTTCTCTCTAACTCCGCCCAAGCCCCAGCACTCAAAAATGGAGGCTGGAGGGAAGAAAACAACCTCGCAAATCACTGGAGAGACTGATCGTATAGTCGGACAAGGTTTCCAGTTAGAGTGAAGTCAAGACACGGCCTTTGGTGTTGGGCTTTTCTTACTAGGCTCAGAAAGATCCATATAAGCCCATATGAACTAATCCACGTTTGTAGTCGTAAGATCACCAAAAGTTACATGCAAACTCTGTCTTTGTTCCTAACTTCATCAAGTTTCTTTGTAAACTTAATTCTAAAATCTATCGAATTAGTTTCAAACGACTAATCTAAACCATTGAGATTATTCTACATTATTAGTGATGCATCTACATGTGAAAATTTTAAAGTTTTGAATTAATTTAGTATAAAGTCAAGTGGCCAAAATTAGAAGGTTTATAAATTAATTTTAATTTATTAATTTTTTGGACGTCTTTTGACCACTTGACTCTATATAAAATTAATTTAAAATTTTAAAATTTTCACATGTAGACACATTACTTGTAAGATAGAATGATTTTAACGATTTGAATTCGTCTTTTGAAGCTAACCCGAAAAATTTTAGAGTTAAGTTCACAAAAGGCCTTGGTGAACTTAGGAACACCCTAGTTCTACTCTTGTCTTTTACAAGTATATAATGTTATCCGTACTAAATTCTTCTTAATTGCATATTTGCATTTACAGTGTGTTGTTTGAGTCTTTTGATGTTTTTAAATAATTTAAGCAACGGTTATGATCAATCACCAAAAGCTAACATATAAACTCTTAACTACTATCTTCTACATTTGTTGTTTGAGTCTTTTGATGTTTTTAAATAATTTAAGCAACGGTTATGAACTTATGATCAATCACCAAAAGCTAACATATAAACTCTTAACTACTATCTTCTACATTTGCAAAAATATATCCGTGCTCAAACAAACACATACAACATCTATAATGCATAATCTATTTAACCAAACCCTATTCCATTTATCCATGTATAATTTTTCTGGCTATAATAAACAGTCAAACAGATACAATAAATGTGATGAATATTCTGCTAGAACGAATTTACAGTGCTTTTGTGTGTATTAGTTCATGTTATTTTTTTTTAATTTAGGCTGCAGTTATGATAACAAAGTTATCAAACTGACAAGTAAATTCAAACTCATGTGTTTTGCAGGTGTTTGAAATTATGAATACAAAATAAAAATATCATGCAGAAAATTCTGTCGGAATATATCTATAATACATTTGTGGTGTATGTAACACATAAAGTTTATTCAGTTGGAGTCCGATATCGTTTGTAAATACTAGAAAAAATAAGTTGGGACAGAAGATGCTAATGGGGTCTTCAATCATGTAATTAAGCTCTAAAAAGGATATTGGTACAATGTTAGCAGAAATAATCCAGTAATCTGCAATATCACAAAACTAAATCAAGACAATTTCAAGTGGACGTGAATCACAATTCATATCGCCTAAGGTAACTCAAATTTTGAGTTTAGATTGGAAGTTGGAACCGTCCAATCTGTTTTGACACAAAATGGAGCCCGTGCATTCCAACTTGGAACAGATTGGCCTGGATTTTGATCGGACTGATTGGATCCAAACTCAAAATTTTAGTTAGCCCAGAGGACTGACAGCAATTAAAATGACCACATAATGTTAAGGAAAAATATATATTTTTTCATACTACAGAACAGAAGTGAAGAACCTCTTTAAGTTGCATCTTCATACAACAAAAAATACAAATACCCAGCCAACAGGCAAAATATTAATACCAGCTCTGTTTTTAGGTGTATAATTTGGTTAGCCTCTTTGTTCAGAACAAAGCAAACATACTGTGGAACCATTATAATTTATTACCAACCCCCAAAAATAAGATCAAAAATGCAACATTAAGGAATAACATCACATGATTCACATGTCATGCTATGCGTTGATTCTTGATGGATCCCCTACAGCACTATCCATTCTGTCGTACCATTCACCAATCTTAGTATTCTCCACTAAATCCCTACCAGCTTGTAAGTATCGTATAGGCCTTAGCACACCAAATACTGCTAGATCTGCCAAGTTTGGCTTTGAACCACCTGTACAAAACAAAACGAAAAAATATATCAGGAATTTGACATCCAACTACACAAGAACATGTGCAAAATATGACAGAAAAACGGTTTTCATGCCAGCACATATTCTCCTCTATGGTTTTCCCAAAATTTCAAAAATTAAAATTTTTTCATCATTGTTGTGTAGAGACAGACAGGTGTAAGGGTTAGCTCAGGAATGCAAAAATATTTCATATGAATATCTCTATTTCCACGACCATCAATTCATATTAATTTCACTCTAGCCAACCATGCATTTAGCTTTAATCCACGATTCTACCAAGAATCTGCAATAAAACTTCACCAGCCAAGAATCCCATGAAAATAACAAGAACAACAATAAGACATGAGGGTACCTAAGAAATCTCTTCCATTAAGAACTTCAGTCCAAGTATTGGCGGCATCATACAAGGCAGCACGCTCATCAGTGATGTTGTACTTCTTCTTCAGCTTTTTTGCCACCATATACATTGCAGCAGCACCCATGTATTTTACAGCAAACTTTTCCGTCAAGCTAAAATTCCCTGCATACAGAGGGAAGTATTTATACAAGCCGTTCTTTATTTCACATCTTCTGGAATGCCTGAGATGTTTTCATCTTACATGGTAACGAGTATACAATGTACTTCCAAGAATTTCCATTCTTAAACATTACATTGAATTGCATATCAATCCAATCTATGGGATTAAAGATGAGCCACCAATACATTTAAATAGGGGTAATAAGTAGAATGGGTAACAGCCAAATTCTTAATGTTTTCTAAAAGAAAACGAAAAAACATTTCAACCCCCTGATTCACCAGAAGGTAAAGAAATACAGACAGACAGTAAACTGCCAATGTATAGGGTTAATGAATTGTTTTCAGGCTAAATCAGATTATATCAGGCCTGAGAATTTTTCTACAGAAAAGACGTAGTTCTGAGCACCCGACCCACCACTAGGCCAAGAAAAACATACAATTAAACAGCTGTTATATATGGCCGGGCCAGGCCAGGTCAACCCCATTATTTGGCATGTGAACCTATTAACTTAAGTTGGCTTTAAATACCTATCGAACCATATATTTTGCAATAAAGAAAAACATTATAAAAATAACAAGAAGAAAGCCAGTCCAAATTTTAGACATCTTATCATAACAAAAATACAGACTAAAAGGTCAGATCTGACCTGACCTACCAACTTACCAATTTTTGAAAAGTAATCAAAAGATTCAAGAGCCTCGGCAGTGGTTCGATATATATTTGGAGACAACATGTGCACCAGGTGATCATCAACCCACCTAAATTAGCAAGGTTCAACTATGAAATAAGACCAATATCACTTGTGCACCAAATTTGCATTTTCAAAGCTAAATATACCTGCGCCACTCGGCTTCTTCCTCATTAGTAGCAGCATCGTCGGGATTAATTCTATGATTCAATTTGTTGATTATTTCTGCAATGTAAAATAGCAGCACGTGTGAACTTAATGCTAGAAAAGCTAGTATACATTAAGAAAATTTGATCTTCAGTCTAGGATATGAATTACAGTCTTTGCAGGTGATCTCTTTCCTCTGCCAACATTGCAATTGTTTTTTTATAGACAATATATACTTATCTGGAGCATTGTAATAAATTATCTCACAATTGAAAATGAAAGAAAATTGGACAGCAATACTGTACCAGGGATTGTGATCCTCAACACTGCTGAGGATCTTTCCTATGGACTGTGTAGGGTGATACACCAGGCACACAACCAATTCCATCCATACAACCATTACCAGAGCAAAACCAACTAATTTGTATTCCAGAGATTAAGGAGGAAACAAAGGCAATTAAAGTAACAAAAGCTGAAAACCAGCTTGTTTCTGATACCAGTACACCCCAACAAACTTATTTTCAAAAGTTCAATATTATAAATATTCATTAATTTGATATTTAGTTTCATTGGAAATGATTTGGCATCAAAACCTTTGCAATTAGATCTCCTCCTCATAAAGCATTATTATCCTAATCTAGCAAAACAAAATAGGATTCAAGATTTAGGGAGGAAAATAATGTAAAAAAAATGAGTACCTGAAGAATCAACCAGCTGTTCGCCATCAACGACCAAAATAGGAACTTTCTTGTAATCAGACCACTTGATCTCCTTTTTGCTTAAAGGATTTACTTCAATTACTTTGTAAGGTATATCATGATAATCCAGGAAAGCTGATACACACGTCAAAGTATAAATTAGGCCAATAGACAAAAATATTAGAACTAAAACAAAACCATTATAATCACTAGGACACTATCAAAAGAAAAATAGTTGATTGGCCTAAACATAAAAACTCCAGATCCCATCCAATGCAAATAGTGATGCAGGAGGTGGCTCTTTTTTTTTTTTTTTAACCTTTACTTGGAGAATACACTCAGTCAAATTCGTGCATCATACAATTCCAATTCTTCTATATTAATAGATGGGAATGCATACCTCTAACCTTATTGCAAAAGGGACAAGCCTGATACTGATACAAGACAACCTCCTTAGGCAATAGATCGGTTGGAGGTCGCTCCTTTGCCTCTGCCACAGTAGCAAAAGTCAAAGAAAAAGACACCGCTCCTGCGATTCCCATCGGAACCGATTTAACAGTGGTCGCATTTGGAGGAAACCACCATCGATTTCGTCGCTCCGCTGCCAGCGCCGCAGTGGAGGCTCCAGCAAACGACGAAGGGATCCCTCGAGGCAGGAAAAGTGCGCGCGAGATTAGACCCTGTGCTGCTCTCGCTGTTCTCATTTTTCTCTCGATTTCTCCTTTCAGTCGCGAGCTGCGAAGGACTCAAAATGAAAAGAAGCGCTCCTCTGTTTCTAATTCTTTACTGTGATTTTGTTGTTTTATTAAATTGAGAAAGAAACCTAAAACCCTGGAAGGAAAATACTGCCTAGTCATGGTGTACAGAATGGTTAGCACATTTCGCAGATTGATGCAAAATATGGTCTCGACCCTTGTTAAAAAGTATTTTGTACGAATGGACCCGATCCTCGAAAATAGTTCTTTTAAACCCCACGTGATTTGGTGGCTCGTTGAGCACGAAGAAGAGTAGTTTAGGGGTGTGATATCCCCTGGAATAATACAGGACAATCAATTTAATGACCATTTTCGAATCTCAAAGCACTCGAAATGATAAGAGAAATGTGGTTTTAGTAACAGGATGCGGAATAGCAGAACGGACTGCATATGGCTGACCGTGCAACACTTCGTTTGGACAAACGCCACAAAAGAAAGGTCAGCTATTATTGGGCTGATTACACACAAAAAAAAAAAATATTATTGAGCTGGTTTATAAGGCAGATATTAGATCCTAAATATTTTTTTTTTACAAATCATGAGAAAATGCATTCTCAAGGACTTTGGATCCTCCTAGACATTTGATAATTCACGTGATGATGTTGTCAATGTTCATGGGTTTCGCGAAATTCAGATGGATAAAATTATTTGTTGTAACAATAAAGATATTAAATAGTCAGTTGTCTTGATCTCTAACTTTATTAAAAAAAACTGTTGTGAATGTTAATTATAAATTTCTAAATTATCTAGCTCTAACAAAAGCATGTTCATATATAAATCGAAATTCAGAAGCGGTCTAATGTTCTAACAGCCATCTGATCAAATTTGATTTGACCTGTATTCGATCCAGGTTAATTAAGATCATGATATGCACGGCTTCTAATGTTGTAATTTTCTTTTTCTTATTTTGAAATTAAATATCAAACCACTCAATTTTTTAATATTTTTGTTATTACAACAAAGAATTTTCTCTTTCAGATTTCGAACCCATAATTTTCTATATAGAAATCATTTGTCTTAACCATTAAATGATTTTCTTTCCTTGTAAATTGTTATTCAACTTGATAGCTACTTGCTAACTTGCACGTATAACTTTTCAAGTTGAAGGAATCAACTTGGCTTGTTAAGGTACGTTTGGATGCACTCTAGAATAGTTAGAATAGCTACTATCTAGAATAGTAGATAAGAATAATGAAAAAATAATGATTTTCAGAATAGTGTGAAAATAGTGTTATTCGGAATAGTAAAAATATTGTTTGGATTATACATTTGGAATATTGAATAGCTGTAACTGATAAATAATAGTGTTAACAAGGTTCTTATTAAGAGAAAAGATAGGCAAGTGGGGTCTCAAATGAATTGTCACGACGTAAAGATAAAATAAGTGGTGTCAATTTTATCATGTCGGAACTGTGTTGACGGTAATAAATATTTTTTTCTCTATTCACAATTTCGAATAGTAGTTATTCCAACATTTCCAAGGAATAAAAAATAGCAGTTATTCTCACTGTTCCGAATAGCAAAAATATACATTGTTATTCTGAATAGCAGCTATTCTTACACCATCTTGAGTGGGTTACACGAACTCAAGGAAGGAGCGTGAAAGGGATAGCAAGGTAAGGACTAAGGAGCGGATAATGTTTTGCATGCAATTTTGCCAATCGACAACTATAGTTTTTTTCATTTTTATGCCCACATTTAGAATTTGAACTATATTAATGTTTTGCAGATAAAAATAATAAATTTTGATCTAATTTAACCATTTATCAATTAATTGACTTAAATTTATAATGTTTTGTATTTGATTATCTTTGAAAGGATATCAAATGACATTTAAATTACACAAAAAAAACTTGTATCATGTCATAATGCAAATATATATCTATTTAAATTATACGAAAAACTTGTATCATGTCATAATCCACAAAATGCGAATATATTCAGTTCCGGTCTTGAATTTATATAATATATTTCCTTAAAGAAATTAAGTATTTAATGGAAAATATAAGTTCTCATTCTTAAATGCAGAACATAATAAATTTTACATGCTGAAATAATTAGCATACATGCAAATGATATTTTTATATTTCTAGTTTCGCCTTGTTAGAGTCGGTATCCTTAAACTCGGATCCTCAAAGAATAATTTAAAAGTTTTTGAGTTTAAATTCGGACAGGTTATAATTCCTATAGGAGCATACACAGTGGAAGTGCATCAAGTACAAGGAGATACAACTCTGATGTTTGACACAGAGCCCCTTAATGTCTTTCTTGATTGATAGTGTTTTGGTATTTGGGTGTGTATCTTATATATATATACATATTCCACAAAGGCTGTGAAATCGTCAGCGGAATTTTTTTTTTGAGTAAAATTGGAGGTCAAGCCATCCAACTATTTAATACATTTGTTATTATAACAAAGAATTTCTCCCATCTGGGTTTTGAATCCATAACCTCTCATATAGAGACCATATGCTTTATCCACTAGACCAAAGGCTAGTTCTCAATCGTCAGCGAAATTTGAACTCTCAATATTTATAGTCAACTGTACTACCGTCTCATTGTCAAGTGTGCATCTTTTGTTACTTGTCAATATCTAACCTGTTTATTTTGGAGCTCAGAGAACTTGTCATTGTAGGCCCAGGGCTAGCTAGTTTTTTTATAAGATGATATTGTTATATTGTGATGCTTGTTATGTCGCGAAGCATAATAAATGGGCTTCGGCCCATTAGCCTGTTTTTACGGGATTGATTTTTAGTCGGAAATTTGAAGCGGAAAAGTTAAGTCTCTTTAAGCGCACTTAGATCGTCATCTCTTGATTTGATCTACCTTAACACATTTGAAAATCTGGTGTATAAAATTGTAAGAGAGTGTGAAAGAGTGTGTTAGTGACTTAATTATCTTTTTATATTTGTAAAGACTCCATTGATTTAGTGATTTGTGTTGTGTTTTTGTAATTTAGGGATTCATGATTTGATCTACCTTAATACATTTCAAAATTTGGTGTATAAAATTGTAAGAGAGTGTGAAAGAGTGTGTTAGTGACTTAATTATCTTTTTATATTTGTAAAGACTCCATTGATTTAGTGATTTGTGTTGTGTTTTTGTAATTTAGGGTTCCATATAAAATCTTGTGTCTTTTTTTTTATTTCCTTGTACACGATTGCTTGTTATGTTGACTTCTTGTGTACCTTTCATATTTCTCCATTTGATCAAGTTTTGGTATATGCTCGCAATGTGTTCGATAAAATCACTCTTTTAACGCTTCCGCATCTAACCCAACAATGCTTGTATGCAGTGGCAAGGCTAGGATTTGATCTAGGAGTAGGCAAAAATCGGATTTGGGTTCGAATAAATTAACGGGTACGGATTCGGATTCGGATTCAAGACACAATTCAAAAAAATAGCAAGAAATATATTAAAGGTTTCAACTAAGTCAAAAATTTATAACAAATATTCTTTTACATATCAAAATACAATAAATATACTAATGCTACAAAATCAAGTCAATGAAGGACGCATTGTTCTATGGTTCTTCATATTTTAAAATCGTTGCATAATTCGTTCATTATCTACCTCATCAAACAACTCATTCTCAATGTAAGTGACCAAACAATCATTCAAAAATTGATCTCCCATTGAATTCCTTACTCGGTTTTTCACATAATTCATCGCTGAAAATATTCTTTCAACACTAGCCGTAGCCACCGGTAATATCAATGCTAATTTCACTAATTTACCAAATCATCTTTAGCTTAGTCCCTGTCAATTCAATCAAAGGCCGGTATACACAGAATACAGATGCTGCACGCAAAATGAATTAGGGGGAGGTCAACAAACACACATAACTAAATTAATTAATCAAGCACATCACAAGGGCACAGTACACAGAACCAAATCAAACAAGCAAATTAATTAATCAAGCACGCCATCAGAGCACAAGTCAATTAATCAAGCACAGGTCAGAGCCGGTACAAGCAAGGCACAGCCAAATCAATTAATCAAATAATCAAGCACAAGTCAGAGCCAGGACAAGCAATTATTCAAGCACAGGTCAGAGCCGGTACCAAAGCAATTAATCAAGAGCCGGTACCAAATCAATTAATCAAGCATAGGTCAGAACCGAAAGAAGACAACAAGGCAACAAGGTCCAGATTAAAGGCACAAGTCAAGCCAGCGAAGAAGGCTACCGGTACAAGGTTCGCTAGCGACCCAGCGTGGTGGCAACGTCTCCCGTCGGCCGTCGCATTTCCCCTCTGGCCTTTGCGTCGCTAGGTCTGCTGGGGTCGCGTCGTTTACTCGTTTTCCCTCTGTGTAGTTGGTTTATCTTCTCTTACACAGTTACACAGGCTCAAAAATAATTTTGTTATGGGTTTCAATTTGGACTCTGGATAGACAAGCTCAAATTCCAGAGGTAGGCAAGGTTCAAAAAAGCCCGGTTTTTTTTTAAACCTTCGCAGAAGCTGCGAAGTTGTGAGAGAAAATTGAACTCTCGACCTTTGGGTAACCAACAATCCTAGGACTTTTCTCCTAGCCAACTTGCTACCTCTCCTTTAAAAAAAAACCCCAATTTTATTAAAAAAAAAATTCAGAGGTTGGACCTACCCCTACCTTCATATGGCCTCGCCACTGCTTGTATGTATCTCTTAACTTATCCAACTGTAATAGGAGAATATAACGATAAAATAATTTTCTATGATTTCTAATGAAATCAGTGGGAATATCCCACTTTTTTAAAAAAAAGATTCAGATCGTTTAATCAGAATCTGCATAAATATTAAATGAATATTAAAGTGACATAATTTCAACCTTGTCGAATGGGAACAATTTGGATCTGACACCCATCAAACTCAAATTCGAGTTCAATGAGTTCTGTGTCCGTCTGATCTGCTTTAGAATCCCTGCATGCGAATATTAAAGCAGACACACACAAATATTAAAACAGCACACACAAATTTTAAAACAGATCGAAAGTACGCATAACTCATCGGACTGAGCCCGATGAACGTCGAACTCAAATTATTCCCCAGCTGAATTGATTCGGATTATGATTGCAATGTCCGAATTCAAACTTAAATTTTAAATTACTTATTAAGGATCCGGACCCGTTATCCTCTGGATCACTCCACTACTCCAGACGTGAAGTGGATCACTAAAACAAAAGGTAGCAGAGTTTAATAGGCAGCTTTAAAATCGTGTTGAACGATCCAGATTGTGACATCTGAACTAAAGCTCAAATTTTGTAAATTGTAAGGCGAGAAGTATTAATTAAAAGTCTGATTAATATGATATCGATGTCATATGATGCTAACTTCAAAATTAATTGGATATATTTTAAACAACTAATTGAAACCATTCAAACTGATTTAAATATGTTTACATGCAAAAATTATACATTTTCGAATTATTTTAGTATCAAATCAAGCGGTAAAAAATGTTGAAAAATAAATACATTAAAATTAACTTAAAAACTCACACATTTGGCCGCTTGACTTAATTCTAAATAAATTCGAAAAATGATAAAAAAATTACATGTAAACGTACAACTAATGAAATAGATCGGTTTGAACTGTTTGGATTCACTGTTTGAAGTCAATTTGGTAGGTTTTATAGTCGGTGTAATATAGACTGAAACAACACTAATGTCATACTAGCCAGAGTACATAAAGTTAAGTGGCATTTAATATATTGGATTTTGGGCCTAAACCTATCATTACTTTTACCTCCAATTGTAAATAAAAATTAACTTTGGAAAATTCTCTCAGAGATAAGATACAAAATCTTCCAAATCCCAATAAGAGGCCGACACCTTCCATCATCTTTTTCTGATCACTTGCTAAAACGGAATTAATTAGTATTTAGTAGCCTAATCTAATCTAGATGTGCGTCTGCTTTACGAAATAAATATTTCCAACTTGTTTAGCTTTTTAATGCTTTTCAGTCTCACGCTCTCCCCTTTCACTATTATCTTTCTCTATGAGGATATGGTTTCAGGTTACTTGTGGTTGCCTACTCCATGGCAAATTAAGTGGCATGTATATTTGCTTCTTCTTTGACTCAATCATTAATAATATTCACACACAAAAAAAAATCTGAATTTCGAACATGCGAAATTTCATATAAAAATATTATTTTTAAATATAGAATATAATTAGATTTAAAAGTTATCAACTATTTATATTTATAAACTTAATTTATCTTACATGTGAGACGTAATTAGTTTGTGTATATTACTTGCGTTCTTTGCATTACAAAAGAAAATATTTTTTTAGCAAAGATTAGAGGTCAAGCTATCCAACTACTTAATATCCACAAATGATTTTCTCATTTGAATTTCAAATTTGCAACCTCCTATGTAAAGAGCATTGCTTTTATCACTAAATCAAAAGTTGATTCTTACAAAAAAAAAAAAAAACAATATGGTTAATATGCATGAAAGTTTACGCATAATTTATGATTATAACCGTATGATTCTAAATTTAACACAATTTTTTACTGCAAATTTACATTAAAACAGCGGCATTTGTATTACCAAAAAAGTTAAAAAAAAATTACACATGAACAATGTTACCATCTTTTTTAGCATTAGTATTCAACAACTAAATATTTTATAATGAAAGGTAACTATTGGAATAGAAAAATAATCACAATAATTTTTTTGAGTTAAAGTTGGAGATTAAGTCATCTAACTATTTAATATCTACAAAAAATTCTTTAATTCGGATTTTGAACATGTGACCTTTCACACGGAGGGTATTGTCTTTACTACTAGATCAAAAACTGGTTCTCAATTACAATAAATTGACTAACAAATAAAATAACAAGTAACTGTTGTTGATACTTTGCGAACATTATGTATCACGAAGTTTTTTCTCGTTAAATTTGCTACAAAATCGTTGTATTAATTGTGAGCATGAATATTGTGATACACATCAAAATCTATTCAATTAATCAAGAGGAGGAAATTTCTTAGTCCTAAAATGAGAAACAAGGTTTTTTTTTTTTTTTTATCAATTTACTCATAACTTTGTTCGATTTTTTGGATGCATAATAGATTTCAATTCCTGTCAGCTCACAGGCAGGGTCTAAATTTCTGCTCTGCTCTGATCTGATATGATATGATATGTTCCAGTAGGATAAGATCTTCTGAAAAGGCTCAAATGAATTGGTGCCAATGAACTGGTTCGAACAAACTAGTGCATGCTGTTATAAATATGCAACAACAGTTCAGTTTTCGGTTGGTCATTCTGTTAACCTTATTTTAGAAAAACGAGAGAAAAAGAGAGTAAAGAAGGGATTGTCAGTTAGGTACTAGCACCTCTATTTTCAGTAGTTCGTCAATCTGTTTGTGTGGATACTAATAGAGACACAACTGCTATTGTCGGTGCATATATCTAACACAAAGAATGAAGAGAAGAGGTTGACTGCTCGTACGACTAGACGAAAATATCCGCTGCGCGTCTAGTGGTAAACTCTATTTATCTTGAAATTAATTTTATACATGAATTCTGATTGTCGAATAGTAAACAAATCTTAAACTAAATCGAATTATTGCAAATATAACCTACCGCAATCCCTACAATACTGATATACAGAACGTTGCAGAAGATCAGTTCTCATCTAGAAAGGGACCGGCAGTACGTGTTACCCATATAATTAGTATAGTTAAGGTTAATTTGGGTAATTAACAAAGCAAAAGGTTTCCTGATAGGCGGAACCCACTATTGGTGCGAACGCGTATCCTCTGCATTAACTCAAAAGGGAATCTTTTGAGTTAATAAATCTTAACCATCCCATTTGTTTCAAGATTCGTACAAACTAGATCCGCACTAATATTGAAAAGTCCCCTATGTCATATGCCGTAGTCGGATTGAGTCCGTTTAAAATCAAACGGTTGAGATTCATTAACTCAAAAGATTCTTTTTTGAGTTAACGCCGAGGATACGCGTTCCTATTGGTGCGACAGGGCCTTTCAATGCACTTGATATTTTATTATTCCCATATATATTGCCCATACGTTGGGTAAGTATATTGACAGAGCTATTTGTACTTTTTTCAGCGTACTATCAATAGAGTCAAAATAAAAAAAAATATACCACTGCGTTGTATAAAGCTAAAACATCTCTGTCAATTGCAATGGTCCTCTCGGTCGAGAAGCATTGCTTATAAATGGAGAGTTATCATGGTTGCAAGTAGTTAAGGTCCTCCTCTCTCTCTATCTCTATAGTCTCAACGAATAGGCTCCACGGCATGATCAGAATGGATTTAAGGAGCGGGAGAAAGAGGAAGAAGAGATGGATAAGGTAGAATTTCCAATTAATTAGAGTATTAATTAAAAGGAGGCAAGTCAATTGGGCTAAGGGAAGGCCAAGCCTTTCTTCCTGCTTTGGTGCACGTTAGTGTTTGGTGTGTGACCGTGCGTGTTGATGTTTACATTGTGTATTTGGTATTAATATATGGGGTGTGTGTGTGTGTGTGTGAGTATATGTGTGTGATTAATTCCATATCTACATTGTTTTCTTTATCTTTTTGTATGTGACCATGTAAGTGTTTCTTAATAAGGAATTAGTAATTTGTGTGTGCATGCGTTGTTACGGGTTAATTTATTTTAGATAATATATAACAACAATAATTTGACAAAGTATGATTGTACTTCATTAATTATTTGACCTAAACATTATAATCCATGTCAAAATCAACACACAAGAAATCACCCTTGTATGTGATATAATTAATAGGCTAGTTGAACTGTTTATCCGAACTCATAAACTTTTGCTGATGCATTCCAACAACAGCGAAAGCTGAAATTAATAAAATTCAATCAAAATTAAGAAAGGAATTTTATCAGCTGCGGTTAATAGAAGTTTAAAAAACTTGGAAATAATTATTTAAGGTGCAGTTAATTAAACTGAACTGAATCAAAACACAGATGTTAAAACAGAGGCCCTCTTAGAAATTCAGCCAACTGATATTGCTCGGAGCGATCTCACAATCACAGAATAAGCTTTGAGGGCCTTATCTGATGAAAATCAGACAGTAATAACACACTCAGAAACCTCCCTGTTATTTTGGATTCTGGCATGCTGATCTGATCGATGCGAATTTTATCAAACAGTCTGCAGAAATTACTGATATCGTATTCAGAAGTGTTATGTATACAGGGAGTTCGATCATTTGCACTGGAGCAGGAGTGAATTGAGCATCATCAAGAATGAAACATGGACCCCACACCTCCCAGAATCCGTATCCTCGTAGGTACCTAACTGAATACAATGAGCTCCAATGAGCTTCCAGCCGAGCAATTGAAATTCGGTGTATGTGTAGATATAGGGGTCTGTTTCGAGATTCATGCCAAGTTAAAACTGCTGACTCAAATTTAATTATAGTCAGTCAGGTATTGCACTAGATCTGAATTCCTCCTCCCTTGATTCAGCAACACAAAGCATCATCTTTGTAACTTAATTATTTAGGAAAGCTGGGCATATCCGATAGACATCAGATCTGAATCGATCTTGTCATTTAGAATTGTCTGATTCACTTTATGATGCATGCGTGCTTGATTCGTTCAAATATTAAAACTTCGCATACATATCCTGTAGCAAATCAAACGGTTCCAAACACAGTAACAAGGTTCACGAATAATTCGTATTTAAACACTCCACGAATCAATAGGCAAATAAAGTGTTTATTCGCAAAGTAAACACTCCACGTATCAATAGGTGAATTTAACGTATTAAAGCTTTTTATAAGGAAAAAAACGCGCTTGTTCGACCTGACAGTGGGAAAAAGTGAGACGCGTTTTGAACTTTTGCCTTCTCTTTTTTCAAGAAAACAAGCTATATGTCAAAGTACAACACGTTTGAAATTTTAATTATTTTGAGGCAAGATAATAAATTAATATAAAATTTTGTGTGTCAATATGATGCTTTTTCTGAGATAGTCATTTAATAATAAATTGATATATGATTTTGCATGAATAACCTTTTATTTCTTAGATTTTATACACTGAAGGTATTGTGCTCCGAATCAATATATAATACTGAATTATTTCAAAATTATATCTGAATTATTTTCGAATTATAAATTTTTTACTCTGCTGAACTGAACTCCAACTATTCATTTGTTCCAAATGAGCATTCAACCAATTTCAGTCAGAGGCCTAGTCCGTGTGTAAAAGATCAGGTGTACGAAGCGATCACATTGGCCCATATTGGCCCAAATATTGTAATGGTTACTACCTGTTAAAGATGGCTAAAACCAAAGACAAATTAATTGAAGACATTTTCTTATCCTATTACCGTTCATTATAGGCCCAAATCAGACCCATGAACAGTGTGTCAAAGGGAGGAACCTGATAGTCCCATTGGACTTGGCCCAAATTTGTGGAAGATGTTATCGTACCAACTAGAATCCGGTACATGTGGCACAGTAATTGAATGATGTGTATATACCTCAGCGTTATGCAATGACACACAATATAATTTTTACTTGATATTGACTTGTCAATAATCCATTGGCTACTTATACATTGGCATATATTATAATAATTACAATATTTTTGATACGCATCTCAAAATTTCAATTCTTTGACAAAATTTATGACGAATGATAAAAGGGCTGGCTCGATTGATTTTTTTTTTTTGAATAAAAGTTGGAGGTCAAGTCATCCAGCTAATTTTAATACTCTTGTTATTATAACAAAGAATTATCCCACTTATGAAGAAAAAAAAAAAAGTTACAGCCCCTTGGGAATTTGAGAAACTATTTAGTGGGATTTCTATTTTATATAATCCACTTATTATTTACAAATATATATTTTTAAGGGATATTTTTTAGAAGATTTCATTTCGTCATGTGACAACTTTTCTCTCATTTTCTTTTTACAAAATTTGAACGGCATGCAGGTATTTGCATCCACTATTTTGTTGGATTTAATTTATTTTCTTTTTAAATTCAAAATTTCTTTCTTTCTTTTCTAGATTTACAGAAGTCTGAGTTTGTCTTAAACCAATATAACATAGGCTTATTTGATTAAATACCCCCCAACAAAACACTGTACATTTGATTATATTTCTGCAGGACTATATATGGATTTAATTCAGATTTTCCTAACCATAATTAAGGTAATCATAAACATGCTACATTAATTAGAGTTAGTTGCCAACATTAGTTGAATAAGTCTTGACAGAATCTATAACACTTGGAACATATGGCGTTAAAGGACAAGCTAGTTTTTATTAAAAAAAAATGGTTGCTCAAGTTAGGTATAAAGGGAATATAGTCAGTCTATGGCTTTATATTACAATGGCAAATAATATTGTTTGCTCTTCCTTTAATATTTATAAGATAATCACATATTAATAGTGTTTGCTCTTCTATTGTACTTCAAATTATATTAGATAAAATTACAAGAGTAGAATTAGGGTGCTCCTAGGAGTACCAAGTTCATTTGTACTCTTAACTCTAAAACTTATCGGATTAACTTCGAATGACGAATCCAAACCGTTAAAATCCTTCTACTTTATGAGTGATGCATCTACATGTGAAAATTTTAAAGTTTCGAATTAATTTAGTATAAAGTCAAGTGGTCAAAAGTCTTCCAAAAAATGAATGCATTAAAATTAATTTAGAAACTTTCTAATTTTGACCACTTGACTTCATACTAAATTAATTCAAAACTTTAAAATTTTCACATGTAGACGCATCACTTGTAAAGTAAAAGGATTTCAACGGTTTGGATTCGTCGTTCGAAATTAATCCGACAAGTTTTAGAGTTAAGAGTACAAAGGGGCTTGGTTCTCCTAGGAGCACTCTAGTTCTATTCAAATTACAAATAAAAATAGGTTCTTATAGCTTATTGATTCATCAATTCCATATTACAGTTATTCATAATTATTGGATGTTTTTTCAGTATTTGAAAGTTTACAGTGTGAGGAAGAGATTATTATGGAAAATGTACGTACTATGCAATCAAAATTATACAATGATGATAATATATAGTAGTAGCAATAATAATAATAATTTCATTCTTAAACATGACTAAACTCTAAACCATGAAACTATATTGAAATTTCACAAGGTCATATATGTGCGGAAGTTTTATATTGTGACTGCGGCCATTAATTAATAAGACAACCAAAACATAAAAAATTTAAGAAGGAAAAAAAGTAAAGGAAGAAGGCTTATCAGGTCTCCGTGTATTGAGTTGTTATATATATAGAACAAATACCAATACATTTCTGCATAAATTAACAAAAATGAATTCCAGGTCTTTCTCTTCTATCATACTGGCAGCAATTCTCTGCATTCAACTTTTCCAATTAACAGTATATGGATCTGATGCGTCAAGCAAAGTAAGTAGCATGCATGTCAATCAATGATACATTCATTTCTATCATACTTTAATTTCCACTAAATGTTCCTGTTAATTTCAGCTCTATATTGTGTACCTGGGAGAAAAAAGGCACAATGATCCGAAGCTCGTAACAGCCTCACACTATGAGATGCTAACTCCACTTTTTGGAAGGTTTTTAGTTTATTTCCCCTTCTCTTCTATAAAAGCTATGATCTTCATTTAATTTCCAAATAATTGAACTCTCTTTATGTTATCTAACTACATGTATGGTTTACAATATAATGTATTAATTGCTCATATATGTGAAACAGCAAGGAGGAAGCAGAGAATTCAATTGTGTACAGCTATAAGCATGGGTTCTCAGGTTTTGCTACAATGCTAAATGAGTCTCAAGCACAAATTCTTTCAGGTAATAATCTACTAATAAATTTACTGGAAGCTTTTCGTCTTAAACAAGTTAATTGAAGTGCACCGTGTGGATAGTAACAGTTAGTAAGCCAGTATATAGTAACAAACACAACTATGAGAGACATTTCTAGAATAAGTCAATATATAGTAATTAAAGTTGATATTTTCTTTTATTACCACTTGCTATATCTTTTTCTTCTTTAAATTATTTTTATTACCATTTTTAACAGAAATGCCAGATGTGATTAGCGTGACACCTAATAGCAAGTTTACAGCACACACAACGCGCAGCTGGGACTTTCTTGGGCTTGATTATAACTCCAAAGATAATGGATTACTTCAGAAGGCCAACTATGGAGAAGATATAATTATTGGAGTAATAGACTCAGGTAAATTTTTTATCAGTTGCGGTCCTTTCAAATGTTTGTAATTGATTACTTTGATGCTCTTACAACGAAATGCTTCTTACAATATAAAATTCTTCAGTTCAGAAATATTTGATATTTTTCCTTGATAAATGCTTTCTTCCTCGTGTGATTCTGTGTTCATGAGCTCCAAACAATAGTAAAGAACTAAGTATTATCGCATAAGGAGCTGCTGTTCTGTTCTCTGAAAACTATATATGTCCAAATTAATCAGTTTCCTCAGATAATTACTATGAAAATGCATGGAAAAGAACTCATTATTGGACTCACTCATAAGGGCCTCTTAAATTTCAACAGGTATATGGCCCGAATCAGAAAGCTTTGATGCTACTGGATATGGACCCGCACCGAAACGGTGGAGAGGCATATGTGAAACTGGTGCCTCATTTGGTGCCAGCAACTGCAGCAATAAAATCATCGGTGCACATTGGTATGCCAAAGACATGTCTTCCAGTGACATGAAAGGGGAATATTTGTCACCTAGAGACGACAACGGTCACGGAACCCACACTGCCTCTACAGCTGCAGGCAAGAGTTTTTATCTTTTGACTGTATTTAGATGTGCCACTTGTAATCTTGCAATTATTCCTACTATTTGGATGCATACTAATTAATAATATTTCAGGTCAATTTCATCTAAATTTGATTAATTTGATATGACATCATGTTTATTGAAGCGCACGTATAAATTAGATACCCACACAGTCATCCGGAAAACCTATCGGGAGATCCAGAGATAGCAAACATATTACCAAAAAATGAAAAATGATTATAAACAACAAGAAGTTTCAATTAGTTAGATGGCTCAATCTTATTTGCTTGTGACAGGTAATATAGTATCAAACACGAGCTTCCATAGCTTGGCAGCAGGATCTGTCAGGGGAGGAGCTCCACATGCTAGGATAGCTGTTTACAAGGTGTGCTGGGATCAAGGAACCAAGTGCAGTCACGCCAGTATTCTCGCAGCCATAGATGATGCGATAAATGATGGTGTCGATATCTTATCTCTGTCTGTTGGTGGCGGCATCAATATGGCTCCTGGAACATTGCATGCCGTTGCAAAAGGGATTACTGTTGTTTACTCAGCTGGAAATGAAGGACCGGCACCTCAGTGTAAAGAATAATGCTCCTTGGGTGATAACTGTGGCTGCTAGCACAATGGATCGGTCTTTCCCGACAGTTATCACGCTTGGGAATCGGCAGAAATTTGTGGTACGTAATTGATGCTGGTATTTCTTAAATAATTTCGGAAAACTTGTTTTCAGATATATATATGTTGCTCATAAATCAGTTCATTGTTTTCATTTGCAGGGTCAGTCAGTCTTTTATGCAAGTGGGATATCTAACAATAACAATTTCACCAAGCTTGTTTATGGCTCTAGGTATTAAAATATCTTGCATAAGATTTAATTATACAATAATCAAAATTATGTTCAACTCAAAAATAATAGTATTTTTTGGAAAAGAAAGTAAGAATTGATTTTTTTTTTCTTTCTTTGTTTGCAGTTGTGATAACATTACATTAACCGAGCGAAATGTAACCGGTGCGATTGTGCTGTGCTATGATCCACCTACAGTTGCAGAAATTTTACCTCGGTCGAACTTTAGGGAAGCAGTAAACAATGTACTTATTGCTGGGGGTAGGGGTGTCATATATGCTCAATATACAGTAAATCTTCTTAGACCATCAAATGGAGTCCCTTGCGCTCTAATAGATTTTGAAATTGCAAACAAGATCTACTCCTATATTGGTTCCACAAGGTAAACGCAGAAGAGCAAAAAAAAAATCTACAAGAATTCAATATTTATTGAATTTTTTTTCCAATAATGCTTGAAAATTTAGGTTTAATCCATTGTGTAATTGTTTAATTTGAGAGCAGGAACCCACTAGTGAAAATCTCTCCTGCATATAGTATAGAAGGAGAACAAGTACTGGCACCAAAAATTGCAGCATTCTCATCAAGAGGCCCAAACCCGACATTTCCTGGTATCCTCAAGGTATGTGTTTCATAATTCAATTAATATATAGAGGACTTGTGGGAAGTTCTCTCACAACACACACACACACACAGCTTGTGAGTTAAATAAAAATATTTTTTTGATGGGATGTACAGCCTGATATAGCAGCACCTGGAGTGAGCATCCTGGCTGCAACACGAGGTGGTTATCGGTTTGATTCTGGCACCTCCATGGCATGTCCACATGTGAGTGGTATTGTTGCACTTCTCAAAGCTGTGCATCCTGATTGGTCCCCAGCTGCTATCAAATCTGCAATTGTCACCACAGGTTAGTTTAAAGTTATCAGTTGATCCCTTCATTTTCTAAGTTGAAAAGTGACTCCTTTTCAACTAAATGCTCGAAAATGAGATCATGTTTTTATAATTACTCCTCTCTGTATTTTTCTTGGGTTCTTCTTGTTTTGCACTAAAGAGACCATGTATCAAGCCTAACAGTACCAAAACCTGAGGTCATGTTTAGTTGTGGAATAAGAGGTGCAGTAAATTCTTTACTTTATACTTAAGCAATCAAACGAGAAATAAAATATGAGGATTAAGATAGAGTAAGAGGTGAGTTAATCCGGAGTAACTTACTTCACTTCTCTAGATGCATTAACTAATTCCACACTTACTCCACCTGTAGGGCACACTTACCAATTTTGAACACTTACATTACTTTTCTTGTTACAATTGACCAACTATTGACTTCAATTTTGGGCCAACCAATTTACCAAACTTGTTATTAGTATAAACTAAATTGTAATTGAATGTTTTTTCAGCATCTGTTGCTGATGCATATGGTGTACCAATAGAAGCCGAGGCAACTCCGAGGAAACTTGCTGATCCATTTGACTATGGTGGCGGTCACATTGACCCAAACAAGGCAGCTGATCCTGGTCTAGTGTATGACATAGACCCAAGTGATTACACCAAGTTCTTCAACTGCACTCTCGGCCCATCTGACAAGTGCGAGACATACGTAGGTCAACTGTACCAGCTAAATGTTCCATCAATTGTTGTACCAGATCTTAAAGACATTGTTTCTGTTTTTCGAACAGTTACCAATGTGGGGCCCTCTAACTCGACTTACAAGGCTTTCGTACAGCCTCCGGCTGGAGTCACAGTATTTGTTGAGCCAAATTTGATTTCTTTTGATAGCAGTAAGAGAGTAGAGACATTTAAGGTGACTTTTGTGGCAAATCGCAAGGTGCAAGGAGATTACACATTTGGAAGCTTGATTTGGTCTGACAGCTTGAAACACTCGGTACGGATTCCAATTGCTGTTCGTACCATCATTCAAGATTTTTATGCAGATACTGCTTAATTTGATCTGAGGGCTAGGATGCTTTGTAAATTCAAGTTATTATTTTTTAACAGCTCAAAAATTTGAATTGTCATCAGTTTTTTATTCTGATAATAAATTGTCAGTGCCTACAGTTTTGTTAGGCTTGGGCGAAATATGTTCAAATAAAATAAAATTGATTTGTTCTGCTGGGAATCTTTGTTTTTAACTCTACTTTTGTCAAATAAATCAGAACTCATATACATTTCCTTGGGGAAAATTTGGCATCGGACCTCTTCATGCATTAGCCAGTCCGTTATTCTCTCCGTGTCAGTTAATGGAATCATGCCACTGATTATGACTATCTATTTCTCATCCCTGTATCAATCTTCATCTCAGTTATCCATCATGTAATCATGTGATGGAGATAATATTTCTGAGAATTAAGGAGTAATTAATTGTGGAGATGCAAGCTCGGCCTTAAACACAAGTACCAGATCAATGGAAATAACAGAATGGTATTACGGATATTTTAAGAGATAAGAAAATAAAATGAGTTGAATTTCATTATAATATTCTTATAATAATGCCCCAGTTTATATCCTACAAAACATCAAAATAATTACAGAAATACCATTTGCCAGTTTAACCAAACTGGTATTTCATCGATTCAGTTTGGTTAAAATCAAAATAAAATAAACTGGTATTTCATCGATTCAGTTTGGTTAAAATCAAAATAAAATAAGAAAACTAAAATTTTATTCAGTTTTCAAAAATATAACTGAACCGACAGAAATAAACTTATCAACCGAATAAACAGATTTAAATTCTGGTTTGTTCGCTTGAACCGAAATAAGAAAATTTATCATAAAAAATAATATTTTTTTGTTAATATTATGAATTCCTTTTAAGATGGATTTAAATATTTTGTTTGGTTCGATCTAACCAGCTTCAAACCGAATCAAACAATACATTATGTCATAATTTTTGAATTTTTTTTAGATGTTTGGTTCGGACAGAGAAGGGTTTAAAATTTTTGGTCGGTTCAGTCTAACCAGTTTTAAAATTTCTAAACTGAACCAAACAAAACAATTAAACCGGTTTTAAAAAATAAATCAAACCGATTCATTAATTGGAAAAACTGAACCATTTAATCCCAACTCTCTTGCTTCGGTTTAAAACCGATTAAACTGGGCCCGATGAACAGTTTGAGCCGTTCCAATCGGTTCCATCTAGAAAAAGTTCTGATAAAAGAAGTTTTTTCTAAAGGCCAGTCTTCCTAAAATCTGTCTTGGATGGTGAAGATTTTCTACGCTATGCAGCAATGGAGCATGCTAAGCAGTGACGTGCAAAATTCATTTCTTTGTGCAATTTTTCGTTGAGGCCCTTTCACTTCTCTTTAATTCCAAAAGATATTGATTTAGGAACCATTCAATATAATGGCAACCTTATTTTTCTCAGCAAAATGCGACCGATATTGAATATATTTTGTTATACTGATCGAACACCCTGGGTACATAACAGACACTCGAAGAGAATTAAATCACATGTGGCCATCTACTCTTAACTGTTTTTATTAAGATCAGATATTTTCCTCTTTTCAATGGCAGTTCTTTTGCTCTGTTTTTGTTACAGAGGAAATGCTTCCACCCCAACAGCCCCTCTACTGGCAGTTCTTTCAGTATCTCTGTTTGTTTGCTTGCAATCAAGGACTAGCACTTTGCCCTAAGTTTGTGACTGGGTGTGTAATCTGGTAGAAAGATATCTTACTGGGATTTATGTTGTGTTGGTTGGTTTAAATGTCCCTATGAATTGATGGAATTAGCAGTACTGGTACTGTAAAACAGCTCTAATGCACTGCAGGTGTTTGACGAAACTTTCAAATGAGATTTTGTTGGATATTCAGACCTTGTAAGTATGACTATGATCTGGTGCAAATCTTACTGAAACAAATTTATTTTACACCGATTAATCTGCTACATATAGTGGTGTTGGTTCGTGATGTTCCTAAGGTTACTTAACTGGTAGATAGATATCTGCTTGGTATTGATGTTGGGTCCATTGGTTTAATGTCCCTGTGAATTGATGTGATTTACAGTAGCTTTACTGGTAATAAATGCACTACCTCACTTGCATTATATTAATTAATTTGCAACTGTTTGGTGCTTAACCACTCATTTCATATCTGCTACCATCTATTTTACATTACAAAGGAAAACTAATTGCTAAATTCGAATCAAAAGGCAGGTTATATAGATAATTCTATTATGCTATGACGAAAAAAACTAGTTCAAAATTTTAACTCATGTGCAGTAACATTTACAAGAAAACTATTAGGGCGTGTTTGGTTGTCAAGCGGAAATGGGAATGCGCTTGGGTTCGGATTCAATTTGAATAGCCGAAACACTATTCCCGTGGGGAATTTTTTTTTTTCTTTCTCACAGAAACAGTAACGGCCAAACACGCCCTTAAAGAATAAAGATCTTTGCCTCAGATGGTACTCATCATTGGCAACTTAGGCAACAAATAATATAGGGAAAATTGGTTATTTGCCACTCCAAAACCTTCAAATCTGAAAAATGCCACTCTAAATTAGTTAATTCTTAAATTTGTCACAAATACACAATTTTTTTATTTTTTTTATTAAAAACTAATTGAAAAATACAGTTTTGATATACGTATTTCTGTATTTCCCTATATACCTTTCAGATTCCTCATTATATGTATTTTTACAACACTGTTCCATATCAAGTACATCACAGTATGTACAGTATGTACATATGTATTCTTAGTTCAAACATTCTAAGAACTCAACAAAAGCACCAAAAGATGACCCTCCTTCTTTCATGGCCTCAATTGCACTCTCCTTCATCTCCATCATCCGATTCCTGAGTTCCCCAGCCGCCTCCGACTCAATGATCCATTTAACTTTAGCTTCTAATTCATCCGCCCGCACTAAACCTTCATCGTACCCCTTCAATTCGATGCCGATCTTCATTTCTTCTACCAAGAACACCTTATTCATCCTTTGCTCTGCATACAACGGCCAACATATCATCGGTACACCAAAACTCACCACCTCCAGTGTCGAGTTCCAACCACAGTGACTAACAAAACCACCAACTGCCTCATGTTTTAGAATTTCGACCTGTGGAGCCCAATGTTTCACAATCATTCCCTGATCTCTGGTTCTGTCCAAGAATCCTTCTGGCAACAGTATGTCGAGATCTGGCTCAGTGGTTGGCTTGAAGATATTGGCCGGATCAGGCTTTGATGGGCTCCGCACAACCCATAGGAATCTCTGGCCACTATTCTCTAACCCAATTGCAATCTCCTTGAGTTGCTCTATGGTGAAAGAACCCTTGCTACCGAAGCAGAGAAATACCACGCTTTCCTTCGGTTGAGCATCCAGCCATGACAGACACGGATGCTGCTCTTCTTTTTTTGCTATACCAGCGACTAACGGGCCAATGCAGTAAATAGATGGTGTGGAACGATTCGGCAAACAGAGCCCATCTTTCAGAGCCATGACAGCTCGAGGCTCTAACGATTCAAACGAGTTAATAAGTATTTCCTTTCCCTCTGGTAATCGATTGAAGAGGTACATCATAAGTTTACACTGCTCTGTTTCCGGGTCAGAAATTTCTTTCATGAGATCCGATGCTAGTAATGGTGGAACACCGGGGAAGAGTAGCGGGGTTTTACCAATGTCCTTTAGAGCACCAATAGAGTGCGTGACAAAATATGTCGGAAGTTGCAAAAATACAGCCAAGCATGCAGCACCACATGTGAAGAAAAAATAGGCAGGAATGCCTAACTCAGAAGTCACATCTAGTGCATCGACACAAAACATGTCTAGAACTACACCGGAGATTGGTGAGGTATCAGACTGCTCTACCAGAAACGAGCGAATACTGTCATTGTTAAGTTTCAACATGTTTAATAAGTTAACAATTGCTACCGGGTGCGGGTTTGTCGGAGGAGTCTGTGGGAGAATGTGGAATGAGATGTTTGGATTGGAATTGCAAATTTCTGAGACCAAGTCTGAAGCGGGTCCGACAGTCACAACGGGTATGGAGACGGAGATGCCATGGCGAACAAACTGCTTGGCTAGTTCTACCATTGGCACAAGGTGACCTACACCCATGGAAGGATACAAAACTACCTTCTTGCTCTTCATCAATAATTGGTTGATTGAGAGATTTGCTGTGTAACAGTATGGTTTGAGGCTTCTCTAATAGTAATTTGCTGTGGCCGAGAATTTGTTTCTGTCGAGTGGAAAGAGACAGAGCAGCGCACGCAATTAATACGATACCGTTGGGGAGGTGTAAGTGAAACATGATGTGAAGAATGTGGTCCGGTTTTTTCTATTTCTGGCGGAACAAGTTTGAGAATGAGAAAATAAGAAAATGGATACATGGAATTGCTTCTCATCTCCGAATCTTACCATCGTCAGACACCGTGAATATGCAATCTGCTGCATACAAGAGCTTTTTTTTGTTTAATAATAACTAATTTCAAATATAGTTATGTAACAAAATGTTGTTAATGTTAGGGAAGGATAGCTAGTGTTATAACTCCGGAGTCATGTCCATCTAGTATAAAATATTAAAACCTTGGGTGCTTCTTCAATAAAAATATATTTATATATAAAGTCTTGTATGAGGGAAGTTAAAAGGTTATTCTAGAATTAAAAAATAGTAGATTATCATTTATGAAACATACAAAATCAAATTGAGTTTCAACACCAAATCTTGGCCAATTCAAATATTTAACAAAATTCTCATTGTATTTTAATTAACCGGTCTGTGTACTAGCTTGAAACTATCTAATATTAGTATATTAGTAGCTAATTTTGGAATCAACACTATAATGTGAATCTTGAGCCATCTCTGTTTTATTTTGTTAGAATTGAATTGCATGTGCAACTAGCCATTCAATTTAATATGCTTAAAGTTTATTAAATTCAGTAATGATGGTGAAAGGTTAGTCATTTGAGATAAGTATATCAATTTGATGTTAATAACTATTATCATACACATGTTTGTATCTTTATTGAACAATATTCAATAACAGAAACTTCATCTACTGATGTACATCTCTAGATTCTCTACCATTCTACAGCTTGCCTTATAATTTAAAAAATAATATTTTCTTTATTCGTGGTTCTTACTAATATGACTTCATCCAAAAAAAAAAAAAAACAGAGAGATGTTCATATCTTCAATTTAATTACCCTGAGGTCATGGGGTGCAACTTGGGAAAGTATAACTTGGCATATATTTGAGTGGACACTGGACAAACAAACATTGCCACATGTATATATGGCCGAAATTTTTATTAATAGAAAAATAAAAGAAAAATATCAACAATGGAAAGCGATTTCTGATAAATTTGATATTTAGAAAAACATAATGGTCTTGATGTTATAAACTACAACGTTCTGATTAGCAAAATTAAATTATTACTAAAATAAAACAGTGTGAGAAAAAAAAATACCTGGAGATTCTAATTTATAACAATCAGATTTTTTTTTTAAACGTTATTTCGTTAATCAGATTTCGCTAATTATAATATTGTGGTAGGAGAACATTATAGACTATCACATTTTTTTTTAATATAGAATTTTTCAAAAAGAAATTATCATAGTCGATATTTATTTATTCTATTAATAAAAATTTCGGCATATATGGGCATACATGTCAGCTGTGACGTCCACAAATTCAACTGTTCCAGTATAGATAAGAATGTATATATATGGAGTAGAACTAGGGTGCTCCTAAGTTCACCCAACCTCTTGTGAACTTGACTCTAAAATATATCGAATTGAATTTAAACGATGAATCTAAATTGTTGAAATCTTTTTACCTAATAATTGATGCGTCTATATGTGAAAATTTTAAAGTTTCGAATTAATTTAATATAGAGTCAAGTGGTCAAAGGAGTCCAAAAAATGAATATATTAAAATTAATTTATAAACCTTAAACTTTTGACCACTTGACTCTATATTAAATTAATTCGAAACTTTAAAATTTTCACATGTAGACACATCACTCATTAGGTAGAAGGGTTTCAATGATTTGGATTCATCGTTTAAAGTCGATTCGATATATTTTATAGTCAAGTTCACAAGAAGTTTGGTGAACTTAGGAACACCCTAGTTCTACTCTATATATATGCTATACAAAAGATAAAGACAGACCAAAAATCATTGTATGGTTGTGGCGAATCACAAATCATTTATGCCGCAGTGCTGACTTAATTTGTAGTGGAAGATTCTGTTACCTTTAATTTTAAGGTTGGATTAATTACTGCAGTTAGGATTAATGTAAATTCATTCTTTGGATGCACATCAAAAGTTGAATAATTGTTATATGAGGAGGGATCAAGTTACAACAATTTTGAGTTACAACAAAGTTACAACAATAGTTTTTTATATTTTTAAAGTTTAAATCGTCAATTCAAACTGTTTAACATTATTCAAGTGACTTAAAACTTTAACGATCCGAAATTAATAATTCTTATGGAATAATACTTAAATTATATGAAACTTGATACATAGTCTACCCATTATTTCCAATAAAATATTTATATATTTACTTTGAAAATGTTATTTGTCTTTTAAAAACTATATCTCAAAACTATCAAAATTACTTCCTCAGTTGTACAGGACATATGGGACTCCTATAAAACTTGGAGTAGAATTATGGTGTTCTTAAGCTCATCAAGTCTCTTTGTGAACTTAACTAAAAAATATATCGGATTAGCTTCAAACAACACATCCAAATCGTTGAAACTAATCTATTTTACGAGTGATGCATTTACATGTTAAATTTATAATTTTTCAAACTAATTTAGTATAAAGTCAAGCGGTCAAAAATGATGAAAACTAAACTTATAAATCATCTTTTTTTTACCGCTTGACTTCATACTAAATTTGTTTAATAATTTAAAATTTTGACATGTAAACGCATCATTCATGAAGTAGATTGGTTTCAACAGCTTGAATGTGTTGTTTGAAGTCAATGCAATAGGTTTTTGAGTTAATCTCACAGAGAGGCTTGGTGAGCTTAAGAATACCTTAGTTCTACTCATAAAACTGAGTAGAACTAGGGTGCTCCTAAGTTCACCAAGCTCCTTTGTGAACTCAACTCTAAAACCCATCGGATTGACTTCAAACGACAAATTCAAACTGTTGAAATCCTTCTACCTTATGAGTGATGCATCTACACGTGAAAATTTTAAATTTTGAAATTAAATTTTTATAGAGTCAAGTGATCAAAAGACTTCCAAAAAATAAATGTATTAAAATTAATTTATAAACCTTCTAATTTTGACAACTTGACTTTATACTAACTTAATTCGAAACTTTAAAATTTTCACATGTAGACACATCACTCGTAAGGTAAAAGGATTTCAATAATTTGAATTTGTCATTTGAAATTAATTCGATAGATTTTAGAATTGAGTTCACAGAAGAGCTTGGGTGAACTTAGCTCCATAAAACTTGTCACTAATGAAAAGGCCTGTGGACCAAGTAATAAAATAGATTCAATCTAATGCTCATGGACAAAATTGAAGCCCATCAATTTACAACAAGCCAAGGCCTACATGCTGAGACTTGAGGTAATGAATCCAAGGACTTCAAGAAATGAATAATTCTAATAGCACTATAGCAGTAACGGATCTGAGTTAGGGGTGCAAACAGATTAGATAGTGTAGATTAGATAGTGGTAAAATCATATCCGTATCTGATTTTATTTTTCGGTTACTGATACAGATTAAATATTCAACGGATATGTACGGATACAGATCTAATATTGAATATCCGAAAATATATACATACATATTTTCATAATATATATTAAAACTATATGGTATATATTAACTATTCGGATACGGATAATTAAAATTCAAAATCATATCTGTATATGTATCCATACGAATATTCAAATATCGAATATGAATATCCGCATCTAATTTTTGAAATCAGATTCAGATTCAAATACAGTCAAATATTATCCGATCCGTTTGCACCCCTACCTTTTTCTCGGCTCGTTCCGGGTATATTTAATTCAAGGTGTCTCATACAATCTTGAATTATGATCTTCTCGAGAGCAGCTTGGGTCTGATGGGCATCAGACCCAAACTGAGTTCGATGGGCTCCAAAGTCGTCCAATTCGCTTTAAGATATGTGCAATTTGCTTTAATAACCGTGCAAGGTCGCTTTGATATCCGTGCACACGGATCCTAAAGCAGATTGGACGGTTATTCTACCCATCGAACCCAAATTTGAGTCCGATGGACATCGGACCCAAATTTGTCCCGATCTTCTCACCTATGAACTTGGTTATAATAAAACAAACTAACTATTTATACATGTTTGCAAAATATAGTAAAACATCATCAAGATTTATTTAGATTTCGCTTATTATTATGCTTGATATCTTTCCTTTTAATTGGTGTTTTTTAAAGGAATTAAATCCCCAGCCCACACAGAGTTTCTCCATCCATTCATTTCATACATGATCTGATAAAGACAGTCATAATTAGAATATGAGAAAATATCCGTCATACTTTAATTAGAGAAGATGTCATAAGATGACATGTTTAGACCATAAATAAATTTGTAAAATTATGCAAACATTATTTAGTATAATATTTAAATGCAAAAAAAGAATAATAGAGACATTGCATAATATGATAATATGACTAATATTATTTGTTCATAAATAAATTTGTTAAACCAATCACACGATGAGATTAAAGAGAGCATGAGATGGCTAAATAAGACTAGTAGCATTTGTGTAATTGATTTAAACCTTACACATAGAGTTACCCTAACCCTTGCCTATTTAAAGGGGCATAATTTGAGAAAAGGGGGAATTTCACGTATACCCCTCAAAAACTTCAAAATTACATATTTCCCCCTCTAAATTTTGAAATTACATATTTCCCCCTCTAAACTTAAAAAACTCACATATTTACCCATTTTATTATATTTTATATTAAAACACATTCCAAATTCATAAAATACCCATTTTACCCTTTATTAAAAATCATAAAACATCCATCTCACTCCAATTTGAATATGAAAGGCTCCTATAACGTCCGAATTGCTTTAAAATCCATGTGTGCTACGTCAGCATGAATCTTGAAGTGAACACGCATGAATATTAGAGCAACGTGCACAGATATTGATGCGAGCATGCATATCAAATTTGCTTTAAGATCTGTGCGCGCTACATCAGCACGAATCTTGAAGCGAACACGCACATATCTTATTGGGATGCAGACGGATCGGACGGTAGAGGAACCCTTCAGATTCAAATTTGAGTTTAATATGGGGTTTTATACTTTTAATAAAGGGTAAAATGGGTATTTTATGAATTTAGAATGTGTTTTAATATAAAATATAATAAAATGGGTAAATATGTGAGTTTTTGAAGTTTGGAGGGAGAAATATGTAATTTCAAAATTTAGAGGGGGAAATATGTAATTTTGAAGTTTTTGAGGGGTATACATGAAATTCCCCCTTGAGAAGATGTGTGCTAATTTTTCCAGCCCCTAACCTAACCGAAATTTGCTCTATTGAGCAGCCCCTTTTCTCCTTTCTCTAGGCAGAAACTTTGAGGGTCTTGCTCCTAGACCAAAAAGTTCAAGGAAGGAGTCTCTTCTCTCATCTCTTCTTGTTAAGTAGTTGGATCTAAGCTCTAAACTTCACATCCATCTATCTAAGTGGTGTGTTAGTTTGTTGTTTAGGTTCAAGGTGAATCAAGAGATGGAAGGTGCTTCCAAAAGAAAGGTGGTTTTCAAGAGATCTAGAAGGGAGATCGACTTCCCTCTAATCAAGAGATTTGACGATCTCTTTAGGTAAAAAGATCTACATCCTCTCTAACAATAAAATAGATGAGATTTGTTGATTCTATTTAGTGCACATTAGGTGTTTGCAGGTGAAACATAACAGTGGCTGAGGGGTGCTAAGCCACCCCAACTTTGCATTTTTTTATTACCATCTATATAGAAATTATATTATATTATTTATTTTATTAGTAAAAGTCCCCCCCCCCCCTAATAATTGTATTGTTCTATTAGTAAAAGCCCCCCGTATTCAAATTCTGATTCCGTCCATGGGTGTTTGTTGAAATGCTTAAGAGAAAGTATTGTTTGCTATTATTATACAAATGAGGTCCATTGTGTATTGAGCCACTATTGGGATTTCATCTGTATGCCTATATGGTGAGAAATTAAAAAATTTCCTATAACCACGTGGCTCAATACACAAAGAACCTCATTTGTATGACAATAACAATCAAACTTTCTCTTAAGTATTTCAACAAACACCTAATGTGCACTAAAAAAAATAAACAAATCTCATCTATTTCATTGCTAGAGGGAATGTAGATCTTTTTATCTAAAGAGATTGTCAAATCTCTTAATTAGAGGGAAGTCAATCTCCTTTGTAGATCTCTTGAAAACCACCTCTCTTTTGAAAGCACCTTCCACCCCTTGGTTCACTTTGAACCTAAAACAAACTAACACACCACTTAGATAGATGGATGTGAAGTTTAGAACTTAGATCCAACTACCTAACAAGAAGAGATGAGAGAAGAGACTCATTCCTTGAACTTTTCGGCCTAGGAGCAAGACCCTCAAAGTTTCGGCCTACAAAAGGAGAAAGGGGGTTGCTCAATAGAGCAGATTTCAGCTAGGTTAAAAAATTAGCACACATTTTCCCAAATTATGCCCCTTTAAATAGTCAAGGGTTAGGGCAACTCTTTGTGTAAGGTTTGAATCAATTACACAAATGCCACTAGCCTTGTTCAACTATCTCATGTTATCTTTAATCTCATCTTGTGATTGGTTTAACAAATTAATTTATGAACAAATAATATTAGTCGTATTATCCTATTATGCAATGTCTCTATTATTCTTATAATGCATTCAAACATTATACCAAATAATGTTTGCATAACTTCACAAATTTATTTATGGTCTAAGTATGTCATATTATGAAAAAAAAAAAATGTACAAGCACATTTTAACATGCAAAAATGTACAAGCACATTTTGAAAGTATAAACAGTCGATCCAAACCGTTTAACATGAAGGATTGACTTCGAACTACAAATCCAAACTGTTGAAATCCATATACTTCGTGAGTGATGCATGTACATGCAAAAATTTTAAAGTTTTGAATTCATTTAGCCATGGTCAAGCAGTCAAAACAATGAACATTTTATAAGTTAATTTCTTAATTGTTTTATGTATTTATTTTTCATCAATTTTTTTACTGCTTGACCATGTACTAAATGAATTCAAAATTTTAAAAATTTTGCATGTAAATACATCACTCAAGAAATACATGGATTTTAACAGTTTGGATTCATTGTTCGAAATTAATCCGATACTTTTTGGAAGTATGCTCACAAACCTTTCTTAACGAGCACATCACATTCTAGTTTGCTCTGAATTCTAATATCTTTTAACCAACTCTTTTGTGAAACAGGGACTAAAACGTAATACGATAGGACTAAATTATAATTCTTATAAAGTCTAGGGGCCGTGCTGATAATATACTCGATATGTACTTTACCGAAGTGTAAAACCTTTCTAGGGTTTATCTTCTCTTATCCTCCCGTTTGTTCCCCCGTTTCTCCTGGTGTTGAGCCATGGCGACCCGAGCTCTTCTCACAAAGCTATCAGCTTTCCCTCTCATTCCCACTTCTTCTCGCGCCTTCTCCAATCGCTTTTGTTCCGTCTCCACTCTCCTCCGCGTCCGCCCTATTCTCTCCTCTGTCGAGCAGCTAGTTCTTTTCAAGCAACCAATCGGTATCAATGTGCGGTGCATGTCTACTCAACAAACAACCTCGTCTCTGAGGGATTCGAGCCCTAATTTCAGCAATCGGCCTCCTCAAGAGACAATACTTCTAGATGGATGCGATTTTGAACACTGGCTTGTTGTCGTGGATCCGCCGCCTGGTGATCCCTCTAACCCTGATACTACCAGAGACGAGATCATCGATTCTTATATTAAGACTCTCGCTAAAGTCGTGGGAAGGTGTGTTTTTCTGTTCATTAGTCACTACTTCAAATACCCTTGAAGTTAGGGTCTTTAATTTTTGTTTCATTTAAGAAGATTATAAGTTTTATTTATCACCTATAGTGCTATGAGAACATTTTATATCAGATGAATTTTACTCTTTAAACAAGAATAAATTCTTGCTTATCCCCATTGTATAATTAAGCCCCCGGAAGCAAGAACAATAACATTTCTCCTTAGAGAATGGAATATGGCGTATTTATTAGTCCTGTGAACTCTGTTCAGTTTATCTAATGGGAATACCAAATTGCCCTTTGAGAAAAATGTGTCTTATTAGTTGCTTGTATCTGTTGTTATGGTTGGTTTCCTTGTTAAATTGTTGTTATGTTTATGGTAGTAATGTAATGTTATTAGATTTAAATGCAACAGCATTCCTATGTTCTCTCTCTATATGTTTGGATTTGTTTAAGAACACCTCTGCCATGCTTAATGCTGATGAAAATTAGTTTTATTTAGCTTCAGTACTTGATACTGCATTTTTTTAACTAAATCCTTTACTGTCCCGGAGACAATGAGACTTTTTGTAGGTTCTAAAGTCATAATTAGTATTCCACTTGGTTTATTAGGAAATGAATGGAAGATGTTGCATTATTGGTTTCTAAGTTTCCTAATTGCATGATTGTTAAATAGCGCAGATTAGTTGATGAGATAATGAAGATGTTTATTAATGGGAAACACAAGTAGTTCTAGGCAAGTGTAGCTTCAGGCATATAAAGTTTATTATTGTTAAGTTATTGATCCATTGATTTTAGGGTAATTTGTCAATGGACTGGTTTACTGCTCGGTCACTTCTGTTTAGGAAATACAAAGACTGTGGAAGCACCAGAGTAAACAAAAATTGAACCAACAAAAACTCAGCGGCTTCTGTTATGGAATAAACTGTTGATGAATTTTTTTAATATTTGTTTTGAAGTGAGGAAGAAGCAAGGATGAAGATATACTCGGTGTCAACTAGGCACTACTTTGCTTTTGGCGCACTTGTTTCTGAGGAACTTAGTTACAAACTAAAGGGTATGTATCGTGTGATGTTCTATTTTATTTCTTGCATCTTCCATGATACTTGTGTGGACCTTTAGAAAAGCTTGATTATGTTTTGCAGAACTGCCGGGTGTTCGTTGGGTTCTACCTGATTCTTACCTGGATGTGAAGAACAAGGATTATGGAGGTATGTTTTTTTTTTTTATTATAACCTTTTCTTTGGTTTGATAATTTGAGATTGAACCTCTTTTTAGCGTTCCGTGACTGTTATTTATTTATTGCTGTCAATAGATTGTGAGGTCTATTTTAAGTAATGTGCTGTGCATGAGGACACATCTAGGTGATCTTTCACTCTAAGCACTTCAAGGTTGTTCGAGTTGGATAGGTGAACTTAGATTTGTTCGTCTTGCTTGTGGGAAATTGAGGGGGGGGGGGGGGGGGGGGGGGGGGGTTAGTATTGTAGTAGTCAGGAAAGACGGTGGTACATATTATACCTATCAGATGTTTGTTTCTTCCCCCCAGATATATTAATTTGAAGTTAAATAGCTTAAATGTATTTCAATTCAGCATGCAAAATTACACATGGGTTCTGGTCTATCATGTAAACATTTACATGAGCTCCATTGCAAGCATAACTAGGGAAAAAGAAAAGCTGATTTTGTAGGCCTCTTTTAAATACTTGCAGGGGAGCCATTCATAGATGGTCAGGCCGCGCCATATGATCCCAAGTATCACGAGGAATGGGTGCGCAACAACGCCCGTGCAAATGAGCGGTCAAGGCGTAATGACCGCCCCCGTAACTTTGACCGCTCCAGGAGCTTTGAGCGCCGTCGTGAGCAACAGAACTTCCAAAATCGCCCCATGAACCCCCCTCCCCCTTCAAATTTTAATGCCCCTACTGGAGTGGAACCGAATATGCCACCTCCCCCATCAAATTTCAATGCTGCTCCGGCTGGACCGGGACCTAATGGACCCCCTCCACCTTCAGGTTTTAATAGTGGCCCTGGAGCTGGACCAAACATGCCCTCTCCCCCTTCAAATTTTAATAATAATGCAGGACCTAACATGCCCCCTTCTCCCCCTTTGAATTTCAATAATAATACACGACCTAACATGCCGCCTCCTAATTACAATTACAACCATCCGCCACCTCCGCCAACCCCAATGGGCAATGCAGAACATGGTGCCTACAGAAACCAGTATGGCGGTGGACCAGGCATGAACCAAAACCAACAAATGCCTCCAAATCCACAAAGCTATCAGGGCAGACCATCCTACCAGCGAGGTCCAGGTGGCCCCCCTGGATATCCTGGAGCAAATCCTAACCCTAGACCTAATCAGGGCAACTTCTATCAAGGTGGAAATCCTAACCTGAACCCTGGAACTGGTCCATATCAGGGAGGTGGTGGTCCGAATTATCCAGGTGGTAACCAGTCTCCCCCGCCTTATCAAGGAAATGGTAACTACCAAGGAAACTATGGTGGTCCCAGTGACAACTATCAGCAGGGTGGACCTGATGCATATGGAGATGGTGCGCCCCAAGGATATCAGGGGAGAAACGTGCCTGGAAGGGATTACTAGCTGTACCTTAGCTCAAAAGCATGCTTTGTCCAGGGTATTTCGAACTAAATTTTTGTGGGTACTATATGTGGTAGTAAAAGTTTGTCTGATGTTTCCTATATGAAGTCATTCTTGGAGGAATCAATTATATTTCAGGTAGTTGGGTTTGAACTCAGTTAGAAGTGCACTGTCATTTTGCTCCTTTTAGAATCACTGTTTATTAAATACTGTTATATGATATAATATGAATATGTTTTGGATATGTTTATTCTTAAACCAAGGTGGAACATATTTTTAATATAGTGTTTTGTTATCTAAAGTATCGTGTTTGACTGTTTGTAGAAGAAAAAAGGGCATGCATGCTTGTGTTATTTTCCTGATATCTGCTTTAAATGCAATGCTTAGAATGTTTTTGTTCCAAATTCCAAATGAATAATCGTGTTGTTCTTTGTGCATGTGCAAAATGAGGAGCATGAAATGTTCTTAACTTCTTATGCTTGCGTTAGCCCGCCTAGTACTTTGTTGTGGCAAGATTAACGGGTATTAATATTATGCAAACCAAAATAAATGTACCCAAGAAAAGAATATTAAAACGAAGCAAATAACACTATATTCCAGCGCCAGCAAAAACAATGCCGACTAGTGATTACAGTATGTCCACAAGAGGCTACACAACATGACATAATACCACTATAAGACCCACAACAGAATTGAAGAAAATGGGCTGAATGTTTCCAAACCAAGAGATAAACTAAAAGCCCATTTAATATCTAATTAACCCAATCAATTAGAAATGAGAAATGAAAAATGAAAAAGAAGCACATCATCAAACCCACCACACCGTAGTCTACAAGGCGGGTGCCATTTTTAAAATACACAAACAACTGAACATGGAATGATAGACCGGAGGGATAAAGAAAGACTCTGCCCTCATGGAAATGGTCATGGCAACTTAGAAGAAGTAAGAAGAATTAGAGGAACCACCAAGCTGAAACCCATCCATGGCTTGATCATCCACTGGTGGCATTGGTCCGAAAAGTGGGCTATGCACATATCCTTCATCAAAGAACATCCCGTGTTGTGAAGGCGATGTGTTCTGGTAAGCGTCAAACTCACCAGCATCACACCAAGAAGAGTTCCCTTGCTGGATGTTCATATCCTCAGTTTCAAACTGGTACTGCTGGTACTGATATTGGTTCTCCTCACTGGCTAGTGGGCTCACCTGGGCTTGTGCTAAGGCCGTGACCGGGTCCATGACCTGCTGGAGCTCTTCTTGCTGTGAGTTGACTTGCGTACCGTGGGATGAATAGTATGGGGATGGAATGTCAGGGGAGAGGAAGGGAGTGATGGAAGAGCCAGGAGGGAGGTCAGGGTATGCGAAGTTTGTACGTGCACGGGCCCCACGAAGGGTACGTGCTGCACGATCATAGGCAACTGCCGCCTCTTCAGCCGTATCAAATGTCCCAAGCCAATGACGCTCTTTTGTTGCAGGATCTCTTATCTCAGCTGCATATCTGCCCCAAGGCCTACGCCTCACACCTAAGTACTTTGTCGGATTGCCTCCTATTTAATTTATAATTCCATGTTAGTCATGTTGTCATATCATGCACTGACTGGAGCGGTTAAATTTATGCCGAATAACAATACATGTTGGTATAAAAGTAAAATGAGAATGAAGGTGTATGGAAATATCAATGGACAATACCAACCTGATCCGGCATTGTTGTCCTGTTGCTGTTGTTGTTGCTGACTACGTCGCTTTGATTTTTTTGAGTCAGAGGTGGTGCTGGATGAATTGAAGAAGTAGGAGAAGTCCATCTGAAAACAGTGAGAGTGTGTGTGTGTGTGTGTCTGTGTGTCTGTGTGTGTGTGAGAGAGAGAGAGGAGATTGGGTTTAGTTGCATGGGAAGGTGAGGGTAGTTAGTGTTTATATAAGAATGAGGGAGGTTAAGAAGTTTTCAATTGATAATTTGGGGCTTTGTTTTAAAAATTTAATTTGGTAAGTTGGTCCATTTTGATTCGATGTGGAGGTCCACTTGAGGGGTCAACCTAATTATTTGTCTATGTCATGGAATTTTAACATCTTGTTAACATACTTTTGTTTCACCTTTTTGTGTTCAGCAATCTACTAAACTTAGTTCACATTCATGCATGGTAAAAATTAAAGGAAAAGAAAACACATGTTCCTGTTACTTACTGTTACTGTTACCCAGAGAACTGAGATATATATATTTGGTTAAGTTAGATTCAGTTAAGATTTGATATAAGGAAAACTTAGACCAGAAGAGATCAATTTGAAACTAGAAAGAGGTACCAGATGTGGACCACCCATGATGAAAACCGACCACGCTTTCCGGCTCTCTTAAGAGCTTAAAATTTGATTGAGTACTTATAATACTAATTAATTAGCAGCAGGTGGAGATATAATCATGGTCTGTACTGTACCCCCTCTTCTAATTCTTCTCTTGAGAGTCAAGGTCAGACTACAGGCACATGCAACCCTTGCAGTACCATCAACTAATTTGATTCATTTTACCTCTTAAAAATTGCCAATGGATTTTTTTATTTTTTATTTTTAAGTGTCCTCATTGACCGTCCTCAGCATAACCTATTCTTCAAAAATATGTGCTCTGCAAATATATACCTCCTCCATGTTATAGGAAACAACCCCACTTATCTTTTTCCTATCCTTTTAGTAAGAAATTAAGTAAAAGATAATATATCAATATAACCGATTAGTAAGGCATGTATATATCAAAATTTGCAGTGCATTCTATCATCATAGAGAAAAGAAGAGAATCAATTTTTGGTGTACTGGCTAATAAGGTAATGTTTTTTTGTGTGTGGTTCGAAATCTCGTCAAAAAGTTTCTTATGAATATTTATACCTATAAAGATTGAGCGGGAACAAGTGCAGAAACTGAGAAAAATGAGACTATATAATTAGTGAGAACCATAATACAACTTTCTTCTATTGTAAATGTGGAGACAGAGGAGTGACTGAAGTGCGGAGATAAATATAGTTATTATTTTTTTGTGTATGTGGTTTGAAATCTCATCAAAAAAATTCTTATGAATATTTAAAGTTGAGAAGCTTAAATGGTTATTTCATCTCAAAAAAGATCATAGAGAGAATAGTCATTCATTTGATCTCCATCTCCAACATGCACACGATATTGTGCCCTACAAGTGAAGCAATGGAAGTGGGTATCACGACTCATGAGACTTGACTATACTTGTTATTCAACGCAAAATGACAAACGAAAATTTAATAAAGTACCAAATTTGTTCTCATCAAAACTTCTTATTTTATATTGAAATCTAAACATTAAACTAAATATTGTTGGTAACTATTATGTTGAAATTCTCATGATTAAGTTGAGTGATAATTTTTGAAATATCTCTCTAGGAAGAAATTATAAAAGAGGTTTGAAATATATTGACTTCTAAACTTGACAAATCTCATTATTGATGGCATTAATAATAAGAGGAGGTTCAAATGCACCGTTATTTTATGCTCCACATTTTTTATCTCCGTTTTCAAAGTTCGAACAGTCAATCCAAACCGCTCAATATGATCTTCATAATAAAATATGCTTGGAGACAAAATTTTATGTTTTTTAGAATTTTTTTTTACTATTTTTTATTAAGAAAATTTTGATACAGAAGGGAGAGTAAAGATTGAGATAAAATTCACAAAATTGGCTTGCGCATAATGCAAAAGATGTGTCATATGACATGAGATAAGAAATTGTGAATAGATTTTACTTCTATATATATTTTAGTTAATCGTCCAAATACAAATAAATAAAAATATAAAACATGTTAAGGAACACAAACTATGATTTGAGATTTTAAAAAGAAGGACAAAGTAATCTGTTTTACAAATTGGACATCTAAATTACTATAACGAATAGCGGATAGTGTCATAGTGTCACACTGACATAGATAACTTAGTATATTTTCTTCTAATTCTTCAAATCATGTAAATATTTAGTGTCTAATTAAAAAAAACTGTATCAGGACTATAACAAATTATTTAGAACCCCGCAATAAATGGTTTTAAGATCTAGAATTAATTTTTTTTTTTCAAAATAAGTGTTTGGATGTGTTTAATTTTTTTTAAGAATTGTTGAATATGATAGCATGATAGAATACAGTTGTATAAAAGGTTAATTAGAGAATCGAAAAACTTGGATTTAATTTTAAGTTTTGTTAGGAAATAATGTAGAATTAAATATTTAATTTGAACTTTTTTTTTATGTTGTTAGGTATAAAATTAGTTTTAGCTTACTATAACATGTAACTGTCGTATATAAACTTATTAGTGGAAAAGTTTATTTTATTAATTAACAATTTAAATAAATTGTGTGCTTTGTAAAATTAATTTTAAAGAAGAAACAAATCATAATTTGCGAACTAAAGGAATTATCACTTTCCTTTGTAAATAATTGTGCTTTGTAAATTTTTTTTTTAACTTTACTATTTTAATTTTATATAAATCAATAAGTTAAAAAATTAACGTTCAAAATTTATCCGCATCAGTGTATTATTGCAATTTCTTGATAATAAAACAAAATTAAAATGTCTTGATCTTTTACATATGCATAGAGAAAATGACGTAGATCATATCTAACAGTTTTATTTTACATTTAAGATTTAAATTGGAAGTTATTGTAGTTGTAGAAGCATAATGGAAATATAAAAAAATAGAGACATTAATTTGAAATCTCCTATATTCTAATTATATAAAAATAATAAAAATAATAAAAATATTATTATTATTATTATTATTATTATAGAATGTTGTGCGAATTCGAATCACCTTTGATACCGGACGTAGAATTATTAAATTCAGACCATTCTTTAATTATGACATGAATACCCTCTATATTTAAATAGACATCGAATTTTAATCGCTCGAATAAAAATTAATCTCAGCTCATTAAACCTCCTACGTTGCCGACAGAGGATACAAACTCGTGTTGAGCAGCACAAATTAATTAATTTTCAGCAGTTAAATAAAATTTAAAATTCACCTAAATGTTTATTTAAGAGGGACCCATTTAGCATCAAAGTTTGACCAAACAACTCTTGATTGTTGACTGCCATTCGCTGCAATTTCCTATGACGGTATCAGAGAATCCCGAATTGGGACCCCCAAAACCACATAAAATGTGTGATTCAGTGTATTTTTGTGGGTTCTTTTTCTCTAGTAATGATGGTCCTTTTGCTTAGAAGAACAAAATCCAAGCTTTGAATAAAGAATAAATGATAATGTTAATGTACCTACTGTGAGCTTGAGCGTCGCATTTGGAGGCCAATGAGTGATGAAATGATGAAATCTTTCAAGACCTATGATTGTTCTCTCATGCATGCATAGAAGGCTTCTACAAAAAGAAAAAGGAAAGGGGAAATAATAAAAAAAAAAAAGAGGTGCTTTAAAATGATTAGGAGAGGTATTAAGAACGCCACATGAGATCTCTTACAAAGATTTTAGAAAACAGCATTCGGTGTTGTCATGTTTTAGACTGGTGGTGTCAGAAAATGGCATCGCAGAACTGGCTTTGTTACAAAATGACACGGTTATGGCACGTGTGATTGTTCTGTATTATGACTTGCGTGTTCCGTGCCGTGATCATTCACGTGTCATGACTATTTGGCATGGAACTGCACGTCACGCGAAAGATTCGGCCACAGCACGGCACGTGATTGCGCAAGTCACGTGTAATTAGAACCATTAGGTCTTGATAATATGGTGAATCTTGAATAAAGTAACCTAAATTATGAAAGAAATAGTTAAGTGTGAGAAATGTGACCAATTATGTTTGAACACGGCACACGAGTTACGGCGTGACTTGCGTGTCAAGACCTCCATTTGATATTTTGGTCACAACACAACAAGGCACGTGTGACTGTTCACTTAGTCACTGCACAGTACGGAACGAGATCAAAATCACGGTATATTAGTCACGGCACAGCACGTTTTTCCCACTCTAAGTACCACAAGAAATAAAAAGAAGAGGGGTGCATGTCGGTAGGTGCAACACACTATTACATTTCGTTACCGCCACAGATGATCCGGATTCATAAGGAGAAGAGAAAACCCCAAGTGCATCACATGATTAGTTGGGTTCACATAAATGATGGGCATGTGCTCTTAACTTAAATCATGGAAATTTCCATTTTGTTAAATTTTGGCAAAGTATATGAATTAAAGCTCTGGCACATGAAAGGCCATCAGACCTCTGATCACACAACTCTAATCATTGATTCATTGTACCAAACAAAATATTAGCGCACTTTTAGTTTCTTTTTAATGTTGGTACTACATTTATTCAGTTTCCTTTAATGTTCTTTACTCTATATATTTATTGAGAGTTCAAATGCTTTTATTTTTTTTCCTTCATCCCATCTCTATTTTTAAAAACATTAATAAACTAAAATTTAAATTATAAATATCAAAATAAAACCATTAGATGTGATTTATATTATTTTTTCTATGTGCTCATAAAAAAATATCACATTTCGATTTTGTTTTTATGTGAATCAATCATTTGAAAAATTAACATCTAGAAATGATCCACATTAGTACATTTTTACAAACTCTTGATGACAACCAAAACAAAGTTGAAATGCCTCATTTTTTTACATGTGCATAGACAAAATGATGTAGATCATATCCAACAGTTTTATTTAACTTTTAAGTTTTAAATTTTGAGTTATTAAAGTTCTTAAAGATGGAGGTATGATGGGGGCAAAAAAATGAAGGCATTTGAACCTTCCTCATATTTATTTATCTTCAGTTTTGTAAAAGCAATTTAGCCAATTAATATAAAAAAGAAAATAAGTCATTCAATTGGCCTGTTCCTCTCATTATTGCTGAATGATCAAGAAATTATCTTATTCTTACTGATATTAAGTGCAAATACTATATGAATTCTGTCAACAATTAATTTAAAAATATTTCTAATTTTTTAGGTAATATTTAAAATTAGAGTTGTCCTCTGGATTAGTCCCAAAAATAAATATTTTTTTTATTTAAACTTTAAATTTTAAACACATATAAATGTCTTTCTCAAAATATTATAGATGTTTATAAATATAAACAATAGGATTAATTCCATTGTAATTCATGTATAAATACAAAAACTTGCAGTTGATCTAACACTTAAATTACACCTTGCATATATCAAACACAGATCTCTTTTTTAATTAATGAAAAAATATATATAGCAATTAATAACACAAAAGTCATCCGATTAACATAAATACAAAGAGAAAGCAAAATCGGACATATATATGAGAGCATAGTTTATGTGGCATGATTAAAAAATGTGGATGCCTAGTCCTCATTATACTATATAGATGTTTATATTAAATCATCTCAAAAATATGTGTCAGGACCTTTTATATTAATTAAATGATATAAAAGAGAGAAATCAAGATTTTCGGATTAATTTTAAAAAAAAAAATATGACTTGTTGATTATTCAAGAATAGAGCTAATTTTGGATTAACTTTACTATTCTCAAACCTTAGTGATTCAAACACAAATTGGGTTAGCTCAAGAATGGCTTTATTCTACTAACACATTCTAAACCAACTAAACATTGAGGCCTGTTCGGCGTTTATTGTGCGCGTGGGAAAAAAATTCATTCAGACTTCGTGAAAATTTTTCCACACGCACAGTATTTTGGCCATTAAAATTTTTTCATTTCCTTTCCCTTTAGACGGCCAAACAGATCCTGATTAACCAACTACGTACGTTGATTTTTATTTTTATAACTTGTTGTCGTAGAAAGTTATAAATATATGTAATTTAGCCGTTTCTTTAATCTAGTGAAATCACTTCATTAAATAGATCCTACTAATTAGCTTTGATAATTTAACACTTAAAAAAATATAGTTAATTAATCTAGCTAAAAACAATTACCAAATATATATCATGGGTTTTGCATAGAGCTGATTAAAATTCAAGTTCTAGAATATCAAATGGCATAAAAATTTCATGTTGTACTAAATTGTATAGTGCATTAGAAGGAATATGTTCTTCACCCATGCATGTTACCTTTTGTTAACAAATCATAACGGAAGCATGGAGGAATTAAGGGATAATCAAACAAATTAGTTATTTAAATTGAGTTGTATTTTTAATGATAAATGGTGGTTATGGCCGTTTGCTTTTTGAATTTAAAACAAGAAGAGTAGTTTGTATATATGCCTCAGTGAACAGATGATTAGGTTTAACGTGAAGCATCCATCAATTAATTAAATAATTGATAAAAATATATTCATAGATACGATTCCTATTAATGTCAGTGATAGATTGTGAATATCTCACAGTCCACAAACTTATATTTCTTTTCATTATTTTATTGTCACCTTATTTTATCTTCTTCTTTTTTTAGGTAACTTCAGTTTTCGATATTTCCTAATAATTAATTGACTGTTACAAGGGTTCAAATGCACCCTCTTTTTTGAGCTCCAACACGCTCCACATCTTTTATCTCCGTTTTCAAAGTCCGAACAATCGATTCAAACCGCTCAACATGATTTTCATAATAAAATATGCTTGGAGACCAAATTTTATATTTTTTAGAATTTTTTTACTATTTTTTTAGATAAGTACAAAATAACTGTTTTAAGGAGATTTTGGACCATCCGATAAAGGGATATTGTACCTATGTAAAAAAATAGTAAAAATATTCTAAAAAAAATAAAATTTGGTCTCCAAGCATATTTTATTATGAAAATCATGTTGAGCGGTTCAGATCGACTGTTCGGACTTTGAAAATGAAAATAAAGAATGTAGAGCATATTAGAGCACAAAATGATGGTGCATTTGAACCCTCCTTCATAAACAAATATTGGGACATTTTAAATTGCACAACATTTACAGGTAAGTCTTAGATCTACATGTACTGTGGTATCACCATTACCTCGTTCTCTTATTCATTTATTTTTAAGGTTGTTAGGCAAGTATCTAACAACAGAAATAATAAATAAAAAAATCCAAAAGAAAAAAACAAAATCTATAATGTATTAAGGACTTAATTAGTCTTATGCCGGCATGATCTCAAACAATAATTAATGCGTTCGCTTGTCTACTTGTTATAACTCAAATAAATGATTTAACTTCTTTGTTTTAATTTCTTTTGTGTTTTGGAGGAGAAAAAAATAACCAATTTTTGTACTTAAAAAAGTAATTAAATTTACGCCTCACTTTAGAAAAATTAAGATTTATTTTATATAATTATAATTTTCTTACTATGCCCTTGAGGTAACAGACATAAGTGAGGAATATTATTGGAATCAACTGAAGAAAAATAAAACTAATTATAAAGATATTGACAATATTGTTTTTAATTTCATACAACACATATAATAAAGTTAAAATGACAAAATATATGACCCATGCACTGGTTTAAAAAATTATCTTATATTTAACTGAATGCAGCGAGTGAACTTGCACTGCCATTTTTAGCGTCAATCCAAATATGACCTGGATCACCTGCTTCTCCGTGGGTAGGAAATTCGTGGGTGGAAAATTCCTGTTTCTAAAGTCACTGACACGTGAATCCGGAATGAATATTAACATTTAAATATTGAATATATTTTTTCTCCGGATCCGCACATTAGTGACTTTAGAGACAAGAATTTTCTGTCCACAGAGAAACAGAAGATTCAGTTCCATCCAAATAACCTTGCTAACTATACATAACTAGTGCAGTGGAACATTACTAGTGCTAGGCTCACCTAGCTAGCTAGGGGCTAATTAATTTCATACAACCAAGTTATAATAATTTGATAACTGAAGTTAGTCATCTGGTCCAAGGGGCTAGCTTAGCTTAGCAGTTAGAACCAAAAGATTAGGTTCAATATATTAATATAACAGTTTGGACTATTTTTTATATAGAAAAGAACAGTTTGGACTTTGAATGCCTATCATGGAAAGAATAATCCGTATTCATATTTTAGCACCCAAGGTTAGAAGATTATGATTCATTGATACCCCCTTTTATGTTCTTCCAATTTGGGCCCGATTCAATGATTAGTCCCATCAGCCCCTTCTCTTTAAAAAATTATACCCAAGTAATCAAATTGATTCATTTCATTTTTTCTCTTGTTCAGTGACATACTGAGTTGCGAATTAAGAGTAGGTCCGAATGTCCGATGCTCATCGGACATACTTTGGTTTGATGGGTGTAATGACCATTCGATCTGCATTAAGATTTGTGAAAACTACATTAAAATCCATACAAGTATGTTTCAATTTCCATATGCACGGATCTTAATGCTAATCGTATGGTGATAGAGCTAATTGGACCTAAAAGTAGGTCTGATGCCCATCGGACCTACTCCTATCTCCTGAACTACATGCATTAGAAGGAAAAGCACAAACCTTACAATTAGGCATCAAGAATTATTTACTCGAGTTCTTTATAAAGGCCTTCTTTAAGACCTTTTTACCCCTTGTAAAATGGGGCAAAAATACTCATAACACTGTTTTGACTTCATGCAAGATACAATTCATATATTTTTATTATTATTATTTTGATTTTATTGCATGTATACTACATAAAATCAAAACAACACTCTCAATATCTTTAGTAAGTGTCAATTATTTTTTGAGAAACTTGGTAATTACTACCAAGAGATTACAATCAATAAAAAACATGCAAATTAACAACCTCTCTCGTACAGAAGTGTCAATTATTAATGTTAAAGTTATAGCAGGAGTGTCAATTTTTTTTTTAATTTAAAGTAGTGCTAAAGTAGCGCGCAGAAAATAGTACTTTTACAAGGTTTGATTTCAAACATATCTTTTGCATGCATACTAATTAATACCAAATGCAAATTCAATATTAGTGCAAAATATGACAACTCTTCAAACTCAACCGAAATTTTTTACCTTATATATGCAATGAAAAATAACAAAAACATATAATGAAGAGGTTTAAAATACTATGGTCAATACGTACCCCTCTAATCGAAATTTTTATTTATACCATAATTTAAAAAAAAATATATGGAGAATTTCAAAAATACTAGGGCTGTTAATTCAATCTGCTGACTCATTAATGAGTCCGCCAATTCAATCTGCGGAATCCCATTAATAGGTGCGCAGATTGCATTGGCAACCCTGGTATTTTTAGAATTCTTCAATTTCAGTGGTGATATAGTTTTTTTTAAATGGTATAAATAAAAATTTCGGCCCCTCTAATGCTGAATTTTAAATTTGTTACGAAACAAATTATTTTTATCCAAGTTACCAAATTACCGAGTTGTATACATAATGACAAACAAATAGTTCAGGTTCGGTTCGGTGGGGTCAAAAATTCTTGATTCGGATATAATTTGAGAATGATTCAGTACAAAAAAAAGCAAAAAAAGCCCTTAAAAATAATTATTTGGAGTTCAATTCGGTAACGTCAAAAAAACAAATAATACGTGAATACAATGCGAGTCTTGTCACTTGTATATAGAATATGACACACGATTATTAATTTTTGAACGAGGACGCAGAAGATCTGATGAACCGTGGCTTTCTTGAATTAAATAGGATCAAATCATAAATAATATGAAAGAGTCAATTGACCTATTGGGTTGCATGTGACCGATAATGCTTTGTTCTTATTGTCAATTTTTCTTGAAAGGGTACAATAATCTAAATGAGCACTAGCTATATATGATCTATAACCTCCAAAAGCGTTTAAATATCTCTATTTATCACCGTACGTACATCGCGTTTTTAATATCATGAAATATGCAAATTCGCATTTTTAACAGTAATTTCTTTCGATGTAAAAGAATATTGTTAATATTGTAAAATGAGGAGGGTTCAAATGCACCATGGTTTTGTGCTCCAATTATGCTCCAAGTTTTTATCTCCGTTTTTAAAATCCGAACAGTCGATCTGAACTGCTCAAAATAATTATTACAATAAAATATGACAGAATTGCAGATTGCATTAATTAAGCAATAATGTACACTGCATTTTAAAACGATAGTAACAGCAATTTACTTTTAGTTTAGATTGAGATTTTTTTACTTAATATTTTAAATATGTGATGTGACAAATACATTGGACTCGAGCACATGATTTGTGTAAAATTGACGGAGAAGGCATGTCAAGTTTCAACATTGTTAATAAAGCGGCCAAATCACCTACAAATCAAAAGGAAGCATATCAAATTCCTATTTTCACTGTCCGATAACAGCTGAATTTGTTTTGATTTTTTATTTTTCGAACGAGAAAGATGAAGGTATTGTTTGTCAAATTTCAATGTTTACAAGGACTGCATTTTAAAACGTTAATAACAACAATTTACTTTTAGTTTGAGATTTTTTGTACTTAATGTTCTAAATATGTGACGTGACAAACACATCGGGCTTGAGCACATGACATGACATGATGTGTAAAATTGACGAAAAGGGCATGTTAAGTTCCATAACCGTTGATAAAGTAGCATTTTTTAATCACGTACAAACCGAAAGGAAGCATATCGGATTCCTATTTTCACTGTCCGATAACACCTAAATTTGTTTTGATTTTTTATTTTTCGAACGAGAAAGATAAAGGTATTGTCTTTCAAATTTCAATGTTTACAAGGACTGCATTTTAAAATGCTAATAGCAGCAATTTACTTTTAGTTTGAGATTTTTTGTACTTAATATTTTAAATATGTGATGTGACAAACACATTGGGCTCGAGCACATGACATGATGTGTAAAATTAACGGAGAAGACATGTCAAGTTCCATCAGTGTTGATAAAGCAGCCAAATCACCTACAAATCGAAAGGAAGCATATCAGATTTCTATTTTCACTGTCCATAACAGCTAAATTTGTTTTGATTTTTTTATTTTTTGAACGAGAAAGATGAAGGTATTGTGTTTCAAATTTTAATGTTTAAAATGACTGCATTTTAAAACGCTAATAGCAACAATTTACTTTTAGTTTGAGATTTTTTGTACTTAATGTTCTAAATATGTGACGTGACAAATACATTGGGCTTGAGCACATGACATGACTGGATATGTAAAATTGACGAAAAAGGAATGTCAAGTTCCAACACTGTTGATAAAAGCGTCCAAATCACCTATAAATCGAAAGGAAGCATATCGGATTCCTATTTTCACTGTCTGATAACAATTAAATTTGTTTTGATTTTTTATTTTTCGAACGAGAAATATGAAGATATTGTCTTTCAAATTTCAATGTTTACAAGGACTACATTTGTTTTCGAACTCAAAACTCCTGCATTAGTTTTTGGCAATAGACAAAAAAACTAATTTTTAAATTTGTTTTGTTTTTCAACGGGAGGAAGACTAAAATATATATATAACTCATAGTCCACCATTTACAAAACCAAAGCGACATAAGGATCCAACAAAGTCCCATAAAATGATGTGCATGCAAGGATGCATTGGTCAAAAAAAGGTTAATATATATATTCCCCCAATGTTTATGCTATGCTAATTACATAATTTACATATACTAGTTTTATCTACATCCTCTTTCTCCATGTGCATTACATAGATAAAAAGAAAGATGAAGAGTATTGACTTGGATGATTTCTCGTACAAAGGCCAAGAACCCACCCATGTGCACCCCCTTTCTTTGAAGAAACAAATAAAAAATAAATGTATGACATGAGAAAAGATAGAGAATTACAAGAGGACTTGAGAGTAGGTCCGATGAGCTTTAAATTTATTTGGTTCGATGGTTCAATCACCGTTCAATTTATTTTAAGATTCGTGTGTAATGTTTTAAATTTTGTGTGTACAGATTTTAAAATGGATCAGACGATCGTAAAACTCGTTGAACCTAAAAATAGATTCAATGAACATGGGACCCACTCCGTTCTCTTACAAAGAGTGCATGCCAAATGTTTGTAGCCTTTCGAGGAAGAGCTTTCTGAGCTCAATGACCCCTTCCATTCATTAATTATGTCTCAATCGTATTAGGTGAGTCCGGATTGGATATTATATTCGATGTGTGAACAGTTAGTTGTACGATTTTTAACTTTTGATTTTATGTATGAATAGTTTTTTATTGATGAATAATTTCATAGCTCATAATGAACCGATTTTTTTATTAATAGGAAAGATTAAAAAAATATATCAATAATTAGGTATGTTTTTCGTGAAATTTCGAAAAAATAAGAAAAACATTACGGTTTATAATTGACACTGTAGCTAGACGTTATAAATCATAATGTTCAGTTAATCTGATCGATAATGATCGTTAAAAAAAACATTGTAGTAGGACGTTATGAACCATAACGTCCAGCTACAGTGTTGTTGGCTTCGGTTCTAACTGCTGTTGCTATTGTGAGATTTTCTGATAAAAAAAACACTGTAGCCGAACATTATTGTTCATAATGTCCAGCTACATTATTTTTTTTTAACGATCATTAACGATCAAAAGTTATGGTTTATAACTTACAGCTACATTGCCCTGGACGTTATAAACCATAACGTTTTTCCTATATTTCAAAATTTCATAAATCCTTACTCCATTATCAATATTTTTTTTTGTTTTTCCTACTAATAAAAAAGGGGCATAATGAAAGTAAAGTATTCGTGCTCTTAATTATAAATATTTTACTCCATTATCAATATTTTGTTTTTATTTTTTTTTGTTTTACTCCATTATCACTATTTTTAAAGCTTATAATTAGTGACATGGATGCTAACCATTTTCCAGTACAAAATAGCATAAGAGTAAAATAACATCTTTTTCTCATTTCTAAATCTACAATTTTAAATGATCTCTCTCCAATAGAAACTGTTTATCAGTACTCTTAATTATCATCCTTTTATTTTGTTTTTTCTGTTCTTTTTGCTCCTTCAATAGATGATTTACCAGCAAAATCAATAAGGTTTACTAGAGAACCAATCGATTCTTTAGCCGTACCAGTAAAATTACTAGGTATACCAATGCATTTGCTAGTGTTACCAGTGATACAGTAGTTAAAGAAATGTCTTCACAGCCGTTAATTACTTTCTATTATTGTTCTGGTGTTTGTAGCTTATATTTGAACTAACATTTGTTCTTTCAAGGAGAAAAATTATTATTTCATAAAGAACAAGTATTATCTTAAATAATAAATGTGAAGGAGCAGCAGTGCAAGATTGGTTGCCTGAGGGCTGAGGATACTACTCACATTCCATTGCAGGAGCTAAAGCCTGAGCAAGTCTTAGTGGAATCGGCCAATACAGAGGACTCCCTTCAAAGATCTATTTTATGTTTATCTTGCCCTTTTGCTTTAGTTAAGACTGTGTAATTGGTGATATATTTTGGACTGTATGACTTTTAGCTAGCTCTTGGTAGGAGACAGGAACAGACGCAAGATTTTTGTCAGAGAGGGGCAAAAATTGGATTCAAACCCATTAACTATGGGTACTAGAACCGTACAAAAAAAAAAACTATGGGGTATTTGATAAAAAATAATAAAAATAGTATACATTTACATAATAAAAAACAACAAAATAATATCATTTTACATATTAAAAAACAACAAAATTGGTCAAAATCCGTAAATTTCTATATAATTTTATAAAAAATAACAAAGTTTCTCATTAATAGTGTTTTTGAACTGAACTGACAGGCTTTTTAGTCCCAGACGAGAGAAAAACAATTTTCAGGGAGGGACAAAGTGGTACCAGACCCGTGTTTTACTGTTAAATTTCAAAATCTAGGAAGGGGCAGTTGCCCTCATAGTTACAAGACTCGCGATATATTCACGTTTTATTCATTTTTTTGACATATCTGAACCGAACTCCGAATAAAACACGTAAAAACGTATAATACGTTTTATTCGCAAATAAAACGCGAATCGGCGAATTATTTGTGATAAAAATGCCAAAAAATAAAAAAATAAAAAAATTGGAATTTTTTTCTGCTTCCTCGTTGTACCAAATCATTCCCAAATCACGAATTTTTTATTCCACCAAACCGAACCCGAACTTTTAATTTGTCACTATGGTTGCGCCCCCCCCCCCCCCCCCCCCCCCCCCCCCGGTGACTGTGGGTTCGCCCCTTGTAGGAGAACGTTTCAACATACATAAGCTAACGTAGTAACTTGTAATTGAAAAGGTTTCAAGTAATGAAACGGGCCTATGCCTTTTTTAAAAGAAAAAAAAAATAAGGATAAATATTTAGATACAAAACATATTTCAATCAACTTATCCGCCCGAAAAGATTGGAATTCCACCCTAACAATATGTATGAATTTCAATCAGTTCTATTCATCATGTAATGTAGAATTCCATGTTAACCAGAGAAGACTCAAAACCATCACAACATCTGAACTGACAAAATCAGTACACCGGTTACCAATTCGCCAAACCAGTCATGGCTCAATTGCTCAACTCTCAGAAACTTCCTTCAATAGGAAAAGGGAAGTGATGGAGTAGTGGAATTCATTATCAGAATCCACTAATGTATGGTAACAAACTAAAAGACTAAAATATAGGGGTGAAAACGGAGTCGGATTATCCGGACGGATATCCGCTCCGAATCTGTTAATATCTGGATCCGAACTAAACGGATACGGATAATTCCGGATACGGATTCGGATAATTTCTGAATATATAGAACTGACTCGGATACGGATTCGGATAATTTTTTTTATCCGAAAACGGAGCGGATATCCGGCAACTCCGGATATTAATTCGAACCCGCTAGCCCGGCTAGCTTTTCCGAAGCCCGCTTCGGTGCCTCTTGGTTTACCGAGAGCGCAACGCATTTCCCAAGAGTAACAGCTCATTTATTCTGCTCATCACGTGGGTGTAAGGACAAAATCTTATATATAGCCTTGTAATACTATTTAATATACGTTGTGGGACAATTGGTAATGTTTAAAACCGGACAAAACAAAGAATGGCTTTATAATTTGAATAACTAGAAGGATGTTTCAATAATTTGAATAACTAGAAGGATGTTTCAATTGACAAAGTATAATATGTTGTTTTATTTTATTTTTATTTCTGTGCTATAAAAAAATGTTTTGATTATAATATTTATATTATATTATATAAGTGGATTTTTTTGAGTAATTGTTTATATAACTCAACTATCCGACAATTATCCGTCATGTATCCGTATTCGTATCCGTATCCGTGGATTATCCGCTCCGTATCCGTATCCGTTTAACGTGGATTTGGTTTTATATTTTGATATCCGTTTACTATCCGTATCCGTATTCGTATCCGCTCATTAAAATGTGGATGTGGATATGGTATCAGCATTATCCGCTCCGAATCCGCTCCGTTTACACCCCTACTAAAATACCCTTATTTTTTTAAGTGTGATTTAATATTATTCTTTACCATAATTCACTAGAAAAGGTAACGTCAAAACCCATTTTAATAGCATGAAAACATGCGAATAAATGACAGCAGTTAGATAAGCTGGGTCATGTTTCAAGTGTTTGGATATTTGGACCAAGTTAGTTATCAAATTTCATAGGATTTTAGCTGGGCCAAGTTTGCCCCATTAGATGGGCAAGTAATCATAAAATAGAAACAGTATTCATGGAACAAAAAAAAAATGAAAGAGATCCAATTTTTATTTTGTTTTGAATCAAGAAACCAAACTTACCATTTCACAAAGGTCTAGAAAAGCACCTAATGTGTGATCCCAATATAATCAATTTCAATCAATTTCTTGTTAAAAAAACAATCTTGTCAAAGTGTGCTCAAAGCAAAAACACAATAAACATAATAGAGAAACAGTAACAAGAAACCAAAATATACCTTCCTGAAATGAATAAACTCTTCATTGTGCATTTTGACTTTTCAGTGCACAAGCAAGTGAAACCCCTACATTATCAAAGAATTATGCGATTGAGAAAAGAAAACAACGAAACAGCATGCATGGCACAAGACTTATGCCTTGTGCACATATTATATATTACAAAGAAGAGAAGTTTGTTGATACAATAATAACAATAACAACTGAAACTCCTAATAACAGCCGTTGGATTGGATTGATCAAACTTTAGGGTTCTCATCATAATTCCATGCCCCTTTTTATATTTTCTTTTTCAGTTTTCAACCAATACCTAAATCACGAAAACACCTGGGATCAGGAGTCCTAACAGAGCTTAAGGCACAAGAAACTAACAAGGGTTACAAAAATAAAAAAAGGAATTGATGAGAATATTAAATTTTGCAAGATTGGGCGGGGCAATCAGCATAAAGCTATCGCCCTCTCAGTAGAGGTAGGTAGTTGAATCATGCACATAGTTGGTCGATCAGTAGTAGTTAGGTCTTGTGGAGGTGTTAATTCTTGATTTGTTGGAGCAGCAGAGGCATCAGAAGTAACAGTAATTTTTTTGCCAGAAAGGAGATCTAAAAATGAATCAAGAGCTTCCCTCATCCAATCATACCGGCATAAGCCATATGCATCCATTACTGGTACCTGCTCAATAAAAACCAGACAGGTAAGGTAATGTAATGGCATAGCTATAAGGCAACAAAATAAACAAATTTTATTGCTCCCTGCTTAAATTTTATCAATAAGAGCACCAGTAACATTCTTATATTTTTGGAAACATAAAGGCACTTTGCAAAAAAAAAACAGATGTGTCAGGTACGTAATTCCATAGTACTATGAATTTCATTTTTTTCTCTTTATTCAACCGCTATGGTCTGACTTCTGAGCACTATCATTCGATCAAAACCTCACATAATGTATAAAACAAAGGCAATGCCAAAGTAGGAAATAATACAAATAAAAAAATAAAGAGAGGATTTCTAAATATACCCATCGCCTGATGTGACTGGATTGTTCGGCCCAGGAGTCAAGTTCGTCAGTGACCTCCAGTGCAAAGACTTGGCCTTTACATGCACTAGTGGGGCTGCAGTTCAGTTCACTACTCTTGCTCCTAAAGACCCATTCTCCCAAGCTCCTTTTCTGTTTACACCCCCAATAATTAGTAAAATCACATGTCAGTCTAAACTTTCAAGCTAATTTTATGTTTAATGTAACTGTCCTTCTAGTATTCTGCATGGGAAATTATACCTTGCCCTAACTGGTATGGCACCAAAAATAGTGTCATGACAATATAGAGGTGAGATAAGGGCTATTTCTCAAGTTATCAATTTGATTTGTATGGGTCTGGCAGTAGACTGGCATAAACCAGCAGGTACCAGTATTTTTGTGGGACAGGCATGACTGGTAGGTTACTATGATAACTGAAAGCATCTCCCCAGCTACCAGTAAGAGCACAGGTAGTTAAGAGTGCTAGATGAACAGGAGACATGCCACATGCACATTATTTCTGCCACACATGCAACCATACATCCAATCATAAAACAGAGTATGAGTTGACCTAGACTCAAATTAAATTATCTCACTTGAGATGGAGCGACTAAATTACAATTAATTAACATACTCGCTGTGCATTCTGAAGAGAATATTTCAGTAGATATATTATTAATTTTTTTTTAAATATCAGTAGATATATTAATGATTCCAAAAAACAAAAAAAAATAATAATATTCAAATCTCTCACTTGCTCTGTCTCCCTTCCCTTATGTCAGTATTTCATCAAGTCAGACCTCAAAATATTTTCTATTAACATTTCACTTTCGAATGCTTAAAAAATTTGAAATTAATTAGTCGCTATTGCAACCTAAAGTAAAAAAAGGGGAAACATTTAATTTGAAAAAAAAAATTAAAAAGGGTCAGAATGTTACATCGATAATCCCCTTTATGCCAGCTTCTTCCAAGGTCTCTCGACATGCTGCTTCGTAGATGGTCTCATCATTCTCCCACCCCCCCTTTAAGTGAACAAAATAAAAGAATAATACAAATTAATAAATTTGCACTGGTATATGAAAAAAGATAAATTTTTATATTTATTCTCTTCTCATACCTTTGGAAAAACAAGATCGTGCCTATTTGGAGTAGAAATCATAAGCACTTCTAACCGATCAATTAAACTGCACATCCCTTCCTTTAATTTATAGGGAATACATCTGTTTTCCACAAAAATTAATGGTATTAATAATATGATAAAAGTACTTGTGGATTCCACAAATTTGGGCATCATAGTAGCTCATGCTTGATTTATGAATGTATGATATTGAAATTCATAGGACAACTCAGCAGAAACCAGTCAATTATTATTATTTTTTTGTTTGAAATTCTTGACAGAGGCTGTCAAGTGCCAATTAGGTTTACTAGTCACTCTTCTTCTTCCAACATTTCTCTTTGTTTCATTCCTTTTCTTTTTCATACAGAACACAATAGAATGCTATTTTGTATGGATATTTCAAACAGCACGAATACTCTATTTTTTTACACTAGCGAAGAAAACCTTTTGGGAACACATCCCTTTTCAATAATTGAAACGAAGATTCAAACTTGAGTAGCTGTACATATCTTTTCACATCTATGGTAGATAAAAGCGAAGAAATTTCAAAAGAAAGAGGAGTGGAGAAGATGAAATATGCAAAATTACCCCGCAACAAGTCGATAATTCTCATGGTCGTAGCGCTGCCTGTGGCGTCCCTTTCTCGCAAGCACAGACGAAGCCATTTTCTCTAGTAACGCGAAACCTAGTTACATTAACAAGGCACCTTAAAATCGAATCATTTGCTACAAAAATATTGCATGGCAGAAAGAAAACGAGAGAAACTCACCTCGATAGATTTGTAAACCTCTTGAGTGCTCTCTCTTATGACCTCAGTTCGCTTCCTGTAACCGCATTTCACGCAAAACAAGCGAGCAAAACGAGGTAGAGAGAAAAGGGAAAGTGAAAGAGATGTTTAAGAGATAAAAGGCGGTGTATTATAAATGGCCAAGGTCGCCTCTTTCGCGCCGAATTTAATGCGGGTCGGGTCAACTCAGCACCGGCCAAGAGCCAATTTTTGCTTTTTGTAATTTCTTGCGCGGCGAATTGAGAAATAATTGAACGAATAAAGAAACAAAAGATGCAAACTTCATTCAAAATCTGAGATTCTTTCCACCCTGCTCCAAGGGAAAGACTATATGTAGAGAGATAGAGATAACACACCAACAACCACAGAACCCAAAATGGACGAGAGAGAGAGAGAGAGCGTAGGGATGGATAGAAGTTGCAAGAAATTTCGCGGCACCAAATCAACAGCAACGACGTAATTTATTATTCTTTCGTTCGTTGATTTGAAGATTTAATAGGATAAACGCGGTAGAGTAGAGATAACTGTTTCAATATAAATGGTCTTCGAAATTTGTAATTGAGTGATCAAGTCAAGTGTTTTTTTTCCTCTAAACTTCTGTTATATGAGATATCTCATATTCTGCGTGACATTTTGGAGTATCACAACCGTTCAAAGATGTTATGCACGAATCTCAAAGCTTGAATAATACTGGGCCCCTACGCTGTCCCGAGATAGGAGTAGGTCCGATGGTATTGGACCTACTTTTAGATACAATTAGCTCTGACATCGTACGATTAGCAATAGATCTGTGCACACGAAAATTGAAACAGATCTGCACGGATTTTAATTAGTTCACACGGATCTTGATGCAGATCGGATGGTCATTACACCCATCAGGTCGGATGGGAATCGGACCTACTGAATTCAAATATAGGCTTATGACGTGCTTACGTGGCTTCTTTATCCATCTCCCTTTCAGTTTTACAAATTTGTCCGCTTCTCATTGGATTTTAATCACTTTTTAACTCCTGTATCAGTTTAAGAACGGAAAGGACGGGGAGAGAGTTACTTAACTTACCCTCGGATTTGGGACCATGAGAAAAGTTGTTAAAGTTATAAAGTGTTTTTATTCTACCTTTGTTGTCTTTTTCTTATGTCTACTTTTCTTTCAAAGTTTATCATTATAAAGCAGTTCGGACTTCGAATCAGTATTATCACCAACTAATTAATCGGTTTATGATAAAAAAAAAAATGAGTATTTACTATTTACAGATAACTTTGTGTTTTTAATAAAATTAAATTATGTACATATATACTCAAATTTTAAATTGAATTCATAAAATTTATTAAATAAACTAATTTTGTAACTTATTTTTCTTGTTAATTAATAACGTTTCATGAAATTATTATATAAAAAAGATCTAGATAAGATATGACAAAGTATAGTACATATAACGGATAAATGCAGGAAAAAAAATGATCAACTAATCGATCGTAACGAGAAACAAATAATTAATCAAACTGTTTGAATGGGAAATAGACGATTAATAGATTTTATCCGCAAACAGTCCTCTGGCAAGTCTGTTCGTGATGGTTTAATCATCGCCTACGATTAAACGGGCGATTAGTCAGCCGGCCGTTCAGATCATTTTTTACTACAATACTTTGGATTGAGTGCAGTCAAGGTCAATCTCCCTCCGATCTCCTTCATTTTCCTCGCGTAATCCCTTCTAAAGCTAGGCCATGTTCGGCTTTACTTTTTCAACTGGAATGTCATTCTATTAGGACAGCACAAATTTCGAGTTCCAATTTAAATGACCGAAACACTATACGGATGTGTGAATTTTTTTTCTCACGGTACAGTGGTAGCCAAACAGGTTCTAGTACAAATTTTTGTTGGATAATAAAAAGTGCTCGGATCTCATCTATGAGAGCAATTTGGGTCTGATGGCCTCCAAAACTGTACGATCTGCTTTATGATCAGTGCGCACGATTATTAAAACTAACGCATACGGATATTAAAACTATGCATATATATCTTAAAATAAATCGGACGGTTATTTATTTTTTATTTTTTGATAAAAAGCTAGTGTGCCCGTTTCATTAAAGAAATATAGAGTTCATTCAAGAAAATAAAGCAAGCTTACTGTGTACCAACATATCCTCACAGAGCTGTACCAGAACATAGAATATCTACCTAAACAGGGCAGCAATTAATCCACCAAGTTTAAGCAGAAAGCCCGTTTCATTAAAGAAACATAGAAGATCGGATGGTTACAGTGACTGGGACCCACCCCCCTTTCAACCGAGTCCGATGGGGACCCACTCTCCTCATCTTTTTTGTTTCCTCATTCTCTCTCCTTCTCTTTAATTATCCTGGGACCCACCCTCCTTTTAATTTTTGTCTCCACCCTCCACGTGACTCTCTCATATTTATCTTCAAATTATCTTTCTTTTTCCTTTGTATGAAAGGAACCGAATTCTATTTTATTTATAACTGTGGGATTAGAGGAGAGTAAATTACTTATAACTCGTGACTTGTTTATTAACAACTCATTAATAATTCGCTTATTATTAACTCGTTCAGTATCGCTCATTAACTTAATGAGCTGAGCATGAGCATATCCCAACTCGCTCATAACTCGCTCATTAAGGAACTGCCACATCTAATCCTACCACATTTAATCTCAATTCTTTGAATTAAAATTAAAATTGAATAAATAAATAAATCTCCTAATCTAAACTTATGCTCCAGACTCAGTCCAAAAATTAAAATTGATAAATGACGCTCTAGTGCTCTACTACTCCAGCCTAAATTAAAATTAATAAATTTACTTATAGATATTTTTATGTTAAATTATGTAATATTTAATTAGATTGGATTATGACAATTTGTTAAATTTTATAAATAAAAATTAGTTTTTAAATTTTAATTTTTGATTTCTTAGCTTGCTCATAATTCGTGACTCGCTCAGTTGCTCATAACTCGCTTATTAACAACTCGTTCATTATCGCTCATTAATTAAATGAACCGAGCATGAGCATACCTAACTTGCTCATGCTCGCTCATTAATCAGCTCTATGTGGGACTAATCAAATGATCCGGATTCGAATAAGTGTTAATTAAATTTCAAATAATTTTTCGGTGAACGGATAACAAAGATTACAAGTGCATTCAGGGGCAGACCCAGGATTTTCATCAGGAGGGGGCAAAAAAATATCGAATCGGATTTAAACCCATTAACTAATTTGGTACTCGATAAAAAAACAATGCTTTAATTTATATTTTTCAATACTCTGACTTGCAATTTCTAATATTTTAACCTATAATTCTAATTACCAATCAAAATTTATGAAATTTATTTTAATTCTAACCTTAAATTTAACCCGAATTACAAATCAAACATTCAGAGGAGGGCAAAAAAAATTTCAGAGAGAGGCAGAGTCGATCGAAACGTCCCAAACTCTACCAAACCTCAAAATCCAGAGGGAGCAGCTGTCCTCCTGGATTAACATGGGTCCGCCCCTGAGTGCATTGATATATATATACGAGACTAGAAGTCTCTTTTTTCACATGGAAAGATCTTGGGTATTCAACTAGAAGTTACAAGTATAGAATTATGTTTTTTTAGAGAGAGGTCTTAGGCGTTCAGATTAGGCGTTCACAAGTGCAGAGATATATATATGTACAAAAAACTAGAAGTCTTTTTGTATTTTTTGAAAGAAAAATCCTTGAACGTTTAGACTAAAAATCACAAGTGCACTTTTATATATATTATTTTAAAAACCTACAAAAAGTTTCGCTAAAAAAAATGAAAAGTTGTATATATATCATGTGATGTGAGTGTGACACAGAAGGAAAAAAAAAAGTGAGAGAGAGAGAGAGAGAGACAGAAGAAACCGTTTATAAAAGAGAAAAATACAAGTAGATGAGAATGAGAGTTTGTTAATTGTTACCCTTCGAAGCAAGAGAACAAATTGAAATAGTGAATATAGAAAAAAAAAAATCCATTGACTTTTCCGTCCATTTCTTTTCCTCCTCTCATTTACCTCCTTTATCCAAATTTGGAAATACCCCTTTTGAGTTTGAGCGTACACAAATGTAAAAAAGTAGAAACTCAGGAAGCATTATTTTTTTTATTCAAAGGCTCGTTTGTTCTTCATCCAGCGTATTTTGCTGAGGACAAGAATGATTACTCGCTTATTACATCTCTATCTGAGCATAAAGAACTATCAGATTCTACTGGCATGTATTAGTTCTTTGTTTTTCCTTGCTTGCTTCTGTAATCAGGTGTCTAGTTGTTAGATTCGCTGCGCCCTGGTATCCAATTTGGGCACTTATCAAATGTATTTGCTTGTATGATGTTACTAGTACAACAGCTCTTTTGCACAACAACTCTAGTTTAATGATATGCCTACGGACTTCAAATCAAACGCAACCGTTTAACATGATCTCCATATAAAAATGTACTTGTAGATTAAATTTTACAACTTTTACTATTTTTATATATAAGTTAGATCAAGTGATTTTCTACCCATCTAAAAATAGCAAAACAAAATTAAAAATATAAATTTTAGTTTGCAATTATATTTTTATATGGTGGTCATGTTGATCAGTTCAGATCGACTATTTAAATTTTAAGAACGAACGTATTTATTCATAGTTTGAACCGATCAACGCAATGCATAGTACCATAGCTACACTCATAAAAACAAAATTGGGAGAAATGTTGGTATCTCATTGAAATATTCTAAATTATTTGTTTTCCCACCAAAACACTTAAATTTCTTATTTCTTATTTTTCATTTTAATTTAAGATAATTATTTTCACAACCTTAAAAAACTTCTAAATATCTAATTTCTCCGTCAAAACTTAAAAAATGCTTATTTATCATTTCCCCTTTATTTAATTTAGAATTATTTGATTGGTTAAAAATAAACCAGTTTTTTAACTTTAGGGATCAACTAATTTCTCAAAACGAATTAGGTCGGATGGAAAAAAATAATCAGGAAAAATCATAATTAACAGAATAAATAACAAATGGCATGGGCGGACAAATCAATTGTCAAAATATAAATATAAAGAAAATTGAAGATACGGCAACAGCATGGAACACAAAGCAATAAAAAGAGCATTGAATGAATGCATGTGGTGGCCAAATTCGAATCATAAAAATAAATTGCAAGGTCAAGGATAGTTAGTTGCTAGTTGATTTGGCAATTTAATTTGTTTTTCTGAACGGTGATATTTCAAAATGCAATAATAAGGCGGTGCTGCCTTTTCGCTTTCGTAGCTTCATGTGACCATGTCAAACGGGTCGGATACGGATCGAATGGTAGTAAAACTATATTTATATCTGTTTTTATTTTCGGATACGAACAGATATCGGATATTATATATAGAGAGAGATGGCCTAATTTATTTTGGAAGTAAAGACAGTGTTTTATTTTCCGCTCATATCTCTATTTTCAAAGCTCAAATAAGTCAATTCAAACCTTCTAATTTGTTCTTCGCATTTGAAATATGTTTGGAGACCTAATTTTACATTTTTTGGAAAATTTTTACTATTTTGTTCAAAATTTTTGAAAATCATTGCTTTGGTGAATTTATTATTATTATTTTATTTAATGAAAAGTTATGACTTTTAAAAATTCTAAAAAAACAGTAAAATTTTTCCAAAAAATATAAAATTTGGTCTCCAAGCACATTTCAATATGAAGAACATGTTGGAAGGTTCGAATCGACAATTTGAACTTTGAAAATAAATATATAAGCAGGAAGTAAAACACCTATTATTTTCCAAAGCAAGTTAGCTCATCTCTCTCTATATATAAATATTTTCATAATATATATTAGAATTATATAGTATATATTAACTATTCAGATACAGACAAGGTTCTAAATAGCGCGCTATAGCATTTTCAGACCATAAAAGCTATGACGCTATCGGCGCTGTTTTTTTAGCCATGACGCTATGACGCGATAAACGCTATTTAAACCTTTGGATACAGATGATTAATATTCAAAATTGTATTTGTATTTGTATCTGCACAAATATTCAGACATCGGATATCCGCATCTAATTTTCGAATACATATCCAGATAGATCGAATATTATCCGATCCGTTCACACCATTACCATGTAGTCATGTACCGTTTCACTTGCATATATGTAGCATTAGCATATGGTCCGATTTTTTACATATGTAGCATTTAAGACAAAAAAAAAAATCAAAATTTTAGAAGTAACACGTAGTTGGAAAAAATTTCAAACCTAGAGAAAAAACATATTTGTCTGAATTTCACTATTAGATTGTTTTTTACTTTTAAAATTTAAAAAGTTACATAGTATTTATCATTATAATTGAAAAAATTACGACAAATATATTTTTTTGAATTTAAAAATTACTTATTACTTGTCGTTGTAATTGAAAAAGTTATGATGAATATTTCTAATTTGTTTAATTGCAACAAAAAATAATACGTAATTTTTGACAATTTAAAAAAAACTAAAAGTGAAACTTAGACTTAGTTAATTTTTCGCTAGGTTTGAAATTTCAATCCCAGTCAAATCTGGGCGGAAATATCATGGGATGAACCAAACTTGAATTTTCAATGCCGACATATTGAATATATGAAATATAATAAAATTTAATCAAACTTTTCATTAAATAATTAGGGGTTTTATAACGGTCAGTGTGGGGTTTTCAAACAGATCTCACAGTGATAAAATTACATCTGTATCTATTTTTATTTTTTTAATACGAATTGGATATCTATTTTTAATAATAATAATAAACAATATATTTTTTCATAATATATATTAAACTATATAATACATATCTACCATTTAAATATGAATAATTAAAATTTAAAGCATATATATTCATATCTGTATAGATATGATAACTATTAAAATGTGCTTGGAGATAAAATTTTATATTTTCTTGAATTTTTTACTAATACTATTTGAATATATTTTTTAGTTTTTAGACAATTCTGGACCATTGAAAACCAACAGTTTTGTAAAATACTTAATAAATAGTAAAAAAAATAAAAAAAAGTAAATTTTTATCTCCAAGCACATTTTTATATAGATATCATATTGAACGATTTGGATAGACTGTTTGGATTTTGAAAATTGCAAAACTGAGTTGTTGTGAGATGTTGTAATTAACTTACAAATGTTGCAAGTGAATGCCCCTCATAAATACATATCTATTATTTAAATATGAATCATTAAAATTTAATATCTATATGAGTGTGGCACTGTGGCTAAGCTCAAAACGTTTGTTTCTAGCCTCCGGAACAAATGATTCGGTTTTCTGATTTTTAAAGTCCAAACAGTAGATCCAAACCATTAGATGTTCAATCTATATTAAAATGTGCTTGGAGACCGAATTTTACATTTTTTGGAATTTGTTTGCTATTTATTAAGATGGTTTGAAAATCACTGTTTTTCAATGGTGCAAAAGTTTAATAAATCAGCAATTTTCAAACCATCTTAATAAATAGTAAAAAAATTCCAAAAAATATAAAATTTGATCTCCAAGCACATTTTAATATAAATTGAACATCTAATAGTTTGGATCGGCTGTTTGCACTTTAAAAATTATAAAACCAAATCGTTTGTTCCGGAGACTAGAAACAAATGCTTTTGAGCTTAGCCACACTATATATATATATATATATATATATATATATATATATATATATATATATATATATATATTCATATATGTATGGATATGATAACTATTTAATTTATGGATTTAAATTCATATTAAATCGTTGTTAATAAGTTCCAATCCACATAAAAGAGATCTTTTCTTTTCAGCTCGCAAGTTAGGGTTGCAAATGGATTGGATAATATCCGATCGTATTCGGATTCGTATATGAAAATTAGATACAGATAAGGATATCTGATATCTGAATATCCGTGCAGATATGAATACAGATATAATTTTGAATTTTAGTTATCCGTATCCGAATAATAAATATATACCATATAATTTAATATATATTATGAAAATATTATGTATATATATATTTACAGATATCTGATATCCAATTCGCATCTGTACGTACTCATCAAATATCTAATCCATATATGTATTCAAAAAATACAAACAAAATATATAGTACCCAAGAAGTTTCTCTGTACTGTCTCCAGTGCAATCGAATTAGTTGTCTTAAAATTGGAATTCACATCCTCTCCAATATTGCATAAGGGAATCTTTTACAATTAGTGAATTCGGACCATTCTTTTCAACTTGGCACGAATCTCAAAATCCAATAATATTGTCCCTGCACTAGTCCGAATTCCAAAGCAGTGAGATTTAATCTCAAACCGTAAAGTGAGGCCCGTCCTCTCCAATATTGTAGAGGAGTTGAATCCTTAAAATTGGGACGCTCTTCTAACAAATTTGTTCATTAAAAATGCTTATATATACATGAAAAAAAATAAAGCATAGAAAATAGAGGAGGATTTCACGGGAGCAGTTTGGATCTGATGGGTTCCATAACCGTCCGATCCGTTTTAAAATATGCGCATGTCGCTTTAATATCAGTGTACACAAATTTTAAAACAGATCGGACGATTATGAAACCCATCAAATTTAATTTGAGTACGATAAGCATCAGACCCAAGCTGCTCTCAGATTCCACTATCCGATCCGCATCCAATCCAGTTGCAGGCGCGTATCCTCTGAGATATACGTGTCCGGTGCCTATTCGGGAATGTATTATTTGAGCTTTGAGATTCGTGCAGAACGTATTTGAACGATTGAGATATTCCAAAAAATCACGCAAAGTTTGAGATATCTCAGAGGATGATGCGAATTCTCCGGTCGCAAGTCGTGAGTCGTGACGTTTACTTGGGTCAATGTTTTTAGTACTTTGTTTGTATTTTACCGCCGAAATGGGCCGTGAGGTTTCAGCGCTAGATGACAAATGGAAAAAAAATAAAACATTGGAGGTCTCTTTCTCTGTAATTATTGATGCCGATATGGCAAAAATCTAGTCGCAACACGTGATTTCTAGGGGATCACTTCTTTACTACTTTCGTCCTCGACATGTTTACCTAACATAATAACAAAAGCTGTCTTTTCAGGAGCGAAAGCTAAGTCCAATTTAGATGCTGTTAAGCTCAGTTTATTTAAAATTTATCAGATTAATTTTAAACGTTTAAATGTACCAGTAGGGACTAGGGACTTGTCAATTGGAGATAGCGGTAGGACCCATAAGCGGAATTTCAGAGTAGGTCCGATGCCCGTAGGACCTACTTTGGTTCGATGGATGTAATGGCCATTCGATTGCATCAAGATTCGTGCGAACTATATTAAAATTTCTGTCGGTCTGTTCCAATTTCTGTGCGCACAAATCTCTATGCTAATCGTACAGTGTTAGAGCTAATTGAACTTAAAAGTAAGTCTGATGCCCATCGGACGTACTCATGTCTCCATAAGCGGACGTGCAAGGCGAGTCTTGATCTGGATCTCCTAACCACGGAAATAAATTTGTTGTTATTTTTGAGGAATAGCAGAAGCTGTGATTCTAATTATAACTGTTGTTATTGGTTGAAATTCGCGTATTAAAAAACTTTTTAATTGAGATTCACGCTTAAGAAGATGGGAACAGATGGGATTAGAATTACAGGTTCATGTTATTTCTCAAGAATAACAGCAGATTTGTTTCTCCTAACTAGCGCATCGTTATCTTTATCGTTATAAAAAAAATTCCTAACTCTTAAATAGTTATTTTGTTTTTCATCGCACTAAATTATAAGAAAACAATAATGTTTAATACCACATCAGAAATTTTAAAATTAATTGTTAATGAATCTACGGAATGTTCAGAAAAAACAAAAATCTTCAAGCATTTTTTTTTATTCAAGATTGGAAATCAATCTATTCAACTATTTAATATTCACTGGAAATTTTTTCATTCGGAATTGAAATATGTGATCTCCCATGCATAGAATACTGTCATTAAATCAAAAATTGATTATTTTATTCAATTACTTTTAATTCATATCCTACCTTACAATTGCATTATAATGTCAATTCGTGAGATACAATTGAATATTTAATATTTTTATGTCATTAAATAAAAAAAATTGATTATTTCGTTTCACATATCATTTTTAATTTTATTTTCTTTGAACTGTTTTTTTTAAACAATTATTATGTTTGAATGATTCATCTCTCCGTATGTTATATTATATTAATACATTGAAAATACTCGTCTGATAGAAACACACTTACCAGCTCAACTTATATATAATCAACTTACAAGACGTCATCATTAAGCTAACTAATAGTTTAAGATAACATAAACAGCATTTTAAGCAATATAATTATTCGTAGTATTAAAAAAATGAATAACAAAACGATGGTGTGTAAATCTAGAGCGTTCATTTCAAGTTTGATAGACTTGATTGAAATTTAATTAACTAAAAGACGTCCCTTCTAACTACCGAAATTTTTATTTGTACCATAGTCAAAAAAATAAAATAAACCAATTAACCACTTTTTCCACATAATTCAAAGCGGACCCCCGTTTTTTTTTCCTCTTTGAATTATGTTAAAAAAAACAGTGTTCGCTAATTCAATTGGCGGATGTGGTAAGTATGAAATTCTAAGGAAAAATTGGTTGTTTGATTTATTTTTTATTTTTGAATATGGTATAAATAAAAATTTCGGTTTTAACTGATTATATCGCTCAAGCTCATATAGACCATTAGATTTGAAAATAAAAAAAAATCAGTCCGACTCAATTATTCAATAATTTCGTAAACCCAACCCTATATTTGCGCACAAGTTTTATCTTTTATTTATTTCTCTCTCTTCTTCTTCTTTTTTTGAAATAGTCCGTATCCTCATTTAATTTGAACGGAACAGATACCTAATGTGAGATAGGAATTAGGGATATGTTGATATTAAAAATCATGTCCACACTACAACGGATATTGACACGAAGCGGATTAATGAAGTTGTCCGTATTAGGGATGCAAATGGATCGGATATGACGGATCGAATAGTGGTAAAACCATATCCGTATTTTAAACGGATACGGATACGGATCAGATATTAAACGGATACGGATACGGATCAGATATTAAACGGATATGGAGACGGATATTCGTTTTTTTATAATAGTGAATTATATAACTTTTATCATAATATATATTAAACTATATGATATATATCTACTATTCAGATACGGATAATTTAAATTTAAAATTATATCCGTATCTGTACTGAATATATATCGGATATCCGTATCTAATTTTCAGATACGATATCCCCAACTTGTGTAGCAACCTCTGCCATTGATCTAAAAAAAAAAAAACTTGTGTAATTCACATACCAGTCAATGGGCTATTTTGGATTATATCATGATGGAATTAACTAGATTAGACTATAACATAATTTTATTCTTGTTTTGATAGTACAAGGAATTAGCTAAAGGTGGATAATTTTTAAAGCGGATGTCATGTTCAATTTTGAAAAAAATTGCATGAATACTGAATTCATGTAATGAATGATACAATCAAACCTAAGTTCCAGGAGACTATTTAATATGTGCGTGATATTATCTGTGTTCAGCTTGGTATTGCATTATTTTTAATTCTTTAACGCATTAAAATACCATACTAATGGCATTAGAGCTTACAACGTAAATAAAGTTAGCAGCACAATTTCGAATCTCCATACTCTATAGAGTTCATTTTCTTTTCTTTTTGGCAACATAAAGGCCTCTTGCTTCGGAAAACATCATTTGTGTTAGTGTTATATCAATGTCACCAGGAACCTAGCTATTATATTAGTTCATCTGTCAGGCTTCAAACTTCAAAGTCAATGTATACTCCTCTCCGCGGCCATGAATGATTTTATAATTTTATTTTTAATTATAGAATCAAATCATTTACATGTGCAACCGGATCAAGAAAACCAACCAACCACTAGCTAGTAGGGGCAACTTCTATTATGATAGAGCCCTGCCGACTTCAATTTCTGATTTGGTAATACCTGATTTTATTGGATTCAAATCTGACAACCCCAATCTGAACTTGACTTGGTAATTGACAATTTGGCATGGTAGATAATTTAGATAAAGCTCAGGAAAGAGATATCACACATATGTTGGGCCCATTAGCATGCTTCATTAATATATTCTTTATACTCTAACATGGCATAGCTTATGGTTGTATCATGCAACCTTTGCAATTTCCTACGAAAATGCAAGGAAAAATAGCAACTCTCACAAACGAGTTAGCAGCAGCACAAGGATGCAAAATAAGCAATTAATATACAAGAAACAGTGACTAAATTAATTACTACATAAAACACAATTCTCTCAAAGTTGAACAGCTATGATCAAACCACCACAAGGAAAGGTCAAACAACCGTGATCAAACATAAATTATAAAGAAAAAAAAGAGTAACAGTTGCACATCATCAACAAGGATCAAACAAACTCTCTCAAAAAAGAGAGCGAGAGAGACAGGAAACTCTTCAAATGGCAAAAGTTTTAGTCGACCTTTCGTCGGAAGGAACATCCCTCGGTTAGGCGAGCTTTACCGCCAGTTGGCTGGCACAGCACCGTCTGGCAATTGCCACAAACCACTACTGTTTGTGAGTGGCTAAATACTGTAGTTCTGCATTTTCACATCACAGGAATAATACATCAGATCAGAGCATATAAACAGGAAAGAAAATCACCACATGCAAATTTTTACAAAAGGTTGGGTGTTCTCCCTGTTTATAGGAAAATATAGGAGGGTAAAAGTAAAACAATGTAGTTGATGAAAAACAGAAAACATTTTTTCAGGGGAATTTCACATATACCCCCTCAAAAACTTCAAAATTATGTATTTCCCCTACTAAATTTCTTAACTTCACAAATTTACCCGTTTTATTGATTTTTCTTGTAAAATTTGTCTTAAATTTACAAAATACCTAATATACCCTTTATTAAAAAATTAAAAAATTGTATCATATTTAAGAAAAATAACATATATACCTATTTTACCCTTTCTTAAATGGTTAATGTGTCTACTTCTGATGTATATACGGTGACATTTATGTATACGCTTGTGTGTGCATTAGAAGTAGAGAAATGAGTCATTTGTCCTCAGAAACCAACCAATTAAATACTGACATTTTTCTTTAACAAGGGCATATATGATATTACGAATTTTAGAGAGGGAAATGTGTAATTTTGAGGTTTTTGAAGGGTGTACATGACGTTTCCCCCTTTTCTAAGTAGGTTTAACGGGCTTTTAAATGTTTCCAAAATTTTGATACTAAGTTAAAAAATCAATTCAAATATTCCATTTTTGTTACAATAGGAATTTGTAAATATAAAAGACAAACTACATATAAAAAAAAGTTATGCTAGGGCTAGGGAGAAAACTCACATACTGAAACAGCCTGCACATTTCACATCCTGCAATGAAAACATACACACTTTAGAAAGGACTATGATCAGATTCTCTTGTATATACAGAAATACATTATTATCAAAAACTCAAATTAAACAAAAACAGATAAAATAAAATCTGCATAGGGTATGAATATTGTTAAGACATCCAAAAAAGACTGCTGTGCAGTACAACACCTGTTCATATTGTCGAATTCTTCAAAAAATTAAAAAAAATTGTGTCACTTGGCAATATTGAGTACTGAACATCTTACTCAACAATAAACCAAGTTGCATGTCTACCTAATGATTGAGACAAGTCAATGTAACAATTGAGAAATCATATTATTCCCAAAATACATTACACATTATTGGGATGCCAAATGGGATGTCAGAAATATCAAAAGTTAGTCATAGAATCAATTTGTACTTGTTGATAATATAATAATAAACATACAAGGAAGCTTCCCTTGAATCACCTACATTGATTTTGCAATTTTTGAGACAAATCCATAAATGCCTAATAAAAAACTAAAGAGTAAGGCTTGGGTGCTATCCATAGCACCGGAGCCTCTATGCAACGGCTCAAAATTTGAGTTTTCAAAATCCTAACGGCCGATCCGAACCGTTCAATATTTAATCTGTACTAAAATGTACTTGCATACCAAATTTTACATTTTTTTGAATTTTTTTACTATTTATTAAGTATGTTACAAAACTGCTATTTTTGAATAATTCTGGATCACTGAAAACAGCGGTTTTGTAACATACTTAATAAATAGTAAAAAAATTCAAAAAAATGTAAAATTTGGTATGCAAGTACATTTTAGTACAGATTAAATATTGAACGGTTCGGATCGGCCGTTAGGATTTTGAAAACTCAAATTTTGAGCCGTTGCATAGAGGCTCCGGTGCTATGGATAGCACCCAAGCCTTACTCAAAACTAAATACAAAGTTGGGACAGTGGTTTGTGGTGAAATTTTAAATACAGAGCCCTTAATTACACACAATTATTACGAGGGAAACTAAGATACAACATAGTATAATCATAGATATTCATATTAACGAACCAGAGATCAAGAACCTAAGTCAATGTCAAACAAACATCGAATTATCATTTGGACATTTGGACTTACCATGAAAAACGAGTTAGGAGATTGAACAAGCCTCTTCTTCTTGTGCTTCAACTTTTCCAACTCAGTAGGAGGGTATAAAAGATCGATATCGTTTTGCAAAACCTAAAAGGATAAACAGAAACTTAATTAGACCTAATTACGAAAACAATCAACCAGGATCAACAAAGGTAGAATTCATTCTCACCATCGTGTCTCGGGAATTGCGATCAAACAAGGTTGTGAAAACCCTAGAAGCGGTATCCAATGGCGGCACCAGAGAGAAAAATAAAGAGAGGCGATAAACCCTCTTAAAACACAGTCGCAATTTATAGCGTCACGAGACTTGGAGCAGATGAAAACCAACCGTTGAAGCAAAATAAGCGAGATGATCTCACCCGTTCCTTTTGGGCAATCCATTCGTGGGGCCCAATATCAGAGAAACAAGATCATCGGAGCATAAGTCGGTTTTCGGTCTATTAACCGCCGCTTACAGGAATTCGGATCCTCTGCGTTAATAGATCTGGACCGTCCGATTGAGATCCACACTAACAGTAAAGGGTCCGTGCATTATATGAATACTGTTTTAAATTTTAATTATTTGAACAATAAATATATACCATATAACTTAATATATATTATAAAAAAATATTATTTATTATTATAATTAAATAAATACTATGAGCTTTGATATTTTCAAAATATCCAATTTGATTTGTAATTGTATCCAAAAATTTAAAACGATGTAGATATATGGTTTTATCACTAGCCGATTTGTTTTCACCTCTAGCTCAACATAATCTCCATATGAACACTTTAAGAAGTAGCTATCAAGCAGTATAATAACTTTCAAGGATCAAATTTAATATTTTAAGAAGTAAAATAATAATTTCAAAACTTGGAAGGACGAAATGATAAATGCGAGATCTACGAAAGATTTTTTTTTTTTCGAGTAAAAATTGGTGCTCAAGTTATCTAATTATTTAATATCCACTAAAGATTTTCTCATTTAAATTTTGAATCTGCGATCTTCTACATACTTGTCGCTAGATCAAAAGTCGGTTCTTCATTTATGTAATGGTCTCGACTATTTAATTTTACTTTTTGCAGTATCAAACATCATTGATTTACAAATGAAGTAAATTAAGTGACATTTATTTTCATTGCACCATGATCCAAGATATTTGCATTTTTTTTTCTTGATGAAACAAACGTAATAATGTCAACGCATTGTTTATTGACACAGTTGTTTATCCATCCATTATTATTTTTTATAATTTTTTTTTACTCGTGTTTGTTTTAAGATAAATCGAAGTAAAGAATAACAGAACAGATGATTATTTGGAGAGCCACCTAAATTGAGAGATGAGTTTGGGTCCGATGATCATCGGACCCAAACTGAGTTCGATGGATTCCATAGCCGTTCAATCCGCTTTAAGATCTATGTGCGATGCTTTAATATCCGTGCGTGTCCGCTTTAATATTTGTGTGCACGAAGTGTAAAGCGGATCGGATGGTTATGGGATCCATTAAACGCAAATTTAAGTCTGACGGGTATCGGACCTAAATTGATAAATTTAACGACTCCTTCAAAAAAATAATTAATATTATTATTAGAGCAAGAATAGAGCTAATCTCAATTTTGAGAATAGTAGCTAACAAGTACATGGGGAGTCTGTTTCGAGATTTGTGCCAGATTGAAACGAATGACTAAGCTATCTCATCCTACATGGTCAGGCACTACACTAAACAAGGGTGGACCCACATGGTTCGAGGGGGGGGGGGGGGGGGGGGGGAGGGGCAGCTGTTTCCTCTGAATTTTGAGTTTTAGTGAAAATCATGACGTTTCAATCGACATGGCTCCTTCTTGAATTTTTTTTTTGCTCTCCTATTTGGGTTAAATTTAGAATTAAAATTAAAATATTTTTTTTGAATTATGATTAGTAATTAGAATTATAGGTTAAAGCATTATACAAGTTAAGAGCATTGAAAAGTATAAATAAAAGCATTGTTTTTTTTGGAGTACTTAATTAGTTAATGGATTTAAACCCGATTAACTATTTAAATCTGGTTCGATATTTTTTTGCCCACCGACGAAAATTCTAGATCCGTCTCTGACAACCTTGATCTACCACCTGAGACCAACTTGCCCAATCAAATGATATATAGAATTTAAAATTTATATTCAGTAATAATCCTCTTATGATATATTGAAAAGTATAAATTAAACCATTATTTTTTATCGAGTACTTAATTAATTAATAAGTTTAAATTTAATTAGCTATTTAAATTTAATTCGACATTTTTTTGCCCACCGATAAAAATCCTAGATGCGCCTCTATCTGCTGCCTGCACTAGTAGAAAAAACACAATCTGTGTCGCCCTATTTGTGTCGGTTAATGGTGTCAAACAATACAGAAAGATTTTTGTATCGGTTTATTAAAAAAATACGACACAAAAATTAATCTGTATCGGCTAACAATAAATCCGACACAGAATGTTGACAATCTGTGTCGGTTTTTAGTACAACACCCGACACAGAAAATCTGTGTCGGTTATTTACAAAGAACCGACACAGATTGTCAACATTCTGTGTCTGTTATTTACAAAGAACCGACACAGAAAGGTGCAGGACAATCTGTGTCGGTTCTTTGTAAATAACCGACACAGATTGTATATAGAAAAATTAATTTTTCAAAATTAGAATTCTGTATCGGTTCTTTCAAATTAACCGACACAAATGCATATATTTTATTCCTGGGTCAAACTAATCAAATGCATATATCTTATACTTAAATAATTTAATCAAATTAAGTAGACTGAGACTTCCAATAACGAGACATTCCTGGGTCAAAGGTTGCTCAGATAATTTAGTCAAATGAATGACTCATGACTCTATGCATTAGAAAAGGGAATAAATCTGAGATTTAGCAAATTTGTGTCGGTTTTTCTTTATTAACCGATACAATATATTTTTGTGTCGGTTTTATAAAATATCCGATACAATATTTTCATATTTCAAAACCCTACCGTCGGTCTCTCTCTCTCATTCAAAACTTAGAAATTTTTTCAAAATTTTGGCACTCCTCCGTGGAAATCCTCTCCCTCGCCTCTCCCTCGCGTCTCTCCGAGAGGCTACGGCCTGCTCCGCCTCTAGCAGGCTTCGACTCTCTCTAATCGGAGCCAGAGGCGTCGGATCAACCCCAGCCCGCATCCATGGCCTCTCCGTCTCTATCCTTGTCCCAATCCAGATCGCCTCCTCTACTATCTCTTCTCCATCGCAACTTGCAATCGATCCGCCTCTATGATCTTCCTCCTCTCCTCTCCTCCTCCTCCTCTACTCCACGTGGCGTGCATTTAACGCCTCCTCGCAGCACCATCATTTCTACACTTTCGAGGGTATAAATTTCTACCATTCTTACACTAATTTTCAGATTTTGTTCCTGTTTAACTTAATTGTGGTAGGTTTCTGGAGAGTAGGTTTCATATTTGAGGGGATGCGTATTTTAGGTGTTTTTCCTTGCAATTTTATCTTTCAAGGGAATTATCTGGGTAGAAAATGTGGTTTTGAGTTTAATTGAATTTAATTCACTGATAGAGATATATAGTAGTTATTTTATTGATCGATTTAGAACAAGTGTAGGCCATATAGATTTTTCAGAAGTTGTAGATCAATGACTCAATCAAATGGTACAATCGATTAATGATCCTGAACAATTTTAGATGTATGTCTCTCTCTCTGAAATTGATATATTTCTCAATTTTAGATGTTTGTGACTTTCAATCAAATGGTTACACAACTTGTATTTGTTTAATTTTTACATAGGTATTGAGACAAATGAATGATTGAAAAATAATGGCAGTTGCTGGCAGGATGAAGCTGCTAATGTCATAGCATGCAAGGTATTATTGTCACAATAACAATGGATAACAAGCAAGTATGAAAACATAAATTGATGTATTGTGTGGTTAATGTCTTGACTATTATTTTTCTTCTATAATTGTAGAGATGACTTCTTACTCGGGATCTGCTTCATGATTATCACTCAACTGATCTGCTTCTATAATTGTAAAATTTGAATTATGTAAATTTGTTATTAATTAATGTGGAATTAATATGTAATATTTGTGTTATCTAAATGTGATATTTAAATCCATGATGCACTGTGTTAATAATTAATACCTACATTTTGCAAAAAAAAAAAAAAAAAAAAACATTTGTGTCGGTTTTTAATAAAAAACCGACACAGAAAGCCATTTTGTGTCGGTTGTTTATTAAAAACCGACACAAAAGACCTATTGTGTCGGCTGTTTATTAAAAACCGACACAGATACTGTCTTTTGTGTCGGTTTTTAATAAACAACCGACACAAAATGTAAAAAAAAAAAAAACTAAAATGGAAATAAAAAAACTGTATCGGTTTCATAATTTAACCGGCACAAAAAGTTTTTTTCTGTATCGGGTTTTTAACCGACACAAAAATCTGTGTCGCTCTTATCTGTGTCGCCCATATGTCCGATACAAATATGCATAAATAACCGATACAAAATGTGATTTTTCCACTAGTGCTGAGACCAACTCACCCAATCAAATGATATATATAAAATTTCAAATTTATATTCAGTAATAATTCTTATTATATTATCCATCATTCTGTTCTCATTTCCCTCGTATTCTGGCCTCTCTCCAAGAACATCTCTTCTGCACAATGCCAAGAGCATGACTGTAGCTGCCCCCAAATTCTCTTATTCCTCCCTCTCCATTCATAAATACTAACTCTCTTACACACCTCATCTGCTCACCATTCAATTAACCAACATAATTAAATTCCAAGTATATAAACCAACAAGCAAGCGCGCACAAGAAATCAATCATGGGAAAGTACGTTGCCTCTGTCACAATTGTCACTCTTGCCATCGTGCTCTTTGCCGCGGTTGCCGTGGCTGACGATTCTACGAACTCCCGTTTTGGCTCAACCAGTCAAGTCTCGGTCGCAGATTTCCCAACATGCGTGGCAGCCTGCACCGCAACCGGAACTGAATGTGCCACTTCTTGTGCCACGTCTGGGGTCGGACCTCAGTTAACGCTTTGTGTGTTTAACTGCGGTTTCACCATCTTGACGTGCTTTGTGCAATGTGCCGGCGCCGGTCCAGCTCCACCTTCTAGAAACTGAGAGCAATAAGCAACTCGTATATGTATGTATGTATGTATGTATGTTTGTTGCAGCATGCATGCATGCCTGGTTTATCTTTGGTCACATCAATGTTATGGAATAAATTAAAACAGTGTAATAAGTGATACAAAGTTTACATATTTATTGAATGCTTTATAAATTGTTTCTGAGTCTCTCTTCTATTGTCCTCAACATTAATTTATCCTCTCTGCTAAATTAATTTTGTACATGAAAAGTATACAAACTAGGGATGTAAACGGATTGAATACCGGACAGTGGTAAAATCATATCTGTATCCGCTTTTATTTTTCGAATACGAAGACGGATATCCGCTTTTTATAATAGTGAATTATATAAATTTTTTCATAATATATATATATTAAACTATATCATATATATCTTCTATTCGGATACGAATAATTAAATTTAAAATCATATCCGTATCTATATCTGCAGGGATATTTGAATATCAAATAATTGCATCTAATTTTCAAATACGGATCAGGATACAGTCGGATAATATCCAACCCGTTTGCACCCCCAAAATACAAACTGTTCGTCTGTTTTGCTTTATTAAGCAAGCCTGCAAGGAACTAATACCCCACCTTTTTGATACATGGCCTTATAGAGATAGATTTAGTTTGGTTAAAAAAAATTGTGGGGATCGGGAAACGAATTTAAACTGATCAACCAATGTAAGAGAAAAAAAAGCAAACAGTTCACCATAAAAAAAAACAACTATTTAACGGGAATCTGAATTCCCCAAAGTAACCCAAATTTTGAGTTTGGATTCGGACCGTCCGATCTGTTTTGGCGCGAGTATAAAGAGTCCGTGCTTACCACTTTGGCCGGATTGGGCTGAATTCTGATCGAACGGTCTGGATCGAAACTCAAAATTTGAGTTACTTTAGGGAATGTGTTCATTTAAATGTTGGGCTCGGCCCAGGCCTTCCCCGTAAATGGCCCGTTTATCTTCGTGACTCGTGAGACTATCGGATGCAAAAATTGTTAATGAAAAGAGCAAAGAAAACAAAAATACCAAATTGGTAGCGTCTGTCAGTGAAAAGATGGAACCGGGGATCTCCGGCGATGGCCTGACTGGGGAATTCCCGGAGCTCCTCCAGTTCTGCGCTCGAGCGGAGGCATTGATTGCCGAGCTCCTTTTGCTTGCCGACCGAGTCCCTTCTCAGTTCCTTGATCCCCGATATGATCCCGTGCTCTTTGATCTCAGGTTTGCTCACTCACTTCCAAAATTATGGTTGCAGTAATCCTTTATATTTATTTTTTTATGCTGAATGTTGGTTGTTTTGGTGCTCCATTTCATTTGTTGGCTTAAATTCAAGTGAGCTTTGATATTTCAGCTATTGTTTGTATGCTAACTTCTGCATTTCATCTATGAATCGAGTATCTTGAACAGTTTTGTAATTCAACGTACCACTAGGATATCAGTTCGTATTTATGTTCCAGCTGCTGTTGTGATCTTCAGTTTCTTAAAAAAACACTGTTCACATCTAAACTAATGCAAATGTTGCAAATGATGAAAAAGGAAAGGAGCGTGCTAGCTCTTAAGTGAATATCTGTGCTGAATAATGAAGTCTTTAATTTTAAATTTCAGATACTTTGAATCTCCAAGAGATTATGAGGCTAGAATAAATGCAAATACTGAATTACAAGCTGTAGAAGATGAACTTAATGAATCATGTGCCAGTTACTTGCAAAGGTTTTTTCTCCTGGCTAATGGAGTTGTCCAGTACCACACCGACCTTGTCAAATATCTAAGCAATCTACAGGTGTTATGTTTTATGGCTATTATTTAAAGAACCAATCCTTTTGCACAATTTAAGGTCATGCACTTCCCAAGCCAACTTTAATATTGAATTTCTTATTGTAGATTCTGTGGTATCCTCATTGAATTGCTAAGCTTAGATATTTGAGTGTGATATATAACTTGAAAATGCTGGTCTATTGCAAAAAGAGAAAAACACGTACATCTAGGATTTGTTGCTATACTATTAATGCACTAAAACTGTTCAAGAGGATGCAAACAATGGCTCTCAATAGACCATTCCTTTATTTCTTTTAACTTACAATAGAACCTTATAATTTTTCTAACAGGAAGGTTTATATGCACATTTTACATTAGAAGGGATTCTAGAGAACAAGCACGGTGCTCAGCTACTAATTGAATCAATATCTCTATTTGGTGGTATCATCCTGCTGATCGAACACAAAATTAGCGGTTTCTTGCGGGAGAAGCTTCTCGTCTCCTACCTACGTATTAACCAATCTTTCAAGTTCCCAAATCTTGAGCAAATATTCTCACTGTGCTGTTTACACAAGACTACCAAGCCTGTTCGTGATATCATCAATATTCAAAAGACTGAGGACCTTTTTGCACGATTTCCATTTCCCAATGTTGTTATTGATGCCGTTATAGTTTCATGTTTAAGGAATGACGACATCTACAACGACAGTCATTTCTATACTGATCCAATACACCGTACCATGGCTCTGTCTAGGCAAGGGGCCCACCTGTTTGTGCTATTGTTCTATTCCCATGGCTTCCTATTCAACAGTGCTTTTATGAGGGAGGTTGTGGATCGGTTTTTCAAGGATAATTGGGTGGTACCGGTGGTTTTGCATTTTTCTGTGGATCTGTTGGTGTCATGGGACCCATACCGAGAAGCCAAGGTAGCATTGGTCGAGTGTGTTTCTCCCACATTTATGCGTGACCGGTGTACATACCATTGTATGAAGGTTAGCTTTTATTTTGATGGCAATGCACAGCACTAGATATCGGGGATGAAACCGAATTAGGTTTAGTCCTTTTTTTAATGTGTTTTCATTTAAGCATCTAACCAGCCAATTTTGGCTGTATTGATCTTAACTGTACAATCATGCCCCATCTTTACCCGATTTGGCCTCAAACCCTTGTACATGTAATTAAGGACCACATTGAGCTTCCTTTAATGGGAGGTTCTGATGCTTGAATTAACCTCGTTTAAATCTGTACTAAAGCATGTAAAACTGTAGGTTACAAATCTAATTAAAGAGTTGGATTCTGCAGCATGTGATAATGCTTTAAAAAAGGAACTTCTGATGGAGAACTCCCAACACCTCCTTTCGCTTGCGAAAAACTGCAACTTCACCTTGCGATGGTTGTTGCTTCATAGAATGGTGATCTGCATTTTATAAGTTATTTTCATGAAATTTGTTTGTAAATTACTCCTTTTACTGCTTTTTTGAAAACATTTAGTCTTATTTCTTAAAGTAATAAGTTTGTGCCCTGGCAATTATAAAAAATCTAAATAGTTTAAATGATTTAAAAGTTTGGGGAGACTAGGGTGACACTAATTACTATCAATTACTTCTCATGTAATATTTGTTTTCAGAGCAATGACAAAAAAGCAAGGGAAATAGTCATGACTGTGTGCACTGCACATCAAGTTGACAAAGAGAGCTTATTGCATCTTCTCTTGAAGGCTTCTAAAGTAATAATTCTCAGCAATATAATCTTCCTTATACAATAGGAGAATGAACTTTTGCAAATAACTCTCACTATATGTTAGTACATGGCACAACAAAAAAACTGACCGATGATTCGTGGGATTTGCAAATGCACACAAAACAAATGCGTGTATTGCTATTTAGATATCATGGTGAGGTAAACAAAGGCAATGTATCCTCCAAATTTAATTCTGCTTGCACTTTTTTCTTTTGCTTATTACATTTATCTGGAAGCTCTACCCTAAGCACTATTTGTAATGAGAAAAACTCAAATAAACAATTAATGCTTTGATAAGGTTTGGAGTTTTGTCTAAGAAATAATAAATTCTACAACAAAATGATAACTTTTTGGATTGATGTTTGTAAAAAAGTGTGTATTCTCTTTTTGAAAATAACACTGTTATGGATATTTTCTGTAAATAAGAATAAAAAGTGGGTGTTCTTTGAAGAAACCCAAATAAAAAAAGGCAAACAGTCTTTCATAAAAAGTAACTTGCAACTAATTTTAAAATATGGGAGGTAGGCTATTTTTATATTCTGTTGATTTTGTTGATAACACAGGTTGAATATGATCTAAAGGAAATGTATAGTGAGCTTTTGTCAGATAGAGAAGTTATGTGGCATGAGAAGAAGCGCTTTGTTTTTTATTGCATCAAAGATGTTTCTCAGAACCATTTCACTTCTTCGGTATATTACTATCTCTATTGGGCTTATATCAATGTCTAACCCTGCAAAATGTCAAATGCCACTTCTAGCCTGCAAAACTTGGAAATTCCATACCCCTATGGAACATAGGGAATGAATTTCACATGTTCATTTGAAAACAGTAAAAAAATACCATGCCCTTTCATTTGAAAAGGCCCTCTTTCCTCATTGTTTAATTCTATGCATTTGAGTAAGACAGATTGGATACTTTGTGCTTTTGAAAGATGTTATTTTGCTGGCAGTATATGTTACATTCCTGTCTTCTTCTGGGAAGCACGAGACAATTTCTCATTTTGCAAGGATGTAATAAGGCCGATTCTGACTCTTTGAGAGCTTAATCAATAGTTAAGAAAACAAGAAATAACAATATGATCAAATGCCTTGCAAAAAGTAACTAAACTGTTGCTGTAAGTTCCTTGACTTGTTTGGGTAATGTACCTGCTTTGTGGTGCATTACCCAAACAAGTCAAGGAACTTATCAGTTTAATCATCACTGTTTACTTCATAACTTCTTATTAGATGTGAATGTAGGCATCATTAAGCAAATTCAAGAACAAAACCTTAAAGGACTGGCTCGATAACATATTATCAGAGGTTAGCTTTTTTCCTAATCTTTTTTTTTAATATATTTCACTAGAATAATTACTTCTTCCTTTTTCAAATCTACTTGTTAGGTTAATTTGCTGGAATATGCTGGCGGAGCTGGAAGCTCCAACCGAGCAATATATCGTATAATATCTGCATTGAAGGATTTAGAACAAGTATGTTATATTCTAGTTTAGGTTACAGGTTTCAGGACTCAACCTCAGAATTTATCATGCAAACTTTATTTCACTATCACATAACTATGCTAATTCGTACATCTATGTAATTTCTTTCAGATTCAAGAAAACAACATACAAACAAAAGATGCCATGTTGAAAGCTCAGAAAAGCCTCCATGATATGATCAAAATTCTCTCTTTAGACAACCAAACCATCCGGGCTCTCCTTGTGGTATTCTGCTCATCTTTGCCATCGGAGAAATTAGAGTTTCACAAGCCTGGATTACTAATATGTTAAATATATATCCTTTTAGATTACCGATGGCTTATATGCTTGGGGGTACTTAGAAGAATTTCAAGAAAATTTGAAGAATAAAATAAAAAAGGATACATCAGTTTTGCTGGTTTTGAATGCATTTTTTCTCAAGTTTCAATCATTGCTAAGTGGACCACTTCAAAGGATTGCTGAGTGCAAAAGGTAAATGTTATTCTTTTTTTTTTTACTCCGTTTTGATCTTCTTTAAAAAAATCTTTAATAAAATATAGCAAGGTTGTTATAATTGGATGCCATGTAGACCGTTGGAATTTATAGTCACATGTAGAATAGTAAGATTTTATGAAATGTACAAAAATACTTATCTAATGCATGTTATAATATATGTATGTGAATAAAAGGATCTAAAGCAAATGTAGAGTTCATTTATTAGTATAAATTCATTGAAGTCTATGATACAATTCAAACTTCATTCCTTTCCAAAAGTACCAATCATTAACTTGTAATTTTAACTTAGCATTTGAGGTGTTTTCTTTAAAGCTGCTTTAATTGATGATCATTGAACACATGAAACTTTGAAAGCAGTGACATTAGGTTTGCACTTTGTTGGATTGAAGATTAGATTTGGATACGGAGAAGTTTGCTTGATTTTTATTTCTTGTTTTTATAAAGTGATCACGAGCCCATAAAGACAAGAAAAAAGAAAAGAACAGATTGGCCATTGTTTCTCTATAGGTCTCAGTCCTTCAATATCTGTTAGGTTGACTGTTGTTTCTAAATATGTAAAATGTAGGTATCTACCATGTGATTCTTTTTGCGAATATATGTGACACTACATGATTTTACCTGATTCCATGGGATTATGGTGCTCACTAAAAATAAAGTCGTAGGCCTGCACGCTTCTATCAAAATTATGATTTTATATTTTAACAGTTCTTGAATGGCAGTACAAGATGTTAAAAAGCATGAATCAGCCAACAAAATCAATTATTGAGTCTTACAAAATGACTAAAATAAGCATATATTACAATCCAAATTCCGAAATGACCAAGGCCGGCAGCAGACAGCTACCTGATTGAATTATACTGGCCCAAGGTGTCAACATTTGAATGAATGATTACATTGCAGCCAGGATCTGGCATGCATCTCCAATTATTATTCCACGAAGTATTCTGCAGGAATTTTAGCAATCCTTGAGATTGTTCCTGTAAGTCTGGAAATTTTTTGATTATATTTTATCAGTTTAAACTTTTGTTTCTTGTTAAGTTCTTTAAACGTTTTTATCTTTGGCACTCAGGTCATTTTACTGGATATAGGACTCCATGATGAAAGTTCACATCCATTTTACTTGCAATCAAATCATATCAACAAAGAGACAATTGAAGACTTTATTCAGGTTTCAATTGCCGTCATCCCCTCTCCGATATGATTATTTTGTTGCACATACGACCTGTGGTTGCAAATCAAACCATATTAGTAAAGAGACTATAGAAAATGCTAACCTTCCCTCAGTCTCGCACCCTTGTGCGGAGGCTGTACCATGCTGCTAGTGGCATGATAGGCTTCGGTGTAGGCTTGTCTATACAGGATACTTTTAGAATGCCACCAGCTTGGTACCTTAATCATTTACTTTACAAGTCATTTTCCTCTAATTTTTTTTAATGGTGTTATTATAGTTAAACATATATTTTATGCTTTGTGCAATTACTGATAGTGATATCTTTTCAGGTGGATGAGCAACTTAAGGGAGCTAGGCGAGCTGCTAAATTATGTGTGATTGCTGAGGTATTATTCCCTTCATATATTTTTTGTAAATTTCAGCATATGTTAGTTTATGTATGTATTGAAGCGTCAAGTTCACAAACTTATTAATTAACTGGTTTGGTACATATATTTGATACACCATATTCTTCAAAAGGCAATCTGTTGAAGCACAACATTTATAAGCAGATATAAAGATTAATATCCATTTAAAGCGACCTAGCTTCTCTGTATGCTAAAACAGGGAATTCAACTGATGTCAAGAACCTTTGACGGCATTCTCAACCTGGTAAATTTCTGTGCTCAATTTAAAAATATAATCCAATTAAGATCGATTGTTTTATTTTATTTTATTTTATTTCATTGAAGAACTTGAAGAGTTGGTTGGAGGAAAAATTAAGGAAGGAGATAGCAAGGCAGCTTGAAGCCAAGCTTGGTTCTTTTTTCTTGTCTTCTCATGGTAGGGTTAAAAAACTTAAATTAGCATTTGGAATACATCTTATAGATATGGTCATTATTTTGTTGTCATGTTGGCAGCTGAAACAATATCTTTCTAATTAGTACCTCAAATTCAAGATTAAAATGCCAAATATGCTGCAAAAATGAATGAGGAACAAAAAATGAACATACAAACTAGAGAGGAAAACATAGCTGATGACACAGTTCTATCCTGTTTTAAGTCAAAACCAGACAAAGAGGAAAACTTGTAATTCTTGCTTGGGATCCGAAACAGTGATTTGTCATTTAATGGCAGGAAATGATGATCTAGAAAGATGTATGCATTCGCTCTTCAATTACATAACATTGCAATCTCAAAAATTGGAACTCCTCCAGGTCTTTTTCACATATTTTAATGTTCATAAAAATTGTGTTCCCAAGATGTTTCATCTAATATGAACTTAAGATTGCGAGAATATACTTCATATATCTTAAATGAACTTGAATTTCTAGGATATACTCCACATTCATGGGACACATTTATGGCATGAATCATTTACTTCAGTTTTGGATGCATGCGCAATGCGAGTGAGTAAAAGCACACATATTTGGTAGAAGGTAGTATTAGCATGACAATTTACTGGAACAGCATACCAGATCAGTTCATTACTCCTAAACTTGAACCAACTCAACACCCAAAGAAAAGGAAATTTGGTTTTGTTTTGGTTCCATCATGTTCGTACCTATAACCATCAGGGACTGTAATTAAAGAGTAATATTCTATTTCAATGTATCGGTTATGCTATATAACACTTCATGTATGTGCAGGAAGAAACAGAGCTTAAGATACAACAATCACTGAACTTCAAAAATCTCGTTCCAAACCCCAAGAGCTTTATGGGTAACTTTTTTTTTTTTTTTTGAAGAAGAAACGTAGAGGTCTAGCCTTTATATTCCATTAATCAAGACACCAGAGGTGTCAGTTTTTACATAAGAGAAACCGAAAAAAATAAAAGAGACGAGAAAATGAAATAAAGTGTCAAAAAATAAAATATAAGAAGAAACCAAGTAGATTTTGTACAAAAGACAGAGAGGGGCCAGTATACAATTTCTAGCCTGTGTCCAATGGAAACAAACCCCTATATTCTTCCATTACTTCAGCTGCTGTCTGTGCCTCCGTTTGTGTCTTTTCTGTGAAGATTTGCCAGCATCTCTCTATCCAGATCACAAAAACCATAGTGAATTGCAATCTTCTTGTTTTCTTGTCCGGCGTTTGGAGGATGGATTGTCTGTGTTGAGAATTATATCTTTGTCAGGGACTTATTGGGAAATAAAGAATAGATAGAAGTCTAGGGACTTATGTGCAAGAATGTAAAGGCTCTATATAAGCCCAACTCATTAATGAATAAACTAAGTTTTTTGGCTCAACTAAATCTATTTGGTATCAGAGCTACAGTGCTCCGCCGCTACAGTAAATTCGCGCTACAGTACTCCGTTGTTACAGTACCCGAGTTGCTACAGTACCTTCGCGCTACAGTAGCCGGTTGCTACAGTACCGCCCTCTCTCTCTCTCTTCCCTAGGTCGGTTCTCTCTCTTCTAGGGCCGACCACCACCTAGGGTTCGGGTTTTGATGTGATTTGGCCGGCGTGGGGGGCCAACCGATACCCCACGATACCCAAGAAGCAGGGTGAGATCGGGTTGATTGGATTCTCGATCGGGTGGATCGGGTTCTTGATCGAGTTGATTGGAGCTCGAATCTTGATGAGATAAGATCAAGATTGGGTTTGTAAAAGGGGAAAAGATTAGAGGTGATGAGGGCTTGATCTTGAGAGTGCAAGATCGGATCTTGAAGAAGATTTGACTCGGATTTGTGTAGATTGGAGTCAGGTCAAATGGAAGGAGGAGATTTGAGCAAGAATAAGGATCTGATTCTCATAAAGGAGGTCTTTGGGAAGCTAAGTGGTGATGAGATCGCAGCTTTGATGCGTGCATTGAGGTTCGCCTCGAGTGAGAATTCGCCGAAGCCGACACCGGCACCGGCACCGAGGGTGGAGCTTCCATCGATTGATGTGTCAGCCATGATACAGGAGGAGATCCGGGAGTGCTACAACTGTAGAGAGATAGGTCACCTGAAGTCGGCTTGCATTAAGCCGCCGAAGGTAAAGAAATCAGGAAGACGTGGTCAGTCTGAAGATCGCAGTCGCAGTCACAGTCGCAGTCGTGGTCGTGGCTATGGGGGCCGAAGAGGTGGAAAAGGAGGCTACCAGGCAAATCTGATGGTAGCAGAGGAAGAGAGAGAAGTAGGTGTGATCTTCACTGGCGAGGACCATGAGATTTTGGAGATAGTGAAGAGGAAGCAGGGAGCGGCAGGTGTTGGAGACAAAAAGAGTGTGATCGAGGATGCATCAACTTCATTTTTGTCAAGGGATAACACCGCTACTTATACTCATTCAGCCAAGGATACTGGTGACACACATGCTCTTGCCTCTATATCCACCACTAGATCACCAGAATGGATAATAGATTCTGGTGCATCTCGACATGTGACAGGTAATGCTAGGGAGTTCTCTTCTTATACTCACCTAGCAGTGCCAGAGAGCATCCAGACTGCTGATGGTACAGCACAGCCTGTGGTTGGTAAGGGTACAGTGAAATGTACCAACTCTGTGACTTTGTCCAATGCTTTGCATGCTCCTTCCTTTCCAGTAAATCTTTTATCCATTAACTAAAATGTGTTGTTTCTTTTGATATTCCCAAGGTGATCTTTCAGGAGAAGGGGACTAGCCGGAGACTTGGGACTGGCACGTGGCGTAGTGGATTGTGGTACTTGGATCGTGAGGGGATAGATTCAACCTTGGCATCTATGGTAGAGAGGGCAGGAGTAGGAGGATCTGGGATGAGTATTGAGAATGTGTTGATGCTGCATCATAAGCGTATGGGACATTCGTCTTTTGGTGTTTTGAGTCGTCTATATCCGTCTTTGTATGAAAAGGCTGATAAACAGAAACTTGTGTGTGATGCTTGTGAGTTTGGCAAGCTGACTAGGAGCTCCTATGTTAGTTCGGGCAATAGGAGTTCTTGTGGTTTTGATTTGATACATTCAGATGTTTGGGGACCTTGTTCCACGAGTTCTATGAATGGTTATCGTTATTTTGTGACATTCATTGATTGCTTTTCTCGTGTTACTTGGTTGTATTTGATAAAAAATAAGAGTGATGTGCTTGCGTGCTTCAAAGACTTTCATAGGTCTATTCAGACTTAATACGGGGCAGTGGTGAAGGTATTGAGGTCTGATAATGGTACAGAGTATACCAACATAGCGTTTAGGGAATACTTGTCAGCTCAAGGAATACAGCATCAGACTACATGTCCATACACACCGGCTCAAAATGGAGTAGCAGAAAGAAAAAACAGACATCTTCTAGAGGTAGCTAGAAGTATGATGATCTCAATGAATGTCCCAAAGCAGTTGTGGGGGCAAGCAGTTTTGACAGCCGCGCACTTGATCAACAGGATGCCCTCAAGAGTGTTGGAGTGGAAGTCTCCATGTGAAATGTTGAAGGGAGATAATGGTGGGATCTTGCCATTGAAGGTGTTTGGTTGTGTATGCTTTGTGAAGGACAACAGACCATCCGTTGGAAAGCTTGATCCCAGAGCTGTGAAGTGTGTCTTTGTGGGATATTCTGCTACCCAGAAGGGTTATGTTTGTTGGAGCCCGGTAGAGAAGAGGTTGTTTGTGAGTATGGATGTGCATTTTCGAGAGTTTGAGCCATATTACACACTGGATGTGACTTCACCCTTTGGTGACTCGCCCGATACTGGAGGTATGAGGCGAGAGGGGGAGAATGGTGAGAGGTTGGTGAATGTGGGATCGATTCCTTTATCGATTCCTTGCCCTCTTGGGAGGGGAGGATCGGTTGAGGAGGAGAATGAGGAAGAAGAGGAGGAGGAGCCTGTAGGTGGGGAGCCTCGAGGTGAGGAGCCCATAGGTGGGGAGCCTCGATCTCAGGGGGAACTGAGAGTGTATACCAGGAGAAGGAGACAGAATGAGGTACCAGTGCCAGCGCCTGCAGTACCACTTGTGCCATCTAGTCCCTTGTCCCAGCCTGCCCCGACTTCTGAGACACCTACACCATCCTCAGACTCAGATTACACAGGTGATATGATTCCTCTCACTTCTCCTCCTACTCCCGTAGCATTAAGGAGGGCCTCTCGCAGCAATGCGGGGGTTCCCCCTGATCGTTATGGTTTTCCACATGATATTGCTCAGTTTGTCTCATACTCTAACATATCACCTGCACATGGAGCATTCATTGCATCTTTGGACTCTGTTACTTTACCCAAGTGTTGGCAGGTTGCTAAGGTGGATCCAAAGTGGAAAACAGCTATGCAGGAAGAACTTGGAGCTCTTGATAAGAACAAAACTTGGGAGATTGTGTCATTACCACCAGGTAAGAAGGCAGTTGGGTGCAAATGGGTGTTCACAATGAAGCAGACCCCAGAAGGGAAGATTGATCGCTACAAGGCACGGTTGGTGGCGAAGGGGTATAGTCAGACGTATGGCATTGACTATGATGAGACATTTGCACCAGTGGCGAAGATGAGCACAGTCAGGACACTTGTCTCCCTTGCAGTGAATGGGGGTTGGAAGCTACATCAGTTGGATGTGAAAAATGCATTCCTTCACGGAGATTTGCTAGAGGAGGTGTACATGGAGATCCCCCCAGGTTTTGGCACGGCCCAAACAGCAGGCAAGGTATGTAGACTGATGAAGTCACTGTATGGGTTGAAACAGTCTCCTAGAGCTTGGTTTGACAGGTTCAGGAGGGCTATGGTAGGCATGGGCTATCAACAGATCAATGCCGATCACACGGTGTTCTTCAGACGACATAGTGGTCACATTACTATGCTCGCTGTGTATGTGGATGATATGATTATCACTGGTGATAATGAGGGTGAGATTGCTCAACTGAAGGCGAAATTGGGCAAAGAATTTGAGGTAAAGGACCTGGGGCAGCTTAGATATTTCCTTGGAATTGAGGTAGCTCATGGAGCTGAGGGGATTGTCTTATCTTAGAGGAAATATGTGCTAGACTTACTCACAGAGACAGGCATGTTGGGGTGCAAGCCTGCAGTTGCACCCATTGATCAGAAATCCAAACTGAGTGCAGAGGCAGGAGAGTCAGTTGATCATGAGAGGTATCAGAGGTTGGTAGGCCGACTGATCTATCTGTGCCACACTCGTCCCGACATATCATTTGTAGTGAGTGTGGTGAGCCGCTATATGCACGACCCTAGGAAGGGTCACATGGATGTAGTGTATCAGATTCTGAGGTATCTGAAGAGTGTACCAGGAAAGAGGTTGATCTTCCGGAAGAATGGGCATTTAAACATTGAGGGCTATTGTGATTCTGACTGGGCGAGTTGTGCCGATGACAGAAAGTCCACATCTGGATATTGCATGTTTGTAGGAGGTAATTTGGTGTCCTGGAAGAGCAAGAAGCAGTCAGTGGTTGCCAGGTCGACAGCAGAGGCAGAGTACAGGGCCATGGCCTTAGGAGTTGCAGAGATGTTGTGGTTGAAAGCTCTATTAGTGGAGCTCAAGGTGGACCAAGGGCCCAAATGAAGCTGTGGTGCGATAACAAGTCTGCAATTAGCATTGCCAACAATCCTGTGCAGCATGATAGAACCAAGCATATAGAGATTGATAGGTTCTTCATCAAAGAAAAGCTGAATAGTGGACTATTGGAGTTGGGACATGTAGCTACTAAGGAGCAAGTGGCTGACTGTCTCACTAAGGGACTTAGTTCGCTAGATTTGTCTAAATTGTGTGACAAGATGGGCTTAATGGATATCTTTTGCCCATCTTGAGGGGGAGTGTTGAGAATTATATCTTTGTCAGGGACTTATTGGGAAATAAAGAATAGATAGAAGTCTAGAGACTTATGTGCAAGAATGTAAAGGCTCTATATAAGCCCAACTCATTAATGAATAAACTAAGTTTTTTGGCTCAACTAAATCTATTGTCTGCACTGTCCATTTAGGAAAAATGGACAATTGGTTAGCCAGGGCGTCCGTCTCTGTAAATCTCTTTTCACCAATACAGTATAGTGACAGTACTGAAACAGGTGCCGGACTGTTTTTTATGGGTAACTGTTACCATGTAAATGCTAAAAAAATTGTCCTAATTTTGTTACAACAGAATCTTTGCTTTTGATGTTGGTTTTATGCACTTATGGGAATTCAAAATTGCAGGGCTGTTGTTGCAAAAGATAATATGGCTGACTGATCCCTCCCGGTCAATGTTCATAGAACTTATGCTTGGTTGGTATGTTAGTACTAGCTCTCATCTCGCCCCAATTATGTCCCTGCTTGTCTTCATATTTGTCTTTGTTCTGATTGAGAAAGTTTGTGACAGGTTTGATGCAGAAGGAAATGAAGTAATCGGTCTGCGCTTCTTTACGATGCTTGAATCCTGGTACTTTCTCTCTAACTCCCCTTACAAGAATAATGTTCTTTTTGGTACCAAAGCCTGCTTTGAGATGTGGATAAAAAGGAAAAAGAAAAAGACATACGTGTAGTCCTGCCGTCCCCCTTCCCCAACAAAATAAATAAATAGACAAATAAAATCATATATTTCATACTGGTACAGTGATGACCTGTATGGATTGATACTAGTTGCAGGATATTTCATTTCTTCTTGTAAAAAGAAAAGGCCTTTTAGGTGGTAATAAGGTTACAGAATATGAATATTAGTGGGAAGCTAAAACTTGAAATTGACAGAAAAGTAATAATCAAATAATGAAACATTAATATTAAGTAAATAAGCAAATGAAACCCATTAACAACTAGATGTCGATTTCTCAGTGTTGGTCAGGTTGGATTGGCTAGTCTGGATTCTCTACTCGCTAAAATTGTAAGCATCAGTTTGGAGAACATGTTGAACAGCTTTTATTTCCTGGTAAATTTAACACTTCAAAGTGTTAATTAGATTTAGTACCTTCTATTAAAATAGGAAATTCCTCTTTTTTATTAAGTTATTAATTTTTTTTTTCATTTCGTCTTAGTTGGATTCTAAGTTTCCAGAAGAAATGCAAAAACTGGACGAGATTTTGGGTCCTCCTGCTTCAATTTCTCTGCTTGGATTGCCGTCATACAACAACATGGTACATTGGTATCTTTGTAGTGGACATTTTCTATCTTAAGATACTGTTATACTTTGCATAATTTTGATATTATAGAGGCTAGTCTAGAAGTTTCCTGTTTACTCCTAGGTTTTGCTTGTTATGCACATCAAACTTATTTCTTCTAGTAAAAAACCCTCATCCCCTCCCCTTCAATTCCAAAATGAGGTATGACAGCATGCTGTTACCATCTTGGGGTTTACCCCCCTGTAATAATATGATTCAAGTCTAATCTCTTGTGCTTGTACTGTGCAATTTGTTTATTGCATTTTTTAACTGGATTTTAATTGTTGTTGTTCATTTTTTTTAATCAACATTTATGCATAGGTGCACATGTATAGTACATCATGGGAATTATTAGTCGATAAATGCGCTATTATCGGGCAGTTGCAGCTTTTGCGAAGTTTGGTAAACTTTAGATTGAAGTCTAAAAACAAGGTACTTTCCAGAGGCCTTTTTTTGGACAAAATCTGAATATATATCATATTTGCAACTTGCGTATCATATTCATTGGGTACTTTGCAAAGAAGCATTTTTACTTAATTGAAGCATTCATTCTTTCTTCATCCACAGAGGAATGATAATCAACCCAAAGTATATTTTGACGTCAGTTTCTGTGCTTGAATAGATGGGTTAGGAAGTGATTTCGTTCAGTTTTCTTAGCAATTCATGGCCAATTTCTTCATTTTAATACTTGGCCTTGCTTTGAACTGTAAGGGTTGTTAATTGGTAATATAAAAGAATGATAAATTACCATGATCCATATTTATAATAGCTACTTGCACTTGATCTTACATTTGATTGTACATAATTCTATTTACATATGTACTTTCTGGAGCCTCTGATTAGTGCAAGTGATCTTACATTTTTTGTAGGGTAATAGCGTGGCCACCGCTGATGCGTTTTTCTCTGCAATCTCCACACAGAGAGATAAATTAGTTGAGGTAATTACTGATTACAATTTTCATTAATTTGGCCAACATAATATTTATTTGGAACTATCATCTGTGCCCTGAAATATCTCCAAATACTGTTGTATGTGGTCCTCCAAATTTAGAAATTCATAGTGACCCTAGAAAAATATAAGATATATCCCTAGTCTGGCTACAATTTGGTCTTTTGCTTCCAAAACCAGCTCTCGTCTTTTTTTTTTTTTCCTGTGTCTCTTTTTGTTTTTGGAAATGTTTGGAATATGAGAGGATCAACTGGATATCTGATATCTCCCATTATTTGTGGGTCCTTATTGGAAAATCTGATGCCTCTTACAGGAGATTTTGAGGGATCTTCATTAAATCAGTGTCAGCAAACATTTTGGTACTTGTCGAAAGTGTTAAAACTTATTTTGCTCAATCAAAATTATGTGCGCGCAGCTGAAATATGCATGCTGGACTGAGAGATCTTTCTGCAAAAGTACCATTTATTTCAAAAGCAAAGCACCTCAGTGCGCAACTACTAAATATGTCCTGCTTGAAATAAATAATTCGTGGTCGCAAGTTCATGACAAAGGACCAATTAAAAAAGAAAAATAGACTGGCCTACTTGCTGTAGTGCCATCATGAGTAGACACAAGTAGCTACTCCTCATTTCTTGACTATGACAATTACTCTATCAGGATGCATTTCTATATGCGTCCTGGTATGGGTAGCAGGATGCATGCTGGAATCACTTCTAAAACAGACTGGCACTTTTATAAAAAGATCCCTAACAGCACAAATCTGGTAGATGTGTCCTGGATACTTTGATAGCTTAAAATAAGTCCTCACAGTTTCAGCAAGTACCAAAAGTTTGTGCTTTATTTCAATTTGAAAAAGGTTCCAATGTTGAGATTTCGTAGGGGTGAGACTTTGTAGGGTCAGACATTAAAATTTCTACTTGTTCACACAAATGTGATCTTCCTTTTTTTCTAGAATTAGCAAGTACATTTTCCAATTTCAGGTAAAAGAGAACAAAGAGGATTCATCAAAGAATCTCCTTTTAAAGGCTTTGAATCAGCAAAAGAAACTATGTGGCTTGATTTGTCCTTTTGATACAATATACATCTCAAAGAAGGCCCCCGATTATTTGAGCAGAATTGCATCCCTTTTATCAATTTCTCAGGTTATAGTTTTGTTTTCTTTCTTCTTTTTAAATACAATTTCTTTTATTTCCCTATTTCTTACATATGGATGTGTGTATATGAAAATTGTAATTATTAGGGTATTGTGCAGATGGGTAGGTATGTGTTTGATGCTCACTTGGGCACCTTGACCAGCCGCTCGAAGAAATCTCGAAAAGATTTCGCCCCTCTGGTACCTTTTTCTCTTTCACCCCTTTGACTCTTAACACCTGGATGCTTGTTAAGTTCTTTTGATCAGAAAAGTTGCCCTTTGATAGACCTTTTTATTGTAATAAAGAAAACTTTTAGAGAATAAATTAACACAACCTACACTTACCGTGCCCTAAACATGAATACATGATATCCAAATCTTATGGATAATTGTGTAATTTGTTCTTTGTTCCCTTTATCAGATGATTGGGCTAGGCACACTGCTCAGGCAGTTCCATCCTTCCTACATGATACAGTACATACAGGTCTGACCTTTCATTCTGTCATATATATTTAAATAAGTTTACAAAGTTGCAACTGGTTCATACTCTAGAGTGATTTTTGCTGCAGTTCATGGCACAATATGTACATACAATGGAAGCATCATTTGTTGCTACTGATGAACCAAATAAAGTAACGATTAATCATGCATGCGAGGTAATCTCCTCAAAATAAAAAAAATGGCGTTATATTATGGTTTATTAATGACACCCTTTATTACGATAAATCAATTTTGTTGGTGTTTGTATTCCTCAAGGTAGCAAAGGCGGTGTTTTGGTTACGGTCATTTTGCAAATACATGGGAATTTCACAGAATGTGGTTGAGTTATGCATAGCTCCCTCAATTATTGCTCTACTTCAGTTTTAGGCATTTAATTGTGCTTGTGTTATTAACAAGGCAAGAAGATACTGTTAAGTGAATTAGATTTTTAGTACTCAAGGAAACAGATGCGAAGTTCGCTTTCAAATTTCTTATTCGCATCAGTCGATCAAAAGTTGTAATATTATTTTTCCAAGTGGTGGTTTTGGTGTAAACATATTTTAAACTTAATATTTCTGCATTGGAATATAAGTCATTTTTCTCAAAAAAATAATAATTGCTTTGTCTGGCATGCAGAGAGTACAAGGTATACATATAACACTTTTCACTCTTATCTGTGAATTCCCCGGTTTTTTTATTAATCGAAATTAAATTAAATAAATATCGAAAAGGAGGAACGATATTGGTTTTTTTTGAAATCTAATAAGGCCGTGGTGTTTATTAACGTCTCTACGGACGGTGATAGAATCAACGTCCTTGTTAACCTTAATCTCTCCCCGCATTAAGCTTAACCCAAACGATGGAGTCCCAAAAAAAAAAAAAAAAGCAAATATGGGACGGTGACAAAATCCACGTTCCTACGGACGGTGACAAAACCCATGTCCCTACGGACGGTGACAAAATCTGCGTCCGTAAGGACGTTAACAATATCAACATCCGTCAATCCTATTAAAACAAACCAAGCTCAGAGTTGAAAGCAACGTTTCAAGTAATCAAAAAAATAGAATCTATGGCTTTTGTAAACTTTCCTTAATTTTATTTTTCATTCGAAGCACTTAGAGGAGACCAAGACGCATCCTTTAGGAAAAAAAAATCATCAAATTCTAAAACTAAGGTATCTCAATTTAATTTATATTTAATTTGTAGTTAGTCAATAGATTAAATATTTGCTTCTATTGATTCATTTGATAAAGATTGTAATAATTATATATATCTTATGAAAATTATCTACTTGTTAAGATTTCTTATATTTATTATTTGACATAATCTATATTCTCTAGATTATTTATTTTGTAAGAATTGCAATTTTATTAAAACAAATTTAAAAAATCATACGTTAAAAAAATTATACGTGATTTATTCATTACATGTGATTTATTCATTATACGTGATTTATTCATTTATTTTGTAAGAATTGTAAAAATTGTAATTTGGAACAATAAATTATACGTGATTTATTTATTATTTTGTAGGCTATTGATAAAAAAAAAATCATGTTAATATTGAGGATTTATTTTGGCGGTGAAATACAATATGGTAAAAGTGGAGTACAGTATAGTACTAGCTCTCAATTCGCATTGAGCGTAACTGGTGAACAATCTTGGTATGATGTGAAAGGTGAAATTTATCGACAATTCGCATTGAGCGTAACTGGTGAACAATTCGCATTGAGCGTAACTGATGAACAATCTATATTCAAGTATTTGGAACATTTTTCTTTGAAAATTTTAGTTGGTCGAAGCATAGATACGTAGCACAAACACACAAATTCTTAGCAAAACAAATACATAAACACAAACTAAATAACAAGTCCAAATCAAACAAGTCTGCATATGTAGTCCTTACCACAAATACATAAACTAAATAACGAGAACATTCAGTTAACACTTGGAAAAACACCTAAGTAAAAGTGAACGTGTCCGGTCGCCGACGGTCGCGTGCTGGGTATCTGCGCTCTCTTGCTTGTTCCTTGTCCGCTTTCTTACGCCTGACGTAGACATTATTGTACGATGGGCCAAAAATGTTCTCCGCTGCTTGTGTACGTGGCGTCACATTCAGACTGGCTAGTACGTCATCTTGTGTACCAGTAACAACTGGTGAAGGCAACCTGATATGCTCATCGATACCCTACAAAAATCATTGTAATATTTAGTAAGCATAATCGACGATGCAATCTATCTTCAAAATTGAAGTTTTTAAATTCTCACCTGATAGATCTGACTAGGTCCTGTCTGACTCATGTATTGCGCCTCCTGGGCAGGTACCTCATGGTAAGTATGGCTCTCAAACGCTGCCATCGTCGGTGTACATAATGTATCGTCCCAATTGACAAAATCATTTGATCCCTGCAATGCATATTTTAGTATTGTAATCAATATAATAAGAACTTATTTAAAATTTCTTACAAATGTGAAAGCGGTTACCTGATAAACTTGACTAGGTCCTGCGTTGTCTTGCGCGGATAGCAGCGATGGGTCGTTGCCAAGAAATGCTGCTAAGAACTGTAAGGATTGTTCCTGTGTTTCGCCCTGATAGACCTGACTAGGTCCCGTCTTGCCCTGCGTGGCCGTGCCTTGATTCTCCGCTCCCTACAATAAATATTTCACAATCTTGATAAATATAATCGACAACAGGTTAAAGTATTTTTATTTTATTATACTTACCAGATTAACTTGACTAGGTCCGGCTGCGAATCCTCCGAAACATTCATTTAACCCTTCATTTGTTTCGAACCATCTCTCATGATAGTTGGGATTTTCATCGTGAGGAAACACAGGGATGGGTTCTTGATCATCCGAAACATCGCCATCTGAGATGTCATCGATGTTGTCCGAAAGATTAGCCTCCCTAAACATGCTTTGTAATTTAGGCTCCATACCGTTGTCTCTGAGAAGGCCACAGCTTGCTTTGAGAAAAAATTTCCCTATTTTTTTGTAAGTCTTCGTTTTGGCCAGTTGCATAGCCGCCGAGACGATCTTGATCCCTCGTAATGCCTACAAAATAAAAAAAAGATGTCGTCACCTACATGAAATTATAATATCAATAGATAATAAATTTTTAATTTAATAAAACTTACATCACGCGTGGATTTCGGGGCACTGGGGATGTACCCTATTTCGCCAATCTCATCTCTGTATTCTGGGATGGGATTATCAAGACCCTCTATGCACCGTTTTCCCAAGAAGATATTGAAAATGCAGTGATTCTGGAACCAATGTCGATATGGCAATATCTCAATGTCGCTCCAATACCCGGTTGGAACAACCAAGTGGTCTGCTGGATTAGATGCCTGATCAATGTAATTTTTGTGCACATCGTACCAATTTCCTCGTCCCGACACGGCACTGTGAATAATTTTGTGTAATCGGCGTACCTCATCCTCCGCAAGCGGGAGTGGCGATGGGATGACTTGTGAAAATTCGAACTGCCTCATCACACGATCTGGATAATGATGCTCAATTATCCAGAAGTGTACAAGTGGCACACGGGCTAGCCATACGCCGCTTTCTTCATAAACTCGCAATGGGAGCACATTCGGGACCTCAGCTAACATCTCTCTGTAAGGTTCCCAAATTACCATGTAATCCTCTAGCTTCTGCAGTTCGTGGCGAAAATAACTAACACCACTCCGATAGTGACCTACATGGTAATCATGGAGATAACACAATTTTTCTCCGAATGCAGGACAACGGTGTGCATCCGGGGTCACGCCAATTTGGAGTCCAATTATGTCTGGCACGAGGACGGCCGGTCGGTAATCGAGACCAGCACCAATGCTGTAGAAGCACAGTCGGGCCTGCCATAATCTTTGTTTTACGCTGTGCCGCAACATAAAGGCTCCTATAGAGATATGCCAGAACAGCCCCACCCCAGTTGTATTGATTCGGTGCATCAAGATTTTGTAAAAATTGTAAATACATTACCGGAATCGAATCTCCCGAAGAATCAGTAAAAAATATAGACCCGAACAAGTCGAGTACATAAGCCCTGGTGTACTAGCATACCTGCTCATCTGTAGGCTCACTCGGCATCGCAGTAAACCGATCACGCAATAACTTCAAATTTATGGCATACCCAGAAGTACTGCGAACCTCTTGAGGGTCGTTCGGCCCAGATCTCTTCTTTTTTTTAAGCACCGCACTTGCGGTCCCAGCTCCGAGAAGTTCATCTACTAAGTTAGACCAATCACCGTCAGAATGGCCCGTTACCGGTGACCCCGTGATCGGCAACGCCTAGAGACAAGAAACATCCTGAAGAGTAATCATCATCTCTCCCGCGGAAAGATGAAAGCTGTGAGTCTCTGGTCTCCATCGCTCCACGAGACTAGCGAGAAGTGAAGGGTCGATATTTATGTTATTCATTCGAGACACCTGATACAAGCCGAGTCTTAGCAAGAATGGTTCGCAAAGGTCGTGGTACGCAATCCCATTCCAGAGGTGTCGAACTTGAACCCCTCTCTCTCTGTAATCCTGTCAATGTTATACAAATTGATTGAAATAAAATACTCTAATTTAATCACTTATATCATTTTATAAAAATATATATTATTTGATTAATTCCGTAACTTACATCATCATTTATCCGTGAGATCTTATGTTGGTCATGCGGCATCCATAATAAATCGCTAAAATTGTTTGCTGATAATGACGGATCAAAAAAATTCTCATTATTCGCAGCTGCAGCATCTGTAGGGCCACACAGACCACGGCTACTTGACATTCTGCATGAATAACATTTTGAAATAATTACTTATAACATGAAGGCATAGCAATTTCGCTTGCACACAAAAAAAAACATGAAGTTATATAGCAAGATAAGATTTTATAATCCACCATTTTGATACATTATTATACATAAATAGTTATCAGTAATATTGGCACTAACATGAATAAATATAATAAGAGGTGTAAATTATCTAATTTGTCAATTCTTGTAAACTAATAGAATGATCAATTCAATTTTGTAATACATTCTAAATCATTAAACTACTTGCACTAAATATTTTACGTTACCAATAATTCGAAATGAATGAACTAAGAAAATTGATTTGGCAATAATCAAAATAATGCTTTGATTAATCAAACAAAATTGATTACACCATATTCTTCGAAACCCTAACCACAAATTTATCAATTTTACTAGAATACAATTACCAAACTAATAAAATTAATCATTTCACAGCAAAGTAAATGTAAAATTATTATTAATTAACTGATTTTTATACTAATTTTTTGATTAATCAAACAAAATTGATTACACCATATTCTTCAAAACCCTAACCACAAATTTATCAATTTTACTATAATACAATTACCAAACTAATAAAATTAATCATTTCACAACAAATTAAATGTAAAATTATTATTAATTAACTGATTTTTACACTAATTTTTTTATTAATCAAACAAAATTGATTACACCATATTCTTCTAAACCCTAACCACAAATTTATCAATTTTACTAAAATACAATTACCAAATTAATTATTTCACAACAAATTAAATATAAAATTGGGTTTAATTAATTGATTTTATACTAATTTATTTCAGTTAAAAAAAAAATACCGAAATTTGCGGAATGGAGACAGGAGGAGACGTCGGTGCTGGGTAGTCGCCGCGTAATCTACAGCCAAGGACGGGAATATCCTCACCGTCCGTGGAGCGTGCGTCCTTCGGCCGGTCCTTCGCGTGCGCGTGGGGCTTCCGCTGTCTCTCGCGTTTCTGTCTCTGTGGCGTAGAATGGAGAAGGAAGAGATATAATTGCGTTGGACGCAGATTTTGTCACCGTCCGTAGGGATGTGGGTTTTGTCACCGTCCCGTATTTGCTTTTTTTTTTTTTTTTTTTGGGACTCCATCGTTTGGGTTAAGCTTAATGCGGGGAGAGATTAAGGTTAACAAGGACGTTGATTTTGTCACCGTCCGTAGGGACGTTAATAAACACCACGGCCTTATTAGATTTCGAAAAAATCCGATGTCGTTCCTCCTTTTTGATATTTATTTAATTTAATTTCGATTAATAAAAAAAGCGGGTTAAAATGTGTACCCACTTTAAATGATGCATTTAATAGGCAGAACAAAAATCGGTCGGTTTGATAAATGCAGCTTTGAGAAAAATATGAACTGATCAAACTTATAGAATCGAACATCAGTTATCGACCTAACCAACTTATTTAATTAAAAAAATCAAATCATTTAATAAAAAAATGTAATAGTTCGGTTGAAAATGAAATAACCAATCCAAATAAACATTCTCACTCGAGTCGTCCTATTCATATCAGCAGCAGTTAACCGAGGCCTATTAACTTAGCCTAATTCGTTGAGTAACTCAAAGCCCAATATTCGTCAGCAGCCCGATTTTCATATCGAAGCGGGTTTATTCTTTCTTTTGGGATCCGCCATCCGATATTATTTAGCACCCAGCCAACAGCAGCTGGATGTTAAAACCCTACTCCCGTTTCCGCCTCTCCATTTCTCTCTCGATCTCAGAACTAGAGGTTGCTAGTTCATATTTCAGTTGCTATGGCTGCCTATGAGAATCGTGGACGGTATGTTTTAATCTTTTCTTACCTCGATTTTGATTTCGGGTTCAAATTTTACTTCTCTAGTTTATATATATCATTGGAGCAAGAAAGTGTGGAAAGTCTAGTGGTTTCGAAATATTGATTAAAAATTGTTATTGAAATGTAGATACAAGCCTGGAATGGATTTTGGAGAACATAAAAAGGCGCCATTGCTTGACATAAATCTAACCGACTCCACTGAGCTCTGGCTTATTCAGTGGCCCCTGAACCAGGTACTTCTATGTTAATTTTTTTTTTCTGATTGCAATTCAGGCTTCTGCATTTATGGGTGTTTCCTAAAATTTAGTCTTTTTTTCTAAGAAATTTTCAAATTGCAGTTAAAACCTGGTGATTTTGAAGGTAAAGAGCTTTCGCTGAAGCTGCATAAAACCAAGGATCTAGGCACCTTTGAAAGCTCGTCAGGTAAGGTCCTACTGTCTATTTTAAATTTCTCTGGTTACTATCAAGTTAGGTGTTCTCAAATATGATTGATAACCCCGAGCTGGTAGTCCTATACTGATGTTTGCTGGTACTGTTATCTATTAGCAATATTTCAGCCTCTTTTACCATTCCTATTTATATGGCAGGAAAATCATATGAGGTAGTGAGCGTTGGGGCAAAGGAGCCTGATGCTACTGTTTTTCTCCCCTCTGAATCAGGGGCTTCAGCTGGTATGCATTTTCATGGTATTTGCATATGAGAAAGAAATGTCATGCATGCTTGTGATGTTCAAAACTTTGCCATGTTCCTGTATCAAAATTTCGGCAATACCATTGTCTCTTTGGAAGAATAAATATTAATACTATATACTAGGCACTACTTTCGAATTCAAAGGTGAACCATACTAACTCAATTTTGACATAATTGAGAAGAATGATAGTTTGGTTTTGATAAATCTTGGATAAATTCAATGGTAAAGGCATGATTATATTTGTTGGTTTTTAGAGGGATATATTTTTTTTTTTACGAGATTGTTGAAAATGGTAGAATATTATCATCTGGATGCACATTTTATGTTGGTTCATGGTACAATTTGTATACTTTTTCTGTCGTTTATCTTTGAGATCCATTATTTTCATTATTTGGAAAAATTTGGTCTGAGTCCCTAGCAACTACTGGCAAATTAATCTTCTCTATCCTTCTGTTTTCATTAGACAAACAAAAGGCGCTCAGTTTTCTTGTTAACATACAGCAAATTTTTGTATTTTATCTTCCTCTTTCTGTTTTTCTATATTTGATGGTTTTTGTGTTGTTTTGATATTTGGTGCAGTTGGGAAGATATCAAGGAGAGTGTGTTTGGTGCGTTATCCCGATCCCAAGGAATTAGCAAAACCTCGTGGCCTCAATACATCTGTCGTAAAGCAGGAACCAAAAGGTACTGGTATGGTGTATAAGATTGTTGAATCAGTCAGTTAAAATAAATCAAAATGTATGAGGGTGCATTTTGGGATTTTAATTTCTTTTAAATAACCTCAAACTGGTACAGTTGGCCCAGAGTTTTGAGAGATACCAGAAGGGACAAAAATGGTGCCAACTACTGAAATGCAGTAGAAATTAGTACTGCTTAACATAAGTGTCATTGAACTTAGTTGTTAGCTAATGTGTTAATAGTTAAGATTACGAATAATAGATTGCACGTTCTTTCCAAAATTTCAACTTTTTGTCACGCACAGGCTTAAAATTTTCATGTATTTTCCAGATTACTTGGGGAAAACTAAACAAAAATATTCAACCCCTACAAAATCTGAAACCTCAAAGATGACACATGGTGCATCACAAGAAACCCAGGCTTCAGCACATAAGTCGGGGAAAGGAAGTACAATTTCTAGCCATAAGAAAAAGAGAAATGGTTCTAGTGAAGGAGGATCCTCTCATGTAACTGGTATGGCCACTACAGAGTCAGCAAATCAGACTAGTGATTCCAATTTAGAGCATTCAATCTCGGAGAAAAAGAAGAAAAAGAAGGTTTAGGTTTGAAGGAAGTTCATATGATGGTAGATTTGGATCTCATGTATGAAGTCTTTGAATTTGTACTCGTTTCCAACTTTGTTAAAAGATTCGAATCTTTATTGTTGTACTTCTGATAGCAAGAATATTTAATTTAAAAAAAAGATAAATACTTGAACTTTGTGTTATAACTTAGACGAGAGTGCTCTGATCAGTATGGTACTGATGAAAAGACAGCATCTATGGTTTTGATCTAAGAACACGAGAAATTAACAATTTAACTGCATAACATTTTGTCTCATAACAGAAAAAAAAAATAAAAAACCGTTGAGAAAAATAAAATTGTTTTGTCTGTTCGTTGACAGTGCATATTTCTTTCCTTGTGTGAGAAAGGCAAGTCCCCAACTACTTTCTTATGTAATTGCAGTATGAAATGTCAGAAAAATATAATTAACACATTGATAGAGTCTGATTTGCCAGTATAGTGCAGAGCTAGCTTGACTTTTTATGTGCTTCCATCTCTATGCTAAATTGCTAACAACACGGTTTGGAAATTGGAAGAGTGATTTTTGTTGCTCTAACTAATCTTGGCCATTGGATCAAAACAAGAAGCAGCAGTTGCTAACTGTAACACCCTGTGCTGGTCATCCTCCTAAAAATAGACAACTAAATATTTCTATTTATGCACCTTGTAAACCCAAGAAGGATATTAGCTTTGAAGAAAGAACAAGAAAAGGATATGTCAACTGTTCATCTTTTTTCTGTGGCCTTGACCTTCTTCGCCATTTCAACTGCCGTTGCAGCGGAGAGGCCATCTTTTACCGTAGAAGGACGTGTGTATTGTGACACCTGCCGTACTGGTTTCGAAACCCCTCTCACAACATATATTGCTGGTAAACATACATTACATTTTTTATGATTTCTAGAAATTGTCTTAACCAAGGATGCAGTTTCAAGCAGGAGTACCGGATTCCTGGTACACCAGGTACAGCAAACCTTTCCATAATATGTAAAGTCCATAGTTAAGTTTTGTGGTGGATCTAGGGGTGCGAACGGATCAGATAATATCTGACCATATTCGTATCCGAAAATTAGATATGGATATCCGTATCCGAATATCCATGCAAATACGGATATGGTTTTGAATTTAAATTATCCGTATCCGAATAGTTAATATATACCATATAGTTTTAATATATATTATGAAAATATTTATGTATATATCTACGGATATCCGATATCCGATTCGTATCCATACATATCTGTTTAATATCCGATCTGTATCCGTATCTGAAAAATAAAAGCAGATACAGATATGGTTTTACCACTATCAATCCGTATCCAATCCGTTTGCACCCCTAGCTGCATCTGTTCTCCTTCTACACTCTCTTTGTTGTTGAAATATGTATTTCGCCAATTCAGGGCGTCTAGCGCATCTATTTTGATAAAAACATAACAGGCGATAATGATGATATGAACATCAACGGCTAAATCCCCCAACAAATTATTTTGTTATCAGCAGCCAAAATTTTCTTAAATTGCCCATCATTTCATTCTATAAAAAGTTATATTAGTATTACACCCCAGCAATTTTCACATTTTAAAGAGCTCTCTTTATAAAACAAAATTATGGTGTTTCAGACTTTCAGTCATGAAAATTCTAGGTAAATTAACCGATATTATCTATTGTAGATGCAAAGGTACGTCTCGAATGCAGGCACTTTAGCAAAGGGAATATCGAGCACCAAGTCGATGGTGTCACAAACAAGACTGGAGCCTACACGATCGAACTCAAAGATAACCATGACAAAGAGGAATGCGAGGTGGTGCTAGTGCAGAGCCCTCTGCCGACATGTGCTGAGATTCCTAAAGGCCGGGACCGTGTGAGCGTCCTCATGGCCGATGGTGGTATGAGCTCCAATGTCAGAAATGCAAATTCTCTTGGATTCCTCAAGGACAAGCCTCTCCCTGACTGTGCTGCTCTGCTCAAGCAGTACAACGAGCCTTGATAGGTACTGGAATTGGGATTAGGCATATTGGTTTGAGGAAGATAAAAGATTGGTTTTGTATGGTTACACATGCAACCTGAGTTTATAACTGCTGAAAGGAAATTAAGTTGAGTGAGCTTTGTACTTTGTAGAGAGCATGATATTGATTTTGAATGAGGAATTAAGTAATGAGCGGCTGATCTCAAGATCTTCAAATCCTCATGTTATTGGATTTAATTAATTTATATTTCTTTGAAAGTTACGCTTGCATAATTGCAACACCAATAGTTAATATATTTGCATGAGCTTGGAATCTTAAGTTGTTCACAATCAACAACGAGCTCTTTATTTGCTATATACTCAACTGAAAAAGTCTTACCAGAAAGAGATAGGGCATATCAAGGTGAACACATGATTACTTATATTTATAAAAAAAATTATACAAGCTTCAAAGATCAGAAACATAAACCCTTTTTGCATAGAATATCTACTACTGACCTTTTAACAAAAAATAGCAAAATTTTACAGCTAATAACTTGAAAGGAACCATGTCGGATCAATAATTTTTATTTCTTCTATAATTACCAAGGTTTGAGATCACCTTTGGGGCCAGCTGTCCAATTAAGTGTCCTCTCACCGGGTTTCAGGTAAATACTCTTATTATGCGGCAGTTTACGGGCCAAACCATTCAATATCTGGTGAAACGCGTCTCCCGGCTGCGCAGGCTGGGGGAAGAGCATTGCCTGTTTCATCGATGGGTTTGCTAATAATCTTTGTTTCCTCAATATTACATCTATGGGTATGTTTGTCAGAATCGTGTCAAGATTAGGCACGTCTTTCTCTGCCACAAAGACGCCAATTTCTTCCCAGGGGATGGCATCACCGAATGGCAAGACGATGTCGTCAGCAATTATGACTGGTATGCAGCCAAAAACAACGCCTTCCACCAGTCGAGGGCTCCACGGGGCCCATCCAAGTGGACAGAGACAGAAGACGGCCCGCTGCATGTCTTCATAATATGTCGTCGGGTGCTCGGTTGAGATGTCGAAGAGAGGGTTGTTCTTGAAATTCTCCCACAATGACGCACGTGCCCCTCTAATTTCATAATAATAAAGGGTTCATCAGATGTAGATAATAATGGCAGTCATAGATAGTTCTACACCAAAACTGGACTGCAAAAAGGGGCAAGAGGAGTGTTGCCAAAATTCATGATTGGATTGACCAACATGCCCCTTAAATAATAATTCATGAGACAGTAAACAAGTAATTTTGGTGCTCTTAAATTTACTTAGGAGCACTTTGGTCATTTCAATGTGAATTAGTTTCAATTTGGTTTGAGAATAGAAAATGTGAAATAGCAAGGTTAATACTTAATACTAATAATAGTAGGCTTTCTCACAATTATAACAACTGAAAAATGGTGATTGTTACAGTTGCAAAATACTTTATGACAAAACAAAATAAAACAAGCTAACATAAACATATAAAATAATGGTCAATCTCATATTGGCAACATCTCGGCTGGTAAGACCCATACAGACCGTGACCATTACAATACCAAAATATTAGCTGAGTGCGGATTTTACAAACCTGGCATAGTAGCCTCCCTCGGGGTCATTACCGACATCATAGAACAGCCCTCTGAAGTAGACAAAAATGGAACGTGGTGTGTCAGGTGTGATCAAGTGTGCTTGCATCTTCTGGGGAGGTGCAAATGGGGGGATGATTATCGATCCCTCTTTCAGGCACACATGGTTCTCCTGCCCGAATGTCTGAACCAGCGTCGCCTTCTTTAGCAAGGGAAGGATGCCTCTCTGAATAGCCTTTTCCTCCTGTTAGATATTGGTTATGAAATAAGATTTCACTGAAATGAGTATATACTGTATTCTTACCTTCAGGTATAAAGGAGATGCAAAAATTGAGGCCTAAACACTGATGTTGGATCTAGGTTTAAAGTTCTATTTTCTTATTTTTCAAATTTCGCTTCTCGTCATTCTTCAATCATGATAATTGCATGCTAATTTCAACCTATTTGAGTTCCCAAAAAATTCAGTCAGTGTGGGTCTTAAAACTTTGACATGTTATCAACATTACAATGATTCAAGAAAGTGACCAGTAAACAAACTTGACACGTCATCAAAATTTGGGAGTTCAGTTGATTAATGGAGGGTCTGCCTTGCAAAATACGGAAGGTCCGGGACTATTTTAAATTTCACCAGGTTAAAAAATTAGTAATTACCATACTGCCACTTTTTCTAACCTGGTAATGGAAGCATGCCCCGAAGTCATGCGGAGTAAGGAAAAAGTGGTCAGCCCCCTCGGTACGGTTCCAGTATGGCCAATTAGTGGAGATAAATTGTATGGCACTTCTCATAACCCTAGGCGACTTAAATGGGAGAGGTAAACCATTAGGGGTCAAATCACATGTTGTGTAAACTGGTGTGTAGAACCAATCTGCCTCTTCTGGGTTGAGGGTTCGAACTGCGCTTGACATTAGAAACCGATGCATGAAAATCTCAGCTGCAAACATGTGCGTCAGGCATCGTGGGTCCCGGGCAACTATTTTCTTATTGTATTTTATTGGGAGCTCATACACAAATACTTTCAGCCGACCAACAGGGTCATCTTCTAGCACATCACCAGCACTTCCTAAAATAGTCAATAGATTGAATAAATTTGATAGAAATATGTGATTATTGCATTTTAGTTTATGTTCTAATTGAACTGTTGAGATACTATAACTAAAAAAAAAACAATTGACTACAATAAAGTAGTTGGTTTATACCTTTCCATGAAAAAAAACAAAAGAATTATAAAATCAAGCAGATAATTTGAGTGTCTTTTTCATAGAGAAAACTAAGGGGCAAAATAACGAAAAAAAAAATGTTCTTATTTCTTGAGACTATCCCATGCAGAGATCAACCTGGTTAAACAAACTATAGAAGCAAAATCACAATGTACAACCAACAATAGAAGTAAGAGAAACTTCCCAAAAAAGGAAATATGGAATGGAAAACACAAAGGAAAAGAGATCAAAACCAAAAAAGTACCAGAAATTCTCTCAGTGTTTTGCTCAAGCTCGGCGATTCCAAATTTTGCAAAGAGAATTTGAAGAAGAAAAATAGGTAATATCCAGCTTTTGACTCCCATCTTCCGATTTCCGCGTCAAATAGGCCCAAACCCCCTCAGCTAGGAAAATATCATGCGATTTTTTCTTCTCCTTGCTTCACAAGATAAGGGATCGGTGATCGACCTGTGTGAATTTGGGTTTTGCTTGGGTATTAGACCCTGAGAGAGAGAGAGAGAGAGAGAGAGCTATTTTCCACAGAAAAAAAAAAAGGTGTTAGCTTTGTTGAGACTTGAGAGAGAGAGGGCTACGATTTCTGTAGCTTTTGACGGGGATGGGGCATAAGTGAAATTCGTATCCTCTGCATTAACTCAAAAATAAATCTTTTGAGTTAATCAATATAGACCGTCCGATATATTTTAAGATTCATGCAGAATAAATATGCACTAATATTGAAATACCCCTATGTTACAGGGGTAGCCGGATTGACTCCGTTTAAAAATTAGACGGTTAAGATTTATTAACTCAAAAGATTTCCTTTTGAGTTAATGCAGAGGATACTTGTACGGATAAGTGCGGAGTGCCTATTTGGCGCGGTCCAACAAAGTGCGCAGCAGGAAGAGCTACTGCCTTTCTGACAGCTGGATCCCACTGCTCTCCGAATTCGCAATCTCTGTGATATCTCATATTTTGCATGACTTTTTTGGAAAATCTCAACCGTTCAAATACTTTCTACAAAACTCTCAAAGCTCAAATAATACGGGCCCCAGCGTGCTGATATTAGTACAATATTTTTTTTATATTAACACAACAATTTTCAATTTTTCAAATTTTATAGATAATTTTGCCCTCCATATATATTTTCTGTGATTATGTAATCTTCTAGCATAAGGGCTATTTATTAGTTACTATATATTGTTCATTGTTAGCCGTTAGATCTTCATTTAATTTGAAATAGCAACAAAAAGGAATATTAACCCATACATCTCTGGTTGTATTGTACATCAATGACTAATTTTTGTTTAACAAATTCAAATTGCTTTGTTTATTTTTTATATATAATCGCATATGCTTTAATAACATAGTGAGAACAAATTATATATAATTTATGTTTTTCTCAACTCAACAATGGAGCTTATATTCAAAATAATATTTGTTATTTGTTTTATTTGATAACTGAAACTTATCCCTAAAACATTTCAATTTCATAGAATATAAAATAATAAATTAAGAAAATGATGGATCATTTCAATTTCAAAGAATATGAAATAATAAATTAAGAAAATCATTCCATCAAACAACTCTGTTAGATATTACTTTGTGTCAATGCGAAGTGTATTTTCAATTAATAAAGTTTCTAATATCATTTTTATTGAATCATGATAATATATCATATTTTGTACCATTTTTTTTTTCTAAACTCAACAATGGAAATTTTGTACATACCACGTAATGCATAATCAATAAAAATGAGAAAAACAAAAGAAAATGCGGTACAAGAAATAAAGTATTTAATGTTACCAATTAGACTAAGTCGAGTAAAGTCACTAAAAAGAAAACTTATTTTTATCTTTTCTTTTTTACTACAAAGAAATGATTTTACTTGAATACTAGACATTTCGTTATGGAAATAAAACAAATAATCAGTGATCATTAATATAAAGAAAGTTCATTCTAAAAAAGATATGGTATACAGAGAAAATTGAAATAAGGGAAAATTTATCCATACAAGTAAAGAAATTTGAAATTATTGTGCTAATATCATCACTCCTCTAATTGAAACATTACCAGGTCAAGCAAAAAAAAATGGGGTAAGATTTCGGTATTCACCAACGAATTTTTTTAGAAACCATAAATAAAAAAAAGAGTTTTTATTAAACCAACTTGATTACTTTGGTTTTTACAAAATCATAAAAGTAGAGATGCCATTTCGGTCTGAATTTTTTTCTGGACCGAATTATCATTTCGATCCGAGCCATTTTCACATATTTGAAAAAAAAAAAAAAAAACATAGATGTTGGTGTAAAACTTGTGAAAATACTTCGAACTGAAATGATAATTCGGTCAGAGAAAAAGAAAACACTTCGGACTAAAATGACATATCAGTTCTTATGGTTTTTGTAAAAATCAAATTAATCAAGTTGATATGATAAATTTTCTTTTTTTTTATTTATGGTTTTTTAAAAAAAATATTCTTCACCAACTGGTCAGAAGCAAGTTCAAAATAAATGCGCTGTCTATTTAATTTGGATGTCTAAATCAATCAAGAACTGGTCCCAATTTTGAACGATTCAAACAGCACGATCAGATTTCTACAGTCAAATTCAAGATGGAGACTTCCTTTCTCAATCTATGTATCTGAGGCTAATTGTTTTCCGTTATATGATTGCTGGAAGGAAACGCGCTTTGTATATGTCAAAATCTAGAGCTAAAAGTGGTATAAATAATCGAGCAATTAAAGAAGCGAATATATACCTGATATTTTAATTATCATTTGTCATCTATGTAAGGTGCAAACGGTATGAATAATATCCAATATGTATTCAAAATTAGATGTGGATATTCGATATCCGAATGTCTGTATAGATAATGATCTGTATTAAAAATTAGGATCCAGATAACTGTCTCTGCACTCTCATCCCTCCTCTATCCCCGCACTAAAAGACAAAAAAGTATGCACTAAAAGACAAAAAGTCTGGTTCTGCGTAGTATTTAACATTTATCTGTAGTGTATTTACAGTGCATCGAACAAGTATTTAACTCTATTTATTAGAGTATTAACTGTCTGTCCAACAGCGAAACAATATCTATCCCCACAAAAAATTAACATATTTGTCACCGCATCCCCGCACTAAAAGACAAAAAAAAAGGTTCCGACATTTGATGGTTTAAATTTCCTGCAGTATTTAACTTCAATCTTTAGTGTATTAATAGTGCATCGAATAAGTATTTAACTCTATTCATTAGAGTATTTAACCGTCCGCGTCCAACAGCGACACAATCTTTGTCCGCAAAAAATGACAAAATAATTTGGTATCGCCCCGCACATCAGTATTTGACTTTAGGAATGTTAGTATTTAACGATATGAACGTTAACATTTATCTTTAAAGTCAAAAGTATTAATCTCTAAAATTATAAATAAGCTGCAGGGATTCTATTTAGCATTCTATATATTAGTATTTAACTTTATACACATTAGTATTTAACTTAAGGAATGCTAGTATTTAACTTTATGAACGTGAGTATTTAACATTATGAAAGTTAGTATTTATCTGATGAAATGACAAAAGAAAAAATATAATATTTATTCAGATTAAGAAAAGAGTTCAGATTTAATTAAGGTAGATAATTAATGTGGGAAATGATGCTAATTATGGTAGTTAATTAATATGGAGAAAGTGCATAGATGGAAATGGAATGTGGGAAGGATGTTAATTAAGGTAATTAATTAATATGGGGGGGGGGGGGTGTGGGGATAGTGGGGGGATGGAAATAATTATTCTAAAAATTAGATGTTGATATTCAATATCCGAATGTCTGTGTAGATAATGATATTGATATAGTTTTATGTTTCAATTATTCCTATCTGAATAGTAGATATATACCATATATTTTAATATTTTAATATATATTATGAAAAAATATGTTATTCACTATTATAATTAGAAATATTATGAATTTTAGTATTTTTTTAATAATTTTTATATTATTTTAATAAATATCCGATCTGATTCGGATTCATATCCGTTTGATATATATCTGTATCCAAAAAATAAAAAATGAGATATGAATATGATTTTATTACTATCCACTCCGTATCTGCTCTGTTTTCAACCTACGTGTCCAGAGAATGATATTATTATTTTGAATGTTAAATTTTAGGTTTGAGTTATTAAATTGTTCATAGCATAAATAAATCATTAGGTCTGGGCACATTTGGGTGGGTGAATAATAGCTACTATTTCGAACTACTAATCTACGTTTGGGTGTGTTTGGATAAGCGAATAGCCACTATTTTTTTTTTGTCTTTTGTGAAATTGCTTACTATTCTACTATTCCTACAAAATATTGAAATAGCTACTATTCTTAAATTAGAATAGCTACTAATATTGCAGATTCATCCAAACGCACCCAAAATTATTAACTATGGTTGACAATTGTGCAAAACTTACAATTAAAAAATGGGGGAAATGAAATCAAAAGGTTTGATGCGTTGTTGAGTAGTCGATACCGCATTGTGCCTTGCACGTAAGTTTGCATTACCAGGGCAGTCGTAGATTCGTAACCCTTTTGATTTTTTGTCCCATATTCAGTGTTATCTTATTAATTAAATTTTTCCCAAATGTATACGTCAAGATTTGCGAGATCCCTCTTTACGAAGTCTCGGGAATGAGGAAGTTTTTTTTTTTTTTTGTTTGTTTTGGAAAAATCATCTCTGCGATCATCCGGTAATATACAAATTGGAGTGCAAATGTCTATTTCTAGATTTGAATTTTTAATTGGATTCATTACTAATTATTTAATGTGCTTACTCCTGATTTGATGTCTACTCTTGGTTCGAGTTAGTTTGATTCTTAAACCGATTATTTTTGAATTTTGATCTATTATGTGTATTTTGTTTTTTTTTTTCCGAATATGCAATACTCAATTTTGTATATTGAATGAAAGGGAATATGAGAACAAAAAAAATCTTAAAAAATCTGACGGTAAGACCTATTATTACAATTATAAGAAGTGGGTTGGCTGAATTTTTTGTACATTTTATTATTCGACATTTATATTTCACTTAAATTTTTATCTAAACTTTGATTTCAATTAATTTTCTAATTGGTTAAGAACAATTCCACTTTGAATTGTGCCAAACAAATTTTTAATTAGCTTACTAAAAATATTTTAATGATGTGACCATCGATTTTATGATTATAATATATTTTATAATAAACAAAGTTATAGGGATTGAGTTGTAATCAAATTAGTGCCTTATCCTGACAAAAGTCTTAGATCCGCCCATATCTGTGATAATTTGATGAGATTAAACCATAGTTAAGGCCAATTTTTTTATTTATAAGAATTAAAAAAATAAAATCAAAGAAATATGATTAATATCCAAAAATCTCAAATGATAAAAATAACGTCATAAATATGACCATTGGACACAAACTATGAAGTCCAACTCCATTTTCGTGTTTTTTCAGTGAGTTGAATTTTTAATTGATATTTGATCGTATGAATTTGTCATTTTGTTGGAGGGAAAAAGATCTGCGCCATTGATCGGCGGGGATTTTTGACCTAATTTTCCTGAAAAAAGGATTCTGTGGTCTTGAGGTACAAAATTAATCTCTTTTTAATTTCAATCATCAAGATCTATGCTATACGGCATGTCAATTAAAAAAATGTATCAATGATCTCAATTTCAGAAACATGAGCCCAAACGGACCAGTATCCTCTGCGGAGTTTTTCTCCTGCGGAGCTGACCGGACAGTCCAGATTTAATCTCAGCTGGTGAGTGTTCGGATGATGGAGGGGGCAGTATTAATTTTGCTTTAAAATTCATGCCAAAATCTTATTTCGTCCGTCCGATAAAAAACGAACGGACCAGATTAAAAGAACCGCATAGCTCCGCAGGTAAAAACTCCGCAGAGGATGCGATTTCAAGCTGAAACAGTATGACGACATGTACAAATTTCTTAATAGATTTTTATCAAATGAAACAAGGGCAAATCGAAGTTCTGGTAATAGGGGGAGCAGCCCGAGCAGAACCGGATGCTCACAAGGGGGCAGGAAATTCCTACCTCTAAAGTCACTGTCGGATGGATCTAGAGTGAATCCAGAATAAAATTATATTTAATATTTAATGTTAAAATTTATTTCAGATTCAATTGGCAGTGGCTTTAGAGACAAGAATTTCTTACTCACAGTAGGCATGCTTATCATTTTTTCAAATTTTTTTAATTTTCTATTAATAAAATATTCGACAGATAACATGTTTGGGAAAGAGAGGAGCGATTTTTGTTTGCACAGGCCTTTCTCATTTTCTGAATAATTTACTTTTTCTGGGTTTTTGGCAACCATTGATCATCTGACATAATTTTTTTTTTTTCAATTTATATCAATTTAGTTCCTAATTTTTTAAAGGAGAGCGGAAATCAAATGCAGTTAATCTTCGCATCATGTTAACATCGTCACGAGGCAATAATGCGAAACTGTGCTTGGTTTGTCCGTGTTAGCACATTTTGATTATTCCATGCAGTAGTTGGGCTTTCAAGCAATGGTTTAGTAGACAGACTTGAGAGTAGGTTCTATTTTGGTTCAACGGGTTCAATATTTTCTTTAAAATTTATGTGCAATGTTTTAAATTTCGTACGAGTCTGTTTTGGTTTTCGTGCGCATAGATCTGAAAGTTGATCAGATGGTCATGGAGCTCGTTGAACCTAAAAATAAGTCCGATGAACATCGGATTCGGACCCACTACATTCTCTAGTAGAAAATCTAATAAAAAGGAAAAGAGTTTGAACAAAGAAGTGTTGATCAAATAAGAGATGGTAGTTCCTTTTTTGATCGAGTCACAATAGTACGCAAGAGTCAGAAGGATTTTCGCTCTAGCCCTCCTAAGGAGCAACCTCCGACATCAGCACATGACCGTTTCTTCATGTATTATATCTATTTTTCTTAATTTGATTAATATTATTCATCAAACTTTTAACAGATTTTGAATTCAAATCTTGCCAGCTCGACTGTGAATTCACATTTAAGTCCACATATAATGTATATATATGTACTTGCAGAGTAAAATTATAGTTTTGTTTTCGCTTTCTGTCCGTTGTCTACCTGAATTCTGAAGCACAACCTGAATAAGAAAGAGGAATTACGCACAAAAAAGGCCTTAAAATTAAAAGCCCCAAAACATTGTCCGAGTTTGAAGTAATAGCTGGTAACGATACCTACCAAACCAAGGTATAGCCTCTGATAGTTAGTAGGCTCAATTGAGCCTGTACAAATGACCCAGCCAAGTGAAAATGGGAGAGGGGGGTGTCCGATGCCCATCAGACCAAACTCAGTTCGATGGGTAGTTTCTACCGTCCGATTCACTTCAAAATCTGTGTGCATCACTTTAATATCCGTGCTGTTTGCTTTAATTCCATGCACACAGCACTTGAAATGGATCGGACAGTAAAAACCACCCATTGACCAAGTTTGGTCTGATGGGCATCGGACACCCCCCTCTCCCAGTGAAAAATACGATAATGACAGACCAAACCGAGATGCCGAACCAGATCGACTTCGGCTTATGAAACAACACTAACAAATGGCATTTGGTGATCTCCCAGCTCCAAAACTAACAGAACCAAACCTGAGTACAAGCAAAGGTAACAGAACCAAACCTAGTTAATCTGTATATCTGCAAGTTCCATGAAATAAGACAATATACAATGAATCAACAAAACTGCTCCCAAATACATTCTCCTCCAAACCGTACAAAATCCAAAAATAAAACATCATGATAGAGAAGTAGCAAACAATTATTGCAAGGTCCCTCTCGAGCCAGAATTAACTCTGGCAGTTTTAAATACTAACGAAAATGAAAATGTATAGTTTCAGTAACTTCCCACATTAACAATCAAACTAATTATTCCCAATTATAGAATAGAAAAAAAACACCAAGCCAAAGAAGATCAACCAATCAGAAGCTTGTTGTCCTCAAGGAAACTGTAAGTGGGGACCTCCAAGTTATATGGAGCGGGTCCCTTGCGGATGCGGCCTGAAATGTCATAATGCGACCCGTGGCATGGGCAGAACCATCCACCGAAGTCTCCAGCATTGGGGAGGGGAATGCAGCCGAGATGGGTACAAACTCCAATGACTATGAGCCATTCTGGGTCCTTTACCCGCTCTGCATCATCTTCAGGGTGCCGAAGTGACCCCACATCAACACTGTTTGCCAATTTGATGTCATCCTCTGTACGCCTCCTGTTCATGAAATTCATGCCATACAAACCATATTAACCAGTATCGTGGTTGTTAAATCATAGTCAGTGGTACAACATCAGGATGATGTGATGTGATGTGATGTGATGATGGCAGTAGCAATAGCATCAATTCAACATACACTTTAACAGAATGGAAGCTCAAAAAGGTTTTTCATATACCCTTCAATTCTTACTTCCACAACGCTCTATCTGAACACTAAGGGCATGGCTAGGCAAGACACCGTCTTGTCGATTTTCTCAATTTACGTGTTCATACATGCTACTTCTTATAAAAAAAACAGAAGTCACCAGAGACAGAACTGTATGCAGCAGGCACCGTCAGCTGAAATCTAAATCATACCTGATGAAGACGGGCTTGCCACGCCACTTAACAGTGACAGTAGAACCAGGTTCAATGCTTGACAGATCGACCTCAATAGATGCAAGAGCGAGCACATCCTTGCTGGCAGACATGCTGAGCACAAATTTGAGAATAAGCAGCCGTAATAGAGAGGCATATACAAAACGACCACCTGTAAGGACGAAGTAGGCAAAGGCACGCTTTGTTGGGTCACCTGGCGGATACCTCTCATGGTTATGCTCGTCATAGACAATCTGGTGGCTTGGATTCTTCACTGCTGCCACAGTTGCTGGCATATCGGTAAGTGTCACCTCAGCCTGGTTCCTTGGGATTACAGACTCAGTAGCAAAACCTGTTTGTCATGGAAGATTCTCTTAAATTTTTCGAACTAAAGATAACACGTTGAGCTTAATTTTCACAAGATAAGCACAAGAGAAGTTCATAAATGCACCACTACAAAATGATGAGATATGAAATGCATCCCTGCAAAACATATAATATATAACTTAATGCTATAGAACTTGAAAAATCCAATGTAATCTCTCAGCTTCATTTCAAATAATCTGCCAAATTTCCTATACGTGAATAAAGACACTGAAAAAAAGAGGTTAATATGACTTGAGATACGTAACTGACTTTCAACAAAATGACATATAATGAGCTAAGAGTAATTGCAATTAGTTCTTTTCGGTGAACTAATTTATTTGTATATTATTGTTGCTCATATTTTCAGAATGATAATTTGATGTATTGCAGGGCCATATATGAAGTTATTCCTCAGCACACAAAATTACAAGCTTATTTGAATCAGATCAAAACATACATTCAGTCCAATGGGTGAAAAATGGATCTATGAATACTACTGAAACCAATATAAGATGAACATGGTTGGACACGAACAAAACCGCTAGTGCAGTCCTACTTATTTAACAATAGTTATCGGTTTGTGCTTATGTTGTTATATATAGCTGATTCCGGTGCAAGTATCAGCAAAATAAACAAAAGATTAATTCACAACAATTCAAGCTCGTACTAATCAGATCGCCATAGAATTAACAAATCCAAGCAACGACAATCAATCAAAATTGCCAAAAGATCTACCTCTGACGGATCCAATAAGTCCAGGCCCGAATCCAAACGGAAAAGCGACGAATCCATCATCCCTCAAAGACGGTGACGAATTAGAAGAAGAATCCGCGGCGTAGATCGGATTCTTCGAGGCGAACACCGACGAGGCGGGGCTTGTTCTGCCCAAGAGTGGTGCAAGCCTTCTTCCAGCTACACGCAGCATCTCTTTCCCTCCTCTCGATCTCTCTCCTTGTTCTTCTTCTTGCGAAGGTGGAGATTCTAGGGTTCCGCTCTTTCGACGATTAGAGAGAAAAAAAAGAGGAAGGAGACCAGGAGAGAGTCTGATATAGGGAACCGACTCCGCTGCTCTTCAATAGGAGAGCAGGACCTTGATTTTTCAAATCCAACCGTTGAAAATTTACAGGCACGAATCTCAACACATATGAACGGTTAGATATGGAAAAGCAGGATCCTGCTGTCCAATAGAGTCAGTTCCGTGATATAGCAACAAGCGATTGGCAGAGAGAGATACGAGGCCGAGAATGTCGGAGAATTCAAACTGGGCCTTTGTTAAAATACATTTTTGAGCAGAATCGGCCCAATTAAGCCCGATTAAGGCACTAATTTTCAGAGATTGATTTTTAGAATGCTTTTTTGAGCGGCAAGGAAAATAAGATTCGTTCACCATTCATTCACAGATTCAAAATATTAGAAAAATTTATATACTATTTGCTACTTATTTATTTTCTTTATATTTTTAGTTTTTTGTTTTGAAGATTTTGGAAACAGAGTTTTAATCCGCGGCCCACCGGCCAGCGGTGTTAGATATTAGGAATTTAGGATTAGAAGTTTAGAACTAGCTGTTCTTAAGCTCACTATGCTTTTTGATGAATTTAATTTTAATTTTATCTTCAAAATGATGTGTTTACATTCAAAATATATAAATTTTTGAATTAATTTAGTATAAAGTCAAACTGTCAAAAAAAAAAATTGCAAGTTAATTTTTTTATCATTTTTTACTGCTTAATTTTATACTATAATTAATTTAAAATTTTATTAGTTTTGTATGTTAAACACCACACATGAAGTAAACTAACTTCAGCAATTTAAATTCGTCATTTAAAATCAATCAAATAGTTTTTAAAGTTAAATTTACTAAAAACAATGATGAACCTAAAAGCACCCTATCAAAATTAGTATCAACAAAAGTGGATAGGAACAGGAATCACTTCTTATTTTTTAGCAATAACATGTGTGAATAAATAGCAATAACTTGTTGACACAATACGAGATTTGTTGAAAATCTATTGGTTAGTCCTCTTTAAATTTTTAATTTTCAATGTAAGAAGCTAATTTTGTTTCTTCAAAGTGATTTAAGAGATTGGTTTTCCCAAAGTTAAATTCTGAAAGCACATATTCCCTATTGAGAATTTTGTCCGGGCTCTGCTGCTAACAGGGGCGGATTTAGTATGGGGTATGATAGGATCATGAATCAAAGATCTTATAAAGACCACTTAGAAATAAACATCAAAGGTCCAAAACTAATAAGTCTAATAGAAAGGATGGGTCAAGACTCCACTCGAGACTTGAGCCTATTTTTTAGTATCAAAATGGCTCGACAGCATCTCGATTCGAGGCCCAAGCCGTCCTACCTGTGAGAAGGATTCAGCAGCGTCTCAATTTGAGGCCCAAACAGATCTATCTGTGAGAAGGTTCGGCAGCGTCTCAATTCGAGATTCAAACCGACATATCTACAAGAAAGGCTTGGTAACATCTCAGTTCGAGGCCCAAACCGACGTAAAGGCCTGTAAATACCTCGAAGTTCATTGAGTTAGGAGACGATTGATCCAGCAATACCAAGTACAAAAGATGACAGAGTTACGTATTTATCGGATCTGCAATTAGTCTCACATATACCTCATATCTACCTACTTCTACAAATACGAACTAACATCTCCCGAGTTAGAACGTGCTTTGGATCGCTTCGGCCCAATATTGTTTGAGCGGGGTCGTATCAAGACGGACTTGGTATGGTTGAATGAGGGTCAATTAACCCCATTTATTTTCAAATTTCATTGTTTATATATGATTTTCTATATAATCTAAAGTAAATGCTATGTATATTGTAATATTAACCTCCATTCACAGTATGTAAATTTTTATGATTGACTCCACTATTTGACCCCAAATTCTGTAATTTACTTAGTAGGAAATGCTAAGGTAATATTTGACCCCATTACACTATTTGACCCCAGTATTGTTATATTTGACCCTATCTAATCTGTAAACTTGTTTTGCAAATTTATTGTTTATATATGATTTATTATGATGGACCCCATTACACTATTTGACCCCATTCACAGTAGAAAACACCAAGGTAAATTACATTATTCCAGGACCCCTACACTATTTTTTATATAGTAGGAATTAGGAAAAAATGTTAATTTGTTCTATATTTAAAATCTTTATCTCCAAATTATTTAGCTACACAGACTAATTTCCAGTTAATTACTGTTTACACAATTCGAATAGCCCATTTAATTGCTGACCACTTCATTATAAATGGAGTCCAAATCTACTTCTATTATGCTTTAAAATAAAGAAGGGACACTATGCTCAAGACTAGTGACTATAAAACACGCTCTGTGATGAAAGAAAAAACAGACTTTTAACCTGTTTTAAAATGAAACGGATAAAAAATTAGAGCTTCAATGCATAACAAATATAAAAGGGGCCAGAGAATTAGCAACTCGTAACTTATTTCCTTACAAAGATAAGGAAAAATAATAAGCACAACCTATGATAACTAGATAAATTTACATTATGTGGAAGGCTATAAAAGTGAATCAACTCTAATGACCAAAGAAACACGTGAAAAATCAACAGAGTGAAAAAAAAAAAAAAAAAGAATAAGACCAACGGTAAAAAAAAAAAAACTGTAAATTAAAAGTTGAAGCAAGTATGCACACTAGATTCTCATTCTAACACAACATATATTAACTAACACCAAAAAACACTGCTCAATCATTTCCATACTATTGTATTGCTGTCGTAACTTGAAAAGAAAAAAATTAAACAGCGGCACAAACTAGTTGCCACAGCACAATCTCCAAGCATGACACAAAATTTATAATCTCAAAATAAAATATAATTTCTTAGGTATTTTCCTCGGGGACATTTTCATCAGTTCCATGGTTAGCAGGGTAGTACCACTGGATATCACCCCAAGTGCTATGACCTTCTACGAATTTTTTCACAATTGATGCCACCTCAGTGATTTTGACACGAACCTGAGCCTTGCTGTCTCTCTCACGGATGGTCACCGTTGTGGTTGAATCAACCGTCACAGCCAATGGTACACCTATCTCATCAGTCCTCGCATACCTCTTACCTATTGAGGTGCCTGTAAGAAAACAACAATCATTTTGTTTTGTTACCAATGCTATCCAATCTCTACACAGCTAGCTAACATGCATCCCTCTCCAAGCCATCCAACTATCATTCAAATGATACCTGAAGTGTCCTTCATACCTCATTGGTACTTATACTTCAACAAAAATTTCGAAGGTAATTCAGTAAAATGAGGAAGATAAAAGGTAGTCTTGTTACTTCCTAAAAAGTAGCAGCACATGTGTATATTGCTATTGTATACAGCTGAAAACAGGATTTTACCAATTTTGCAAGGTTGAATGGAGAAAACTTTACCAAGTTTATCATACAGGAAGATTGCCTTACATAGTGGAACAGCATAAAAGAAACATGGCTATTGTGTCTAATATTTGGTGCTAAAACACTTAACTACAACCTGAGCGCACACAGGCCAGTTATCCATGCTAACAAACTTATAGGTCTGCACATATCTCATTTTGCACAAATGCATTACTTTTTAACTGAAACTCAACACTACAAAAAGAAGAAGAAGAGTTGTACCAGTAACATCAATAATGTGGGAGATGCCAGAAGCAGTCAATTCCTTGGAGATATCCCTGGCGACAGCATCAAACTGTTCATTCTTTACAAGGGGGAAGACTGTGCATTTAATGGGGGCAATAAGAGAGGGGAAGCCAAACACATTAAGCTGCTCATCCTCTGTCTTCCCTGCACGAGTGTAGAAGCAGTGCTCAAAAAGGCAGTAGATGATGCGGCCAATGCCAAAGGATGGCTCGATAACTGATGGCGTGAAAACCCTCTGGTGTTCCTTCTTCTTCTCCTTGTTTATCGATACCATTTTATTGGTGATCGTAACCGTTTTGTTCAGAGTACACACTTGAAACTCGGCCTCACCACTAGATTCAAGCTTAGATTTCATCTCCAAGGCCTCCGCTTCGCTCATTGCCTGGCATAATTTAGTCACATACGACAGGTCAATTTATCTCTAAGAATTTCATTATAATTGCTGAAATCTAAAAAAACTCAGTAAAGCACCAAAAATTAATTAATGATGCAAATTGGGAGGTAATTTATGTCTAAGAAGTGAATCATAATCACTGAAATCCTAAAAAATTGGTAATATAGCTAAAATTAATTAATGATACAAATGGGGAGGTATTTTACATACATCAAGTGCTTCAAGAACCATCTTCTGGTTGCCCTTGAATGCGAGTCCCAGATCCTTCTTCGAAGGTGTTATCACCAATTTCTACATCATTACATGCAAATAACAACCTTTCAGAATCTTTCCAACAAAATAACATAAATACTTAGGGATAGTAAGAAAAAAACTAACTTCAACTTCTCTAGGCTCAGCAAATTTCTCAGCCGCTACAAGCGCCACACCACTCTTCTCCTGTAAACAGTGACATGCTTATATAAATCTCTTGTGGACCACACAAAAAGAAAAGGCTATTGTCTGAAAGACCAACAACAACAACAACAACCAAGCCTTTAGTCCCAAACAAGTTGGGGTAGGCTAGAAATGAAACCCAACTGGGGTCACAATACGGTAGGGTTCATTTCCATAAAGAGGCTGTGGTTTTTCACGTTGGCTCACCACGCCTTGTCACAACCCTCCTTTTTCCTGGCTTGGGACAGGCTGCGTAGATACTACACACGGTTTGATTGTTAATGCAGCAAAGCGGAAAGCATTGCTGAAATTGCCCATATTGTAGGGCCTTCTACAAATTTGTCAATAAAAGCACTCTATATGAAATTGGCTGATTTAATTTCAAAATCTCCAAAACAAGGGTTATTTCAAGAACAAATATTAAAAGTTGAGTAAAACTAGGGTGTTCTTAAGTTCACCAAGCCCCTTTGTAAACTTAACTCTAAAATCTATCGGATTGGCTTCAAAAAATGAATCCAAACCGTTGAAACCCATCTACCTTACGAGTGATGAGTCTACATGCAAAAAATTTGAAATTTAGAAATAATTTAGTATAAGGTCAAACGGTCAAAATTAGAAGGTTTATAAATTAATTTTAATGCATTCATTTTTTGAAAGTTTTTTACCACTTGACTCAATACAAAATTAATTCGAAAATTTATAATTTTTGTATGTAGAAGCATCACTCATAAGGTAGATGGGTTTCAACTGTTTGGATTCGTCGTTTGAAGCCAATCCAATAGGTTTTAGAGTTAAGTTCACAAAGAGGCTTGGTGAACTTAAGAACACCCTAGTTCTACTCTTATTACTTGTCTTGAACTTTATGTTAGGTAGGGACTAATATTAAACTTTTCTTATAACAAAGATGCCTTTTTTTTTTTGCAAATTTTATCAATTTAATAATTTACATAATTGCAAATTAGTGTACAAGGAGGAAAACAATACAGCCATATGACTAATAAATAGTAGGACATCAATCTTAAGTAATCCAATAAAAATTTCTTATTTTGGAAAAATTTGGCAAAAAGGAGGTGTGACATACCGTGTGCGCCTTGAGGTCATAGGCTGATCTGTCAGCAATACCAACACACTCAATCCAGCCATAGGAGCATTCAATCTCAGCATCCCAGCAGTCAGCAGCATAATGCGCCATTTCATTCGGTAAGTGCTGCCTGAACCTCAAACGGTCTTTCTCAATCCCGAGCCGGGTCAGGAACAAGTACACCCGCCCAATGAAGTACCCCAGTGTCTCATTGTTTATTGTGCCCTATGCCAACAGACCAAAAAATAGAAGCTAACTTTTGAGTCATTTGATATAGCAGACTATGAACAAGCACGCACCCTATTGGTCAGTATTTCATGGTAAATTGTTTCCATTAGATTGTTAACTTCCCGGTTTTGGTACATTAAATGCTTCTAAATAATTAATTATGTTATTCTCAACTCTGTTCTTTCCTATTACCATGTTTTCTTGAAGTTAAGTCTTCAAAAGTAATTTAGCAGGCTCAAAACTCTTCCACAACATTTCTGAACATCTCAATTTATGTATGGTAATATCAATGTGTGACTAAGTTATAAATGTGTTTCATAAAGAACCCTTATTCTTCTCTAAATGAAGAAATTTACATTAGAAACAGCATCACCGAGTCTGAGTGTCTTGCTGGATTGACCAGTGAGCTGCTCCTCCCTGGGGAACATGAGGAACTTAAGATCAGCAACATCACTGAATTTGGGATGGGATTTGTCTTCTGGGTCCACAAAGTGCTCAATCTCTGCTAGTGTGAATTCTCGCACCCTCAAAAGCCCCTGTCTTGGTGATATCTGACAAAATCAAACCAAAATTATTAATAATCTTGTCTCATCCCTTAAATACTGTTAGTGAGGAAGTTGACGAGTTCTGTCAAAAATGTTCTTTCAGAAAGAAATACTACAAGTATTTAAAAAAGCAACAAACCATGATATGGCACACTAAAAGATAAAACTATCACTAAAGTGTTCCCCTACCTATTTTCTGTGCAAATTTTATCTTGTAACTTGTTGTTTCTATCCATATAAATGACAAAGTTTTTGGGCCACGACTTTATTAAAAATTTACTTGAGTAAGAGTACAGGTAAAGTGCTGTGACTCAGAAGAGTTAAAATGATATGTTATGTTTACTAGAGGCTCAATGAGAGTTTCTAAAAAAATAATAGAACAGTACCTCATTCCTAAATGCCTGTCCAATTTGGGCAGCTGCAAATGGAAGCTTATTACCATTATAGTAATACAAATCCTTGAAGTTTACAAAAATGCCTTGTGCAGTCTCAGGCCTCATATATCTGCAAGAGTGCAAAAACAGTTGCATAAGAGAATCACACAAACATAAGATTTTACAAATTGATCTTAGTTCCAAAATTGAAGCCTAGAAAAGTAAATGAAACTAAATTTGCCAATTGAGGAATTGTCAGAATGCAGCACCAGACAAAAGCATAGGCCCAACTTAGAAGTTACAAGTGTAAAAACCAATCTCCTTACCCAGTGTTCAAGCCCGTCGGACCAATTGAGGTCTGGAACATGAGATTAAAGGGGTATGGGTCAGAGAGCGGGTTATTGGTTTCAGGCGCCTTAATATCATACTCCTTGATCTTAGCACCCAGTTGCTCAGCTGACATGTCATCCAATGTGGCTATGACATGATTCAACTCAGCAACCTTCTCAGGTGTCAAGTTGGCAGTTTTCTCGAGTTTATCCTTGCAGTGGTCCTTCAGCAAGTGGTCGGCTCGATAGCATGTGCCGGTCTTTTCGTCTTTTACCATGAGGTCAGTGAATTTGTCCACATGGCCAGAGGCCTTTAACACCACCTCTGGTGTCACACATGGACAGTCCACCTCTAGCATACCTTCCTCCAGTACAAAATGCTAAAAAAAAGCAAAGAATATAATCAATTAAAAAATAAAGACCAACTGAAATACAAATGTTGGAGAAAGCATGTCCAATTCAGCATCGAGTCACATAATTATAGGAGAGTCATGATAATAAAAGGAGCCAACGAAATGAAGGAAAATTTTTGGGAAGATTTGAAAGCATGCAGAAAAAAGTACAATAATAACCCCCGTACATACTGAATTAGTAGTACAAGATAGCAGAAGAAGGCTTCAGTATATAGATCAAGTAGTTAATTTGCAAGAACAAAGTACAAAGTACATCAGTAATTTAACCCGGATAATTGGCGAGAATCAATGGTCTTGTTTAAACAAAAACACAGCACTAGCCTCACAATCCAATCAAAATGTAGCCAAATTAGAAGAAAAAAAGGGTCAAATCCAGAAGAAAAAAAGAAAAATGAAAAACCTGACGCCAGAAAGAGAGCACGTTAGACTTGACAGCGCAACCAGGGGGGCCATAATCGTAGAGGCCGGCGACGCCGCGATAGATCTTGAAGGAGGGGATGTAGAACAGCCTCCTCTCCAGTGTGTTCACCACAGATTGCCTAAACGCCTCCCTACTCGCCGAACTGGACACCACGTTTCCAGCTGGGACAGCGGGGGCACCGGCCGCTGCGGCGGGTGGATGCGTTGAACTGGCAGTGGTGGCGGCCATGGTGGAGAAAGATAATGGTGTTAGGGTTTTGGATCGGGATAAGGGGGTTTTACCAGAGCGATGGAGAGTGGAGGCTAGAATGAGAGCGTGTGCGTTAATGCGCATAGAGAACTGAAAACTGGAGGGTTCGGGGCAAGACTTCTCCTATGTTTGTCCTGGGAAAATGGAGATATCCAGTTTATTTTATTTCTCGCTGAAGAGTTGGGCCCACGGTATTCTTTGAGGATAAGATAGTGCTATTTCAGGTAATTGCTCTGCTCCCTGAGTTGGGGAATTAAATCTTCTGTTATTCTAAAATAATAACAGGTTTCTGTTATTCAAATTCCAACTGTTAATATTCATTGAGATTCGCGCATGAAAACATTTCCTACTTAAATTAGTGCATTGAAAAATTTGAATAATAGAGTCCTGTTATTTAAAGGAATAACAGCAGATTTGTTTCCCCGAGTTGGGCCCTCCGGGTCCGGTGCCGTGGAATTCACTTCTCTAAGGTACTTCAAATTTTGAGTTTATATCGGAACGTTCGATATGCTTTTGCACGAATATTAAATATTCCCGTGCAGGGGCCGGACGGCCGAATTCTGATCGGATGGACGGGATTCAAACCTCAAATTTTGAGTTACAATAGGGAACTGAACTGGCGTTTCCTGTGTGACAATTTTGATGGAAGCTAAAGATTTCCCGGAGATATTTTCCGGAGTTCGTATTTAGCCATGAATGGTTGGATATTATTGAGAATCCATCCGATTAGATTCTTGCATCCAAAGTTTTGTCCGAATCGACTATCGAGATGTAAATATTTTTGTTTGGACAAGGATTTTGTGGTTTTCGGTTCGGATTAAAAAAAAAAAGTAGTACAGAAGTCGAAATTTTACGTATCCGACTCTGCTGCTTTTATTTAATAAATGTTGCTTTTATTTGATAAAAACATAGTTCTGTTTTACCATCTCAACTATTTAAAAATTTTCATTCACGTATCTCGATAAAAAACTTTTTCATGTACAAATTTCAACTAATTTGAATGGTTGAGATGGTAAAAGCAAGGTTCTGCTTTTGTTAAATAAAAGCAGCAGAGTCGGATCCAAATTTTACAATAATACGGAGAAAAAGTTAAGTGTAAAATTAACATAATTATTGTTTAAATTAAATAAATTTAAATTCTTATTTAATAGAGGGATTTCGTATAAAATAATTTTGCGTTGATATTATACATAAAATTTGTAAGAACTAGCTATTGATCTAGGGACAAAGACACGTGATATCTGATGTAAGAGGTCATGAGTTTAAAATTCAAATAAAAAAATTATTTATTGTAATAACATAGATATTAAATAGTTAAGTGCATCAATCTCCGGTCTTTACTTAAAAAAAATATTATACATTGAATTTGCTATGTTCTTTTGGTCATTGTATTAGTACTTTGTCATTAGGTCCCGTTCAGCAACATGGCAAATAATAAGGATCAAGATTAAAGGATCAAGATTGTAGTATCAAGATTGTAGTATGTATTTGAATAACCCTTGATGCTGTTGTTGTCATACAATATGATTGATTAATCAAATTGTTTCATAATTATAATTAAATATAATAAATGTATTTCATTAAAGTAAACTATGTTAAATTTGACAAAATTATTATTACAAGTTTAATTAAAATGTAAATAAAGTAAGATGTAAAATAATGAATGCATTAACAAATAAAATTATTAATCACTTATATAATAGATTTATTAGAATAAGAGTTTCGAGAAGATTATAAGCACTTTCTTTCAAATTCAAAAAGAGTTTCAATTTTTTTTCTCAATTACCATTTTCATTCATTTTACTACTATTCAAAAGAAATAGGAATGAGATAATATATTAAATCCTATTTACCTTTGTCCCTGTTAATGCGAAAATTAATTACAAATTATATTCCTATTTACTTACTATTTCACCAATTTATAATTGAATTCATTCATGGCCCCTTCACAAACCGTACCGGTATAAGTGGTACCAAGTATCATAACCTTAACAGCAAGCTTTAAGGGGATCGAAAAAGCATAGTCACAAGATTCGTGAATAATTCGTTTATTTGGTGATACCGAACCAAATGCTCAATTATTCGGTTGACCGAACTTTGACTGAATTATTCGCGAATTTTACGAATTATTCATGTTTTCCAAATTTTTCTCTGATTCGAATAGTTCTGAATCATTTCCGAATTACACCTGAATTATTTCCAAATTATAAATTTTTAATCTTACCGGACCAAATCCGAATAATTCATTTGTCACTGTGACTTAAAACAACATTTCAATTCAAAAAGTAACCCAACGGATTAATTCTCCAACATACATTAAAAAAAAGTAACATTATCCACAATTCATGAATCAAGCAAAGCCACAACACGAACTTTAAAGCTCGAATCGCAAACTATATCAAAATTGAAAGCCTACACCACAATTATATAAAATTGAAAACTGAAACAGTACTGTATGACAACCTAAAGCAGTATTATATCAAAATTGAAAACTAACGAATTTAGCTATTTAACGGAAAAAATGCAAAATTGAAAAGCTAATTTATATAAAACCTTCCAAATCTCTCCTAAAAGCTAAGGAATTGAACGACCTCTCTCATTGTGTCGAATCAAAGAGCAAAAAAAGTAAGAGGAGTATCAATGGAGAGAGGACATCGACAAGAAAGTCAACATAGTGTTAGAATTAGAAGTTATTTATCAGAGAGCTCATAGTTTGCGTCGGGGAAATCTTCTCTCTTTCTTTTTCACATCTAAAAATGTGTTTTGTTTTAATACTGCTTTGTTATTTCTGTTCTCTGTAAAACTCTATATTTCATGGCAATGAAACGGGCTTAGGTCTTTTAAAAAAAAAAAATGTGTTTCATCTCTGAAGATAGAAGTTGAAAAAAAAACATAAAGAAGCTTAAGGAGGCCAATAAAAAAATGAAAAGTAATATTAAAGAAAATACTCTCTTGAGAAGCAGTACCGAACAATACGTACTAAGGATAAAATAGTCTAAAAATGACTTAAGGAGTTCCCAAGGAGGCTCATATCTTAAGTAGGGAGAAGAGAGGATTAAAAATTAAGTATAAGGAGCGGGTCTTAATCTCCACTGAGGAGTCACCATTTGTACAGATTTAGACGGATTAAGAGCTTAATTAAGGACCATAAAAGAACCTAAGGAATATCAGCCATACATGTACTAAAAATGAAGCCATTCGCCGAAATGTTTGAGATTTTTTTGTCAATGATAAAATTCAATGATTCGCATAATTCTATCTTATTTTCTTTTATTGTATTTTTTCACGGTGTTCAATGAGTACTTTTTAAGTTCAAGGAGTACTTTTTGGTTTAGAAAAAGTATTTTTAATATTGTCTGTTCTCTAAAAATAATTATTTGATTGTAAATGAAAGAAATATTATAGTATTAGAAATGTCCAGGGTTCTAAATAGCATGCTATAGTGGCGCTATAGCGTTTTCAGACCATAAAAGCTACGATGTTGTCAGTGCAATATGGATATAACATCATTTTTTTAACCTCTGCTGTAACGGCGATAAATTTTATTTAAAGCTTTGGAAATACCCCAATATTTAAAGAGGACAAAGTCTTTTTTTTTTAAAGGAGATAGAGAGATAGTGATGATCGAAGGAAATAGTGCGGGAGGAAGTAGGAGATGCAGAGATTGTTCGTGTAAGAGAAAAATGGCAGAATTGCTCGTTCGTGCGTGCGCACAAGAGAGAGAGAGAGATCTGACATAGTTGTGCATGTGAGAGGAGGTGAAAATTCGGAAGATCATTGTGGCTTTAATCAGTTATTGGGTTTAAAATTTTAAATAAATCAAATCTGTTTTAGAAAGCTCTGTTAATTTATTGCACAATTCTTTAATCTGATTTTGATGAAATTCTGAGGTAGCGTTCAAGGAGCTATTAATGATATTATGACAGAACTTGTATAGTTATTTGATTTTCATGGGCAATGTTTCAGTCTAATAACGGTCCACCACCCTAACAGTAAATACAGGCCCAAGTTTGGCCCAATCAGGACCAATTGTTCCCATACATCCAATAATTCAGATTTTCAAAAGCCCAAATAATCCTTAATTTGTTTTTTGAAGAATAAGCCAGTACACTGCACCAAATCTATGCACTTTTAACTTAACATGTGAACGGGAATTAACAAGTCATAATAAAACAGACCTACCATGAAACAGACCTAATAATAATAACAAACTAATAAATCACCAATTTATTTGAACGGCTATTATTTTATGTATACCAACCTCTGAATCCTTGACACATCGATCGTTTCCCTTTCTATTAATTCCGTCTGGAAGAAAGATTCCAAATTCAGTAGCAGCTATACGTACCTACTAGGCGAAAACTGAAGCCCAAGTGGCATCTAGAGGTTGGTTGGTTGTGCATTGAAATGACATCTATATATCTATCAAAATATGGATGGATAAGTAACTAACTCACAAGACTAACCTAGCTGTAACTAGAGAGTTTGGAACAGATGGGACTCTTCTTTTATCAATTGGACTCCATGGTTCTTTGTTGCACTAGTTACAGTGGTACTTTGCGCATTTGCATGTCTTATATATTAAAGGCGAATATATATCATCATGAACTCAAGTATATTATTTTGGGTGAATTTGTTTTTTGAATATTATTATTATGAATTAATCCACCTTCAGGCAATTGCAAGGACAACAATGAAAGACCAAACTTTATTTTGGTGTTGTATAAAATGTAATTGAACAACACAATGATAACAACAATAATTACATAACATATTGAAGTTAGTGTTAAAAAAATGCTTTAAAATATATAGAGCAGTCCAATACAGCACACTTTTTTTTAGCAAAGTTTTAGTAATTAATTTTGACAATTCAATGAAAAATTAAGTAGGAATATTTATTTTGCTCAAGACTAAAATATTTATATATAACAGACTATTTTTGTATTATTCACATTTGATTTTTGTAAACCTCAATTTATACATTCACCTCAGAAAAACAAAAATTATAAATTATGTGCAAGGTGCAAGTATATATGAGGAGGGTTCCAATACACTCAAAATTCTATGCTCTCATTTGCAATCAATCTTTTATCTTCATTTTCAAAGTCTAAACAGTCGATCCGAACTGATCAACATGACATTCATAATAAAAATATGTTTGGAGACCAAATTTTATATTTTTTAGAATTTTTTTACTATTTTTAAGATAGATACAAAATCACTTTATCGGATAGTCCAGAATCTCCTTACAACAATGATTTTGTACCTATCTTAAAAAATAGTAAAAAAAATCTAAAAAATATAAAATTTGGTCTCTAGGCATATTTTATTATAAAGATCATGTTGAGCGGTTCGAATTGACTATTCAGACTTTGAAAATGAAGATAAAGAAAATAAATAATTGGATGCAAATGGAAGCATTAAAACCCTCCTCAACCTTCAAATCCTATATATATATTTTACATGTTCACTTCCCCATATGACTTTCTCAAATCATGATTTCCATATCTTTAACAACCTATATTCCCGGTTGCTTAAAAAATCACTTTCATAATATATCACATTCACCACAAAAAAGCAGAAGAAAGATGAATTAAGTTGATTCTATGAGAAGCCATTGCAAGAGTCAAAGACTAGATGTTGTGTGGGGAACAGCTACATGCCTGCCACTTTGAGTCTTTGACCAAACACTTCTTGGATTTTCTTTGACCGCATGCGGGGATTTCAATTTTCAAAATTAAACTTGTAAGGTTTCGGTACCGATCCACCGAAACCGGTATGTACCGGTACTTCGGTAAATTCCCTAAGAGCATGTTTGGTTGCCAAACAAGAATAACTATAATAGCTAATGCAAGAATAGTTATTGTTTGTCTTACTATAATAGCTAAATCTCAGAACTCTTAGGAATAACCTATTCTAATATGATAAAAAAATTTTGAATTCCCTATTCTAGCTATTCTAACTCAATTAAACACCGAATAAGCTATTCTGAATAGCCTATTCTCAACCCAACCAAATTTAGGCTAGGAGATCTAAATAACATATTCTCTTGACAATTCTGAAAATCTTAGAAAAAAAAACAAATTATAAGCATATTATTTTCCTTATAGATTAATGATTGTATATTTTCATTCATACAAATTTAATTTATTTGTTGTCTCATATATCTAATGTTGTCAAATATGGATCGTCATAAATTTTATGTCATTTAATAAACGACTAAACGTGCATTAAGTTTTACTATTTTTATATATATTTTTTATAGATAATATATTATATTTTACTCATCGGATATCAAAATTATAAATTATTTATTATGATGGTCAAAATTATTAAATTAATCTGTTGTCAATAAATTATCATCCTTATTTATATATATGTATGTATGTATGTATGTATGTATGTATGTATGTATATGTATGTATGTATGTATGTATGTATCATTCATAGATTTACTCTGAGGCTGAGAGCTTTAATTGGTTTACAGTTAAGAAAAAAAATATAAAGAAAGATTATCAGCATGATATACACCACTTCATTTTCATTTCAAAACAAGTAAATTTGCTTGAGGATACCAAAACGTGAGGAAATTAAATTTATTGTCCATCCTTTGACAAATTCAAGCAAGATAATGAGATATCCATTAATTCATTATGCTAGATACCCTATATATTTGGTTTTGAAAAGAAGGCATATATACAGTTTGAATTTGTAGTTTGCACCTGCCCAGTCTAAGGTTTGGCACGCAAACAGTTATTTTCATCTACTGCTTTTGACTTTCTGTCCCTATCCCTTCTCTCTCTCTCTCTCTCTCACTCTCACAAGGGCTTGAAATTTGAGAAAATATGTAATGTATGAGAGAGATATCCATAGTTGACCAGGATGTAATTCCCTTTCAATTGACCCACCCACACAATTATAATGATATGTTCAAAGATATATATAGTAAGCTGATGAAGATCAAAGATTTGATTTCTTCTATCTTCAATTCTTCATGCAGTATTGTCTCCTTTCTGAATTTGGACATTCTAGCATTATCTTGATTTCTTCATTTCTCTAATTCTATTTGGCCCCTAAGGTTATAGGTTAATTTGTTTGACATGGAAATATAATCTATGGACTGGATTAAGTCAACTTATTATCGTCATAAATACACTGGGCAATGCTATCGGTGCATATATTTTCTAACCCTAAAATAGTCAATGTTCATCACAGACAAGGTCAGGTTTTATTTAATGATTCCAATAGAAGATTCTAAAAAAGTCTTGTTTTTTTCATAAATTCAAAACTAACCCCTCTTGAATTTTTCTCCGTATTTGGATATTTTTGTTGAGCCGTTTCAAACCAAACAAAATGTGTATTAATTATAATACTAGAATCATATATGTGTATGCTTGCTTAATTGACAATTGATTTTAAATCATGCGATTTGCTTTACCCTTTTTTTGTACCATTGATGCATTCTAGTTAATTAATTTGTACGAAATATATATTTGTATTATAAATTTCTAACTATTTTATTTATACAAAGCTTCTAGCTGATCACTGTGAATCTCATCCTCGCTACTTCAGAATATGCACCTGATAACAATCTTTATATATATAAACAAAATCAAATCTCATCTTAATCATATATAATATAATATGTATTAAGATTATGATGAATTATTCGGATTTCTCATTCAGGTTACAAAAATATATATAACAACAGGCTTCAGCAGGACATAATAATTAATTAGTAGTCGCTAGACAGTCACTATACAACAAAACTCCTTTAATAGTATGTCTTCTATGTTGACTGTGTGAGGAAAATACGGACTATACATGTAGCAAGTGCATCACATATGTTTATTCTTATTTTAAGCTACATATCTTTATTCTCGTATGCTAAGTATGTGGATGTCTTGATTCTCCAACAATTTTGATTAAAAGATGAAATTTCGGATTGAATGTCAGGCTCCCGATCAAATATTTTGATTCTATATTTTTTTAATGTTTTCTTATGTATAAGATAATAAATTTATTTAGACACGTAATCACCACAAGTACTTTTCACATGCAAATTGTATTATTTTTTCTGATTGGTCATGATTTCTTTCTATTTTTTAAATACCATTTAAGAAAATTTTGAATTAATTGATAATTGATTGGTCATGTTTTTATTTCTTTCTATTTTTTATATTATTTAAAAAATGTTATTTGTCATTTAATATGACATTTTGTTTGAGATTTATTTATCAACATATGTCAAAAAAATAAAAAAAATTTATATCATTTAGTCTAATTTTTTGTTTTATAAAAATATGTCATTGTATGAGTTTCTTTTGTTTTTCTTATTTTATATTTCCGTTACAACGCATGCATGATACTAGTGTGTTATATAATTAATATTATAGGAAGGTGATGTTTAGCATCCCTGAAGTAAAAAGGGAGGAAAGGTATCTCTCAATAGTAGCCCAATAAAAGCACCCCCCCATCTCCTTTCTTTATCTGTTCTTATCATCTCCTTACCAGTTACCACCCCCTCTCATCTTTCTTTTTCTCTACTGACAGACATAAGAGGAAAAAGAAAAGTATACATCTAGCAGCAAAGGTGGATCGGAGGCATGGAAAGAGACCACTGTCACCGCAAGCGCAAGAGGAAGCGTCTATTAAGAATGAAGAAGAAGAAGAAAAAGTATCAGAGATACAATCAGTGCACGAATTAGAATTAGATCCAATCGCGTACTTCTCGCACTACACCACGCGTGCCGATCATGACACGTCTGCTATGGTATCGGCTCTAGCTCATGTTATTGGGTCCAGCTTCACTGCTTCCGAGCCGATTGCTCCGGTTCACTCGGGACCGAATCCGAACCTATCTGATCTTACCAGTACAGGTTATGTGGAAGGGACACCTAGCCAACAAGTACCTTTGGAAGAACAAGGTATGTGGTGTGATTTATTTTGCAATCTCTTAAGCTTTTTGTCAATGATCTCCATTTTTAATTTCTTCTCTTTTTTTGAGGGTGGTTATATTGATCTAGTAAACAGTGCAATAAATTAACATGTCAAGGATTTGCGTAAAATATTGAAAAAGGAGACTTGGAAAAATATACAAGTGTTTCTTTTGACTCTTGGAACTACGTTCCTAACTTAAATTCTTAAAAAACTAATAGGGAAAGATGCTTCTATTTAATTTTTAAACATGGAAATAAAAATTTTCCTTAAACTATCACATAGCATATATGCAATGATGCTCAGGTGATCCACTTAAATTGTCACTCAGAAGTTCAAACATTAATTGGAGCTATTTTGATCAAACAAAACCCCATGAGGTTACACACACACACTCTCTCTCTCTCTCTCTCTCTCTCTACATATATATAAGTATTTGAACAGGTATTAGAGTTATTAAGAGATGATGATTTTATGAGTAAGGTATTGGAGTTATTATGTGAGAATTAGAATATTACATTAGTTTAGAGTATTAGAGTTATCACATAGCATATATAAAAACAGATCCGGTGATAGAATGAGATGATGATTAAGGTATTAGAGTTATTACGAGAGAATTGAAATATTATATTAGTTTAGAGGATTTTATGAGTAGAATGAAATAGAAATTACTATTATTTGACTCATTGTAAATATATTTCTTATTAATGAAATTGTTAGTATGCGTTTAAAGCCACTAACTTTAAAAAAAAAGTATTTGAACAGGATGAAGAAACAGAAAATTCTCCAATGCGTAAAGAAGAAAAACACATATAGCAAACTAATTTAATATTTTAAATTGGTTTATTTCTGTATAAAACATCGTAATGCGTGTTGATGTGATTTACACAATCAATTCTACTGCAGTTAGGAAATGGAGCAAAACTGTAAATTATATATCGTCGTTATGCATTTATTTCGGTGATAAATTTAACAGCAGTGCATTCATATATTCAATGTTTTACTGAAATTTAAGTAGGCCTTCCCTTGCTCTTTTTGGCCTCCAAAACCTCTTGCTTTTACATGTACACTGGATCTCTACCATGTAATTAAATTAATTGCAGTCCATTATCTCGCAAAGAGCATACAAGTATGAAAAAAATGTAAAAATAAAATAAAAATGCAGTACGTACTTCATTGTGTCTTCGATCTAGTAAGTGTTAGTTTATAAGTACCTACCTTTTGCACTAATTTTGCTTAATTAATTTCTCCGTTGAATAATTATGAACATGATTACAGGCAAACCTCTACATGTCATATCATTATTGCTAAGAATTAAAGTATATATTGAAATGCATTTACCTAAGACAAAACAAGTTCTCTGCATAACCATGCATGCAGAATTCCTAATCAAAAGCTCTACTGTTTGATAATTATCACATACTATATATGTTGCATTTCTATAAATCAGGTACTGTCAATGTGGCAAGGCGACGACATTATAGAGGGGTGAGGCAAAGGCCATGGGGAAAATGGGCAGCCGAGATCCGTGACCCTAAAAAGGCTGCGCGTGTCTGGCTTGGCACCTTTGACACGGCCGAGGATGCTGCCATTGCCTATGACGAGGCTGCTTTGCGCTTCAAGGGCTCCAAAGCAAAACTTAACTTTCCCGAGCGAGTCCAAGGCCGATCCGACATCAGACTATTGCTGACACCTGGGACCCACTTACAACAGGCTCCAATGCCACCATTGCGACCACAACATATGTCGACTGCGTATCCAAACCTTATGCAATACGCGCAACTTCTACAGAGCGGGGACGAGGTTTATTTACACAGTGCGGCATCTGGTATATATGGCAGTCGGGTTTCTTCAGGCTCTTCCTCTTCCTCTTCCTCTTCTACCTCTCACCAGCAGATACTGGATTTCTCTAATGCTGCTCAGAGATCAGTTATGGGGTCTTCAATGGCTAGTGCTAGTGCTAGTAGTAGTGTTGCTGGTGGCACTAGTTCATCGTCTTCTTCGTCGAGCGCATGGGCTCATGGAGATCATCAAAAGAGATGATGAAACAAAAGGTTTTCATTACTTCTTTTGTTCATTTGGCAGAAAGTTTTTTTCTTTTTTCTTTTTGTTGATTGCAAAATGCACAATTAATCTAGTGTTTTAGTTTTTTTTTTTTCCTTCTTTTACATAAATGCTTAATCAATTATTTTCCATTTTGAATGGAAGTGTGAGCAGATATATAGGTCAGAAGAAGAATATATTACTAGCATATTTTGGTAAAAATGCATGTGCAACATTTTGGGGAGAGCTACTAATTATACCTAGAGTGAAATTGAGAGGATATATAAAACAAAGAGTTGAGGGCATTGTTGCATACAGCTGGATTAAAATTAATTAAAAGCAATATTTCTATTTTTTAAAAAAAATCTTATTCTATAAATACAGACAAGAATTGAAGTGCACTATCAAAACTCTTTGACCAAAGACGTTGATGCATATTTATTGCAAACAAAAAATAAGGTTATTTGTAGGGTGTTAAAGGCTAAAAATTGTGCAATAATGGGGGTATTTTGTAAGTTTGTCAAGAATTAGTGGACAGTTCATGTTAGAATTTTACTTTTTTGTATGTAATGTACCTAATTCCTGATTCTCACTTTTAGACTATAGTTAATTAGTTTTATGCATGTGACTTATTGTTTGTCACAATATATTTGAGAGATCGAATCATCTGTCTTTCTGTGGTCAAATAATTCCTACTTTTAAATTTATTGTCGGGTGGATCGAAAGTAAAATTATATTTAATATTTAATCCCACTTTGGCCCCACCTGACAATGACTTTAGAGACGGAAATTTTCTGTCTTAATTAAAACAAATCATTTTCATTTTTTTTTTTGCTTTCTCCTTTTTGTATTTTTATGTTTTAGGGTGTTAGCAGTATTATTGATGTATATAGATGTTTCCTCACCACTATATCTTGATATTGTATTATCTAAAACTAATATAAGTCTTGAAACATATATATGAGAAATTATTGGATTTGATATAATTTGACCACGTCTTATTGATCACCTCAGCATGCATCTGGCATGCATATGAAAAAGCATGTTAGGTTTTTCATATTTTGAGTCGTAAAATAAAGTATAAAGTTGAGTTGTATAACCATATAAATATATATATATATTAATTAGCACTTGTACTTTCTTAAAGTATATACCAGTTAAAAACAAATGGCTGATTTGGAGAATATATGTTTTACATGCATGATTACATCGACCAACCAAAATTAATTATAAAAAAGTTTGACCTAATTGGAATATGTGTATGGAGTCTGTATAACCAGTGATTTTTCTATTCAGACGGGGTCCTATATCTTTCCTAAAGTCTCATTGTTTGTTCAACAAAATCTCCAGTGGAACCTACAAGAAACATACAGATTGTTATTATTTTATTTCAATCATAATTTAGATTAACTGCTCTGAGGGTTTAGGGCCATTGGGAATGAATATGGGTGTGAGAATTGAACTAAAAAATACTATTCATGTGAGGAAAAAAAAAAATTTAGTTGAACTGAATTTTTCTTTTTCTGCGGAACAATAGAGCAGTCGAACAGGACCTAAGAAAAGAGAGCTGCTGGTGCTTGGGAAATAGGAATTATTGGAACTCAAGTTAAAGAGGTATATATTTCCAAAATTAGAAGGATCAATAATTTAGGTGCATGGTACTTATCAATAGCCAGCCACGTGTTAAAAACTGTAGGTTGAGTTTGGTATCTATCGTTCTATCTTAATAGTTGCTTTTTTTTCCCGAACGATGTAACACGTGGCGAGACTTAATCTGAGCCAGCCACGTGTCCAAGAGAGGGGCTTCCTTCACGTGCGTCATGTGATTCGGACGACGCGCACCCCTCCACGTGTGCTACATATCGTACGTCAATTTAATAGTGGATTGTATTTTTCTCACCAGCCATTGATCCATTCATTCAAAAAAGGGCAAAAAAAAGTTTAAATTAAACCATTTCTTTTGACAGTAAGTAGTGTGGATAAAGATATTGCAAAGTTCTTTTGATCGACTTTATGCATGTTGAATATAACTTTGAATTAATCGTGAGTATAGAAGAGTGGAAATTTTTTCTTACCACCGGCATAATTCGTTTTAAATTAAAAATTATCCAAAACTGTTTTTCTACAAAAATACCACCCCGCACAATGGTTTCGCGCACCTGCCTGGTTGAGTCCGCACAAGCGTTTCGCAAATCCGGTCCGTGCAGGAATTTCGCGAACCAAATGGGTCCGCACAAGGGTTTGGCGCACCAATAGGTGAGCACGGATTTTAATGTAGCTAGCACGGATCTTGATGCAATCAGATGGTCCTTATAAAATTGAATTTTGAATAAAAAAAATTGATGTGACAGGCACCAATTGATTTTATAACGCGTCCCAAGGTCAAAACGCGTCTTTGACCCGAAATCTAATTTTATAAAACCATCTGATTGCATCAAGATCCGTGCTAGCTACATTAAAATCCGTGCAAGTATGTCAATTTCCGTGCTGACCTATTGGTGTGCCAAACCCTTGTGCGGACCCCTTGGTTCGCGAAATTCCTACACGGACCGGGTGCGCGAAACGCTTGTGCGGACCCAACCAGGCAGGTGCGCACAAATGCTTGTGCGGGGGTGGTATATATATTTGTAGAAAAACAGTCCCGGATGGTTTTTAATTTAAAACGAATTACGGAGATGGTAAAAAAAAAATTTCGGATAGAAGAGATCGATTTTTGTATAACTTTAGTTCTACTAATTGTGAGCGCAATGACAAGATTCATGAATTAAACATGATTAATTCGTTTTTTTTTTGTCATATTCGAATCCAACTCCTAATAAAATACAAAAAAAAACATATAATGCGTTTTATTCGCGAATAAAATACAAATAAAACACGAATCACGAATTATTCGCGTTAAAATTGTTAAATTTTTTTAGAATTGTTTTTCCTTTTTTGAGGGTTTTTTTTGGAATTTTTTTTGCTTCCTTGTTGTACCGAGCTATTTTCGAATTATACCCTAATTACGAATTTTTGACCCCGCCGAACTGAACCCAAATTATTAATTAGTTTGTCAGTAATTATGAGTACCACAACCTATTCACGGACACACATCATGAGCTAGCCTTTATCTTCTATTTATATGTCTCCATTGTCGGCTAACGTTCTAGTTAATACGTATTATTTCTAAATAGTATATGTTGAATTCCATATAGGTTTTGTTATTACCGACTTTGTTATGTCGGTAAACTATTTTTCAAATATTTTAGAATATATTAATGGACTTGTGTCTTAATTTGGTGTTGACTTCAACACGTACTCCTCCTCGGTACCAATTCGGTGTTGTCTTGATCTTCAGTACTCCGCGTTTATTTGGATCGTCATGTTTCATGTTGCTTATTTTAATTTTTTAGTTTAAAATTGCTTGGACATTTGCGGTCAATTTTTCAGAATAGTCATTTTCAGAAGTGAAGGTTTTGAAATCTTCTTCTCACGCTGCATTGAAACAAGTCGTCATCAAATTCTCCTCTCAACGGTTCACCTGACAATCTGCATGTCCTTCCACGAACTTTCATCCTGCAGTCTTCTCCACAATAGCAACACTTCTCTGTGTCATCTCGTTATCATCACCCTCCTTGGTGATGGCCTCCAACTCAGTGCTTTCTTGTGGCTTCTCCTCATCAGCCACTGCGCACCTCACCACTCTGATCTTCTTCTCGACTGGTTCTTCAATTGGTTCTTCGAAGAACCATGACTCAAAATTGATCTCCTCATTCTCAGGCTCACTAGCCTCTTCGACGTCCTCTACACCGGCCACTGATTGCATTGCAATAGCTGCCATTGCATCCCACTCTTCTTCACTTGGGATCTCATCTAATGCCTTCTCATTTGTGGTCACCACGAAGCTTCCTTCATTCTTCCTGAACTGTCACTCTCTCATAGTGCCCTCGTCGTCTGCAATTGTAGCACTCCACTCTTCTACAGGGGCGGATCCAGAATTTTCATCAAAGGGGAGCAAAAAAAAATATCGAATCAGGTTTAATAGCTAAACAGATTCAAACTCATTAACTAATTAGGTATTTGATAAAAAAAAATAATACTTTAACTTATACTTTATAATGCCCTGGCTTATAATTTATGATAGAGGCAAAAGAATAGCTAATCGGATTTAAATCCATTAACTAATTAGGTATTTGATAAAAAATAATACTTTAATTTATACTTTATAATGCTCTTGCTTGTAATTTATAATATTTTGACTTATAATTATAATTACCAATCATATTTCAAGAAATTTATTTTAATTTTAACTATAAATTTAACCCAAATTACCAATTAAACATTCAGATGGGGGCAAAAAAATTTCATGAGAGGGCAAAGCCAGTCAGAACCGATAAATCTCCACCGAAACTCAAAATTCAGGAGGGGGCAGACACTAAGTCCGCCCCTGCTCTTTTACTCTAGTATTCACCACTTTTGGCTCATTTGCCTTCTTGACCTCTAGGAGCTCCCCCTGAACACGAGCATGTCTTATATTGTTAATGACAAACCTTCTCCGTCTCAGGTTGTCATTGATACTGGTTCCTGTTCGACTCTCCACACCGACCACTATATATGGCCTTCTCATCTTCGTGCTTCACTGTCAAACCTACCAGCTGTTTGGCAAGAGCTTCCTGACTAGCCAACAAATTTTCCAGTTTCAACATAGTTGGTTGCGTTGCCCATCTTTAAATTGCTGTGATGAAGGCGTTGTACTCCGATTTCATACCATTCAAATTATCCGTCGCATTCTATCATCGTCAATTTTCGCATTGGTGTCTAGCTGTTCAATTGATAGGCATAAAATATATACACATTTACACGTGATCTAGATTTTATCCTGAAAATACTCTAAATATCTTGTATTTTGATATATAGATGTCATATATTACACCTAAAATCAAGTTACTGCGTTTGCTTGTTATAAATTGCAGAAAATGGCGAAAACAGACCAAAATGCGGCCTCCCCAGGTCGCACTGTGCCACTGCGACCTCCCTAGGTCGCACTCAGTACTTAGATAAATTCATCACATTTCAGAGCAAACTGAGCCCAGTGCGGGTCGCACGGATTTCGATACGACCAAAATAAGTACTTAGAAGGATTTCTGGATGCGCGCTAATTTTTAAAAGGTATAATGAGATTTTTATCAAAATCAGTGCTAGTGTGGGCCGCACGGATCTCGATGCGTCTGCATTCTGGATGCACAAGGCAAACTGAGCCCACTGCGGGTCGCACTCAGCTCGGCTGAAATTTCAGATTCCGACACATGTTTCGTATTTTGGACATAACTTTGTCATACGAACTCCATTTTGAGCGTATAACCACTTTTTGAAAAGCTAACGAGAATATCTACAACTTTCATGAAGGAAGAAAATTGAAATTCGGAATGTAAAATATAGTGCGGACTGCATTATGACCAAAAATGCAATTTCGTTATATTTAGAAAGCCAGATCATGCCTCGTTGGCCAAGATTAGTGGTTTTAATTATAGAAAACGTGTGGAACAAGAGTTTAACTGCTCCCCACATTTTTAGGGGGTAGAATAGGTTATTTAAAGAAGAGAATTCTGCTCACATTGATCATCCATCCACCATCAATCCAGCTTTCATATCTCATTGGAGTTAAGGTGAAATTAAGAGTTGAAATTTGGAGAAGAAGAGTAGAATTCTCAAAGCAAAGGAAGCTAAGCAAGAGTTCTTCATTGTTGTAAGGGTTATAATCATTTATCTTTCAATTTCTCTTTGTTATAGCCAATTTGTAATAAATTTTCTTTGTAAGTTTTGCATCTCCATGAGAGACTTCCTCTCTAGAGGTTTAGGTCAATTGCATGAACTTGTTTAATTCTATTATATTCGGATCTTTGTTTTTATAATAATTGTTTGATTTGATTGTTAATTTCTGTGACTTTTTCTCTGTGTTTCTCATAATTTGTACTTGAATTGTAGTTATCCCGCTTTAGGTCTTTTAGGCTCTAAAGTAGAATAGATCATATATGATAGTACTATTTATGTCACAAAGCCATTAGGATTTATGTTAAGAGTATACAATCTTTTAATCTAAGCCGGAACTACAGAAATTAAGATTAGAGTTTAGGTTGAGACTTAACCGGTAAAATTAAAACCCTAAGTCGGGACATCTTGAATCAAATTAGGAAATGGTATGAGTTGCTTTGGCCAGCTAAACCATTAAGTACCAAAGAAGACGATAGACTAACAAAGAACTTCATGGTCTTGATAAATCAAGTTATTTAGGCATATTATTAATTCACGGAAGTGACCCTTTTTAACATATTTGGTTAGAAATCTCATCATACCAAACATGAATTTAAACAAACCGAATATATAAGATTAAACAAGAGATTGCAGACCGAAACCCCTAGATTCTCCAAATATAGTCAAAATCCTAATTTCACTTTACTCTTTCTTTATTTTTATTGTTTAAACTTTTAAACTCCTGGGGTATTGAACCCACCAACCTTAGAATTTTAGAAAACAAACAATCAAACAATCAAACAAACAAATTCTGATTTTAATCAATAGAGTTGAAATTAAAATCTCTCTATCCCTTCGATCGATACCTGTATACTACAAGGGTAGGTTGTACGCTTGCAATTGACCGACCTTTGAGTATTTGGTTTATAAATTTAAAAGTAAAAAAAGTAGAAAGTTATAGTCAAAACCCTATACACAAAATGTTGAGAAATCATAAAGGCCAAACAATTACGTCTTATCTAGAGATTACATCTTATCTAGGGGTCAAACACTTACACCCTGGAAAAGAAGAAACAATCCCCACCTCAACCTAAGGACCGCCCAATGCTAAAGCCGACTCATATAAAACATAATCATAAGTGCGGATTACAATACCTGATTCCATAACGTTGGTCATGGAATCCTCGAGTGCGAAGAATCGTCTCCGTGAGCACTAGACTAGTCTTCTATGGCAAGAAGCCCTTCTCTTCTCGCCTTGGCTTCGTATGGTCGTAGACTGGATCTTCCAAGACAACAAGATAGCCTCTTGAGAATTTCTCTCCAATTTTCTAAAATAGAATTATCCTCTCTATTCTTTGATGGAAGAAGAAGGGAGAAAGGCACTCAATTCTGTAGAGAATTTCTTAAAAGAGTTGGTTATCTTGTGCCTCGGGGACCCATCTATATATAGTTTACACATCTGGCAGCGCGAGTGCAGGTGAGGGCTCAGTGCGTCTGCACTGAGTTGATACGCGTCCAAATAACCGCCTTAAACCTCAGCCCTAAATTTTCACTAAGTCCTGAGTGCAGTGGTTCACCCGCACAGGACCTCAGTGCGTCCGTATTATGCTCAGACTTTTCTGCATTGAATTTCAGAAATCAGCCTAAATTCTGAGCGCTGGTGGTTCACCCGCACTGGGATTTCAGTGCGTCCGCATTACGCTCGGACTTTTTTTGTGTTGTCTGAAGTTCTTAGAATTTGACTTAAGTACTGAGTGCGTCCGCACTCAGATCCAGTGCAGGTGAACCACCCACACCGGACTCCCAAAAGACAGTTTTCTTAATTGCAAATTTCAGAATCAGTTCATCAATTATTTGATCTTTACTCAAATAGTTCTACACACTTATGGACCATATCCTATTGAATACATAGATTGTCCAATATTTTAATTCTATATTAGATCACTTTAATTGCAACAATCATATATGACAGTAAACAATTCATAATTATATCACATATATGATCAACGTTGGATTAAGATCCAACACAAAATACTAAACATCAATCCCCCTACACAAATTATTTACTTTAAGAAAATACTCACTTACATCCCTGTCACCTTAGGAGATATTCATCAGCTCCCTCTCAAGCAATTGCAGCCAACTTGTGTTCTTTCTTGAAAATAACGCGGCAAAAATATGACATGTCTCTTTTGGTATCTCCACGTTTTCAATGTGAGATAGTAGACTCTTGTCCACTGTAGTCTTCAGCACAAATAACGCTCGACCTATTTTCATATTCCACTTCTTGTAAGCTCGGATTAAATTTGATATCAGCTCTATCTCATCACCATCTACAATCTTGAATTAATCGCGAGTATAGAAGAGATTGTATAACTTTATTTATATTAATTGTGAGTACTACAACCTATTTACGGACACACACATCTGAGCCTCCATCTCCTATTTATATGTCTCCAATGTCGGCTAAGGTATGTTCTAGTTAATACATATTGTTTCTAAATAGTTTCTAGTGAATTCCATACTGTTTTGTTACTACCGACTTTGTTATGTCGGTAACTATTTTTCAAATAATTATTTTTCAAATATTTTATAATACATTAATTAATGGGCTTGGGCCTTTATTTGATGCTGACTTCATCAAAGTAGCATATAAATTATATGATTTTTATTTTGATTATATCATCTGTGAATTATATATAGTCCAAAACAGTCCTGTTAATATATATGTTTAGGTATTGCAGAAAATTTAAAGATAAAATCGATTATTTGTTGTATGCTCTCATCCATAAGTAGAGAATGCTTCTGATTTCTGTGGCATATAAATTTATGGCTTTTTGGTAATTTTGTTGTTTAAAATCTAATTCATTCAATACTTTTTGCTCTCGTATAAGTATGAATTCTATCAAACGTAAACGTTATAGAAATTTGTTTGCAAAGCGTTAATCATGTATTATCTTGGTTATAATTATGTACAAAGTGTTGATTAATTTGTACAAGGTCAGGGGCGGATTTAAGGCTTAGTCAAAGGTGATTAAATCATCCCTATAATTTTAAAATTTTAATTATACGTATAAAAATTTAATTGAATTTTATCTTTTTTAAATTTTTTATATAATCTAGCCATCAGCAATAAATGACATATGTTTAATTGTAGCCGAGTGGATAAAACTCTATTCTATGATTGAGAGGTCTTAGATTCAAATATGACGCACTACAATTGTGCATTTTAATTTCCAGCCACCCCTATTAAAATTTTCTAGTTCTGCCCCTGTACAAGGCATACCATATATTAACTGTACATTGTGCGTCAAATATATTAAGAAATGTGAACTATATGATAATAAATAAAGATGAGGATTTAAAACAATTTTTTTTTTGTTGACAAAAGTGGGTATCTCCTAAAGGCATATTACAAAACAAAACTAAGCAACAGATGAGCTAACAAACAACATAGGAATAGTAACACTAATAGTCATAGTCACTATAATTATTAGAGCATATCATGCGTATATCAACCGAAGAGGGAGTCATAGTATAGTAACACTAATAGTCATAGTCACTATAATTATTAGAGCATATCATGCGTATATCAACCGAAGAGGGAGTCATAGTCGCTAGAATTCCCTGATCACTCTAATCTCAACACTCACTAATTTAAGTGAAGTGTATTTGAAGTTGCTGAAAAGATAATTAAAATCTAAGAACAAGCAACAATTGACTAGGCTAAACCTCTCAAATGATTCAAAGGGTTGTATTTTTTGTGAGAGTATTCTCTGTTAAATCTTAGAAATGACTGAACCACTATATATAATGGGGTTCAAAGAATTGGCAACAGCTCAATGCGGATGTCAAGATCCACAGAATTAGGAATTAGCCTATTTTGCTTGTGCTTAGTTTCCAGTATTGATTTGCCTAGTTAATTTGAATTTTGAATTTGGTTTTCAGCCTCACAACATCTAGATTAAGGTATTCACAACGTCAGTTTTACTTTACCATATTTTTGGACATAAATTAAAATTGATAAAATGAAAATGGTAAAGCATGATTTTTATAATCTTCATGATATTGATTTTCATGATCTTCATGATATTTATGATTCGGCACTAATCAATATTCAGCCATTTGAAATAGCTCGTGTGAATCATATATCCGATTATCATTTATCATATCATTTCTTATAGATTGTGTAGATCATGTATCAGATTATCTTGTACAACTTGTCACAATATGTATCTTTGACTTTCTTTGACCTTCAGACATAACAATTAACTTGCACACATCTCAAACAAAGAAACTGTAAAATTTAATATTTATATGTTTAGCAAATTAGTCAAATAGTGCAAAAGATTGCTTACAACAACAGAGGTGCCTTAGAGACATATATGTATATGAAATAAGTGTTTTTAGAAATGATAGGGATGTTTTAGGTAAAATATATAGAGATGTATTATAATAAACAGACACAGATCAATATGAAAAAAATTGTGTTTCTCTCATCACACATGGATGAACAAGTAGTCATGTATGATAACAAGTAGCCTTTTTTTAGTAAAATCCTATAGAACCTTCCTACACTGTTGGTAGAAAGAAAACCGTGTAAGAATGTATACAACATATATACAACATTAAGTTAACCACAACCGTGTATAAATATTCGAATAAGCAACCATGTATACATATTGAGCTCATTTATACTAGATTCTATTTTAATTGACCATGTGTAAGTTGGAACTTATTTTTGCGCCCATACCTTCTTATGTTACACATTGTTTTATAGAACTTTTTTAATTCGTGTATGATGTGACGTGTATGATTGAATTTTTTGTAATAGAGTGTTAGAATTTGGAATGAAAAAATATTTTTGACATTTTTAAGAATTACTTTGTTATGCCATTAATTATATATATACTGTATACACACACACACACACACACACACACACACTACAAAAACGGAGACACTATCAGCGATGAATTCTGTCAGTATACTCTTATGGATACTTTCGTTATTAATAGAAAAAACACATTTATATCGGTATATCCTCACGGATACTCTCCCAAATTAATTTCAAGAGAAAAAAAAAATCAACTTAATAATTTAACTAAAAAATAACAATAAGAGAGGAGCTGTAGATTCGGACACTACAATCATTTAACAATAATGTAATAGTTAGGTATATAAACAACAATACAGTTGCGTTACATTTTTCCTTTTTGTTATATATATTATCTTTACGTAAAAGACTGTCATATATGTTTGCTTCTACGCAGCCAGCTAAGCCGTATATAGCGGTGCCTAATAATTAATGACTAACGTGTGATCAAGCGGTGGGCCTGAACAAATGGCAGTGGGCCCATGACAAAAACTGAACTGACATGAGGCAATAGGCCCACTTATCAGTAACAGGCCACGTGTCTCCTTTTCCGGTGTCGAAAATTGGGGCCACGTTACATTCATTCTATATTTCTATGAAAAGACTAGGAAGGTTCCTATTGACATTTAATGCAAAATGTTTTACATGGTTTTCAAATTGTTGCCAAAATATTTTGAACTATTTTACCTATAAACCATTGATAGTTGTATTGAATATATATTCCTAGATTTCATAAGATTCTAGAATTCAAATTGGGATCCCAACTCAACACTTTTTTATTAATTAAAGTAGTGAAGAAAAAATATGATGTGAAGTATTAATTGAGAAAAAGAAATGACGTGACGTGATTTGATCACGTCATGTTAAGATAAGTGAGTAAATTATTTTGTCGTGTGATGTGATGTGACTTAAAAATTAAAAGACATATACATTATACGAATGATTGCATTTAGTTTTTTTGTTTTCAAATTTTAGTTAGCTCAGAAAAAAAAATTAATGATTGTAGTGTCCGAATCTACAGCTAATATGTTAGAAAATAATTTGCAAAATAAATTAAGAAATATAATTAATGATAGAAAATTTGGTCACTTAATATGTTACGTGTAGTGGCGGAGTCACATATACTGAGTCAAAGCTCTTGTTCAGTGAAATCAACCGAGTCGTTGCAAATTTAGTCTTTCATCAATCTATTTTAAATATAACGACAACAGAATGGTGATTAAGAATGGTTTGATAGTGGGACTACAATAAACCTGTTACTATTTTTTTTTCAAAGAAATAGACTAAAATGTTTTACAAAGTAATATGCTAAAATTTAATGTAATGCATTAAATTATTTTATGAGTTTAATTGTTTAGAAACATACTAAATTTTAAAAGAAAGTCTTGTGAACTATATATGTTTCAAAGTAAAATTTAATAATTCAATGCTTTAGATTTATTTTTTATCTTAATATTAAAAAAAATCTAGTTTTCAATCTGATTTAGTCGATTCCTACCGATTTTCTCGATTTTGATTCATGATCAACTACCGATTTCGCTTCTGCTTCCAATGAAAATTATTTAATAATATTTTAATAAATAGTATAATAATTTAAATAAAATAACAATCATATAATTATAATTTATTTTGCTTACCTTGTGAAAATTCTGGCTACGTCACTAATTACGTGACACGACCAAGTCAATTTGCTTGACGTGGGTGTCGTGCCGATGTGTTATATCTATTCTTCGAAACATCATGAAAATAGATACATCACACAATACGTGAGTCATATGACTGACACACGTGACATGACTAATTTAATTCAAATTCAATGACAAATATATATCCGGCCAGCGACTATCTTATCATACCAAAAATCAGATAAATTTTTAAATTTTTTTGATAAAAAACAAGTGTCAAATCAGATTATCTTATCTTGGATCCGTAATCTGTTATCTACTTATCTGTCAATCATATCTACAACTGTCTCTTTAATAATTCTCACACGGCAGTTTAGATGGATCCTTACGTAACTCTAGTAATAGATATCCATCTAGTTCCAAGAGCAAGTACTAGGCGTGACAAATTGGCATGCCTAATAAGAACCATTAATTGTCGCTTGTAGTTGTATTGTATCTATCTGGTATGTGGACCAGCTAAATTAAGGACCACTATCAATTAGCATTTAATGCAATGCAAACATCTTCTGAATTTTCACATGCTTTTACTTTAAGATTCTGAGGTTTATGTCTTCTGTTCCAACTAAAAAATATTTGCATGTGTTCATATTTTTGTTTTCAAATCGTACAATTTGATCTCGTTGCGTCATAGACCCCTCCACTACAGTCTCAGCGTACTTCAACAAATTATTTAACAAATTATGCTTAAAATAAATCTGCTGTAATTCTCGGGGAATTACAGAATCCTGTAATCCCGATCTCAATTATTGGTCTTTCTCGAGATGTGTGCATAAAACTTACTTTTCCGAGAACGTTTCCGCGTACGGAAAAGTTTGAACTGTTGTTCTCAGAATTTCAGAATTACAGTAGAATTAAAGTAGATTCAGACTCAATTATGCTAGGTAGAGAAGGAAATTTGTCACGGCGTGACTAGTCACGTCACGAAACGTCACGTCACGTTAACGTCACGTCACGTCACGTGTGTCGATTACGTGACGTGACTCGCGTGACGCGTGACGTGATCATTCGCGTGACGTGATCACATTTTAGTGAAAATATACGTCACGTCACGTCACGCGAACCAGTCACGTCACGTCATGTCACGTGATCACGTTACGTCACGTCACGGTATGAAACATAGAGTATTCAATTTTTTTATATGTATAGAGTATTTAGATTTTTATTTTAGTGCAAGTTCAGTTATATTGGTACTCATGTAGTACTGATTTTTATTTTTTTTTAGTTTAGTCTAATTAATATTTGTAATTTAAATTTTTAAAGTAATGTCAGATGCAACATTTCCTAAAAAAAAATCTTTACAGCATTATTTACGTACTATAGAAGTTTTTATATCTTTTTTCTAAATTTTCAATAATTTAAATTAAAATATAAAAAAAATTTACATGACTAATTTACGTCACGACACGTCACGTCACGTGTGATCACGTCACGCGTGGTCACGGCGTGACTACGCCTGACGTGACCATTCGCGTGACGTGGCCATCTACCACCATTTTGGTCACGTCACGTCACGTCACGTGAAAAAAAAAGTCCATCACGTCACGTCACGTCACGTGACCAAATCACGGCGTGTTTGTCACGTCACGTCACGGCGTGTCACGTATTTCCTTCTCTTATTGCTAGGCCATATAAAATTGATACAGCATAAAAGATGTCAAGTGTTTAAATTTTTGTTATGTCACGTCAATTTATGTTTATATCTATCCGATTCGGTCTCTCATTTTTATTCATTGTATCGTATGATTTGTGTATCATTTTTTCCTCTCATTTAAAGGAGATGTGTTTGATGTGCATATGGTGCATTGTAATTCTTAATGCAATATAATTTTTTTTGTATTCTTTGCTGAATTACTGCAGGTTAAATCCTATTATTTACCATTATATGTGCCATTAATTGTTGAATTGATACTTGGTTTTCCTGAAATTCGGAATGCAACTCCAAAACAATTAATTTTAGTTGCAAGAACAATGAAGAAGGTAGTACCTTAGAGAACCAGTGTCAATTAGCCCCATTAATTAATCAAGTTCTTATTAGAATTAACAGCTTTTTGTGGTGCTTTTTTCAATAAAATTTCTTAGATTTACTGATCTTTTTATAGTTCAGTTGCTAGATTCGTCAATGATTGTAAAGTTGTCGCAATATTATTAGTAGATTTCTTTTAATGAAAAATGGCTCCATTATCTCTTTTAAAGGGGGTTCATGGGTGACTAAGCCTCTCCCATTCATAGTTTAAAAAGGTTGTAAATTTTATATGTAATTTCTACATTTTTCAATAATATTATATATTTTACATCCTTTATAAATGAAGTATTTGCTTTAACTAAAACAACAAATATATATGTATCGCTCTAAAATACATTTTGATAAATATTATTATTATATTATATTTAGCCTTTGTCATAATAAATTTCATAGTTTCACCGAAAGGAGAATTTTGTTTTTTTGATAAAAGTGGATTAAAATCACCGATTTCATTAGAAACCAGAAGTGTTCACAAAAGATGGTACCAAATGGCACCAGTTCATTTAACTACAAGTAAACTACTACATAGCCAAACAACATTACAAGACAGAGAGCATAAACCTACTACAAAACTACACATCATAAGAAGCAAGTTTCTGAACTCATAACAACAGACAAACTAAAGACTAGATTAAAAAAACCAATATCATTCTGATGCTCTAACCACTTGTGCCAGGTACCTTCTCCTCTTGCAATAGAAAATTATCGAAGAAAACAGATAATTGCATCACATCAATAGGTAGAACTAAGGATAATGTAAGAAGAGTATTTTTTTTTCTTTGGATCTCACCCAAAATTGTGCTAAAGAAATAATTTAAGATCCTATGGACCTAAGAGAAGTACGAATCTCCTGAAAACGAAGTTTATTTCTTGTTAACCACATGATCCAAAGTACTGCCCCTCTCACAAGTTCAAAATATATATCTTTAAAAAGAATTAAAGTATCAATAAACCATAATTCTTCTATAGTCGTAATATCAAATACAAAGTTGTTACACTCAGCTATCCAATTCCAAATTGTTCTAAAAAGGAAACATTGGACCAACCTCTTTCACTCAAATTCACTCTAGTCAGTATATTTTTTTGTTTAACAAGCCACAAAAAAATTTAATCTTAAATGGAATCTTTGCTCTCCAAATAGTATAAAAAGTAATATTTTTAATCCCTCCATACTCAAGCCAAGTATATAAAGAGTGTACCGTAAATCTACCATTATTATTCAAGTGCACTACCCTAAGTTGAGACACTAAACTACACCATTATTCCCTAAGTTCCCATGTTAGTTGCCTCCGAAAAGCTAAGTTAATATTGTCAAAATCTAGAACTGAGGCTACATACATACTCATGTTAGTTGCTACTGAATACAACTGAGGATATAACCTACTTAAAGGACATTCTCCCATCCATGTATCTCTCCAAAACATAACCTCCTTAAAACCTAAGTCAACAATTGGTTTTAATTTCAAAACATTCCTCCAAAAGGCTAACATCCGACAACTAAACCCTTGCGACCCATATTTAGTTAAAATAATATCCTTCCACATCCCTACAACTGAAGGGTCATTATATCTATACCACCATTTAGCTAATAGAGCTACATTAATAGTATGCAAGTTTAAAAGACCCTAACCCCCTTTTGATTTATTAGTACAGGCTACTGACCATAAAACTAAAGAAATATTTTTCTAATCGAACTTCCCCCATACGATAAAAATCTCCTTCTATGTTTGTCAATATGCTTTCTAATTTGAACAAACATTTTATACAGAGTATCCAATATAAAGGAATGACACAAATTACTGCATTGAGTAAAGTTACTCGACCCCCTATAAAAAGTAATTTACTTTTTCATCCTTGCAATTTTTTCTTAATTTTCTCAATTAATACATTCCACAATCAACGGGAATAGATTTTCAATGCATAGGTACACCTAAGTAAGTAATAGGCAATTGACCTATGGTACAACCAAATCTATCAGCTAATCTCTTACTTTCTAACTCATTTAAGTTCAGTGGTATCATAACACTCTTGTGGTAATTAATTTTTAAAACCAGTCATATTCTCAAAACCTGACAGTAATAATTTAAGTGTTTCTACCATCTTATCACTAGCCTCTAAAAATAATAGAGTATCATCCGCAAAATACAGATTCAATATATCCCAACGCCTACAAAATTACTCAAATCTTTCAATAAACCTGTCCGTTTAGCTTTCTGTATATTATAGAGAAGTATTTTTCTTCTATTTATATGTTACACTACCTAACTACTTGTGAATCGCTGTCAGGTATGATTAATTAAATCTGAATCATGAAACTTGTATATATATAGTGTGCATGTGTTGAAATGACTTACTAATTAATTATATATATCCAGTGCAATTATTGTTTCGACAACATCAATCCAGTTGGACTTGGAACTTAATTAGGTACCAGTCAATAATATCAATATATAACAATAATATCCCAATTTTTATTCCTTTAGTTTGCATGGAGCTTTTTGAGGATTTACAACCTTTAAAAATCATGACAAATTTTATTGGCTGTATGTAGCCGTTGCTTAGCTGCTATATAACAAAGAGAGGAGCTAAAAAGGAAGCTATATAAAAGCTCTTTTCTTGATTCGTAAGAGAGCGATCCCAATGAATGAAGTAGCAAATGCTAAGTGAATTCAGAAAAGGAAAAGAATTAAGAAAAGAGATCAATATATGCCAGCTTTCTTTATTTTGGGGTCGGCCTGTCTCTATAAGTAATGTACCAAGTTCAATGTATATATATGGTCCCCGGTGCATGGGAATCAAATCAAACCAGATAAAGAGATAAAAAAAGTTTTGATTTTCATACTAGAGTGGAACCAAAATTTTAGATAGGAGAAGTTGCATAAATTATAAAGTAGCGTAAGGCTTGGATGTTATGGATAATTTAAGGCTATTCGTGTTACAGTTTTAACCAGATAAAAAAGATCAAAAGTTTTGATTTTCATACTAGAGTGGAACCAAGATTTGAGATGGGAAAAATTGCATAAATTATAAAGTGGCGTAAGTTTTGGATGTTATGAATAGCTTAAGGCTATTTGTGTTACAGTTTTAAAAATTTATCGAATAAATTTTAAATTTCGATCTAAGTAGTTTAGTAAATTGATTATATAATAAACTTGTAGAATACTAATTTTTACTACTTTTGAAATTTTTTTACTATTTTTTATAATTTATGAAAGATGGCAAAATATGACTTAAAAATAAAAGAAAATTACTAATATTTAAGTCATTTTTTGTCATGTTTCATAAATCATAAGAAATAGTAAAAAAAAATATTCTACAAGTTCATTATATAAATAATTTACTGAGCTACTAAAATCAAAATTTGAAGCTTAAAAGATAGATTTTTAAGACCGTAGCACGGATGACCTTATGTTATCCATAGCACTCAAGCCTTAGTCTATAAAGTGACTTTTCCTTAATAATGTGTTTTGTTGAAAACTTGATTATAACCAGCTTTTTTTTTACTTTTTATTATTAAAAAGTGTCTTGTAAGTTCGATTTTCAATAATAATTATAAGGAATTATTGAAATTTTTCAGTTTTGTCCTTTGATTATTATTGAAAAAAATAAAAAAAATTATAAGGATAAAACTGAATTTTTTTATTAATTTATAGGTAGTGGCGGAGCTACAATGAACGAGTTTCTACTTCTGTATTTTAAAAATTAAGTATAAGTCTATGTATAATCAAGCTGTTGTCTACTCCTGAACAAAATTTTACTTAACTCTGAACAACCTGTAATTAAGGGAAGGGCTTACCACCAAACCCCACCCCCCCCCCCCCCCCCCCCCCCCCACACACACACATCTTCTATACCCCTAGTAGAGACCAACTAACAATTTTTGAGATAATTTCGTCTCGAATTGATCCATTAATAGAACATATTGCTTAAAAAAATTAACATAGCTGATCATATATATATATATGTGACAACATTTTATTGATAGACCCAGAACAAAATAACTTGATGAAAAATTATATACTTTCTAATAATAGTTTGATTCAAGATATTTGTTAACTAGGAGCAATTTAGAATTTTGCCCAATGTAGATGAGTAATATTTATTTTCTGTGGAATGTTTTCATTGCATTATTTTCTTTCTAACTGCAATTACATGTAGTATATCTAAATCAGTCTACCTAATTAACCATTGCTAATCTTCCTAAATTAACAGATTGCAGCTAATACAGATTCTAAAAATAGACAGGGTGATAACAATAAGTTTTGTTCATTGATATGCTAAGTATCTCCAACATGCTTACCTCCAATAGAATATATATATCCATCTTGTATTTTTCAAACCTAAGATCAATCATTCATTTAGAAAAAACATTATTAAAGTGAACTAATGTAGAAACAAAAATAATTTTTAAGTTCACAAACACGTATTTTTTCTTTATAAAATAAAACAGTAATAAAAAAAATGATATGCTTGACAATAATTCTAATTTAACATCTAAATCATATACTTTCACTGTAAAGCTGTAGTATAGAAGGATGCAAATTTACCAGAACATAGAGCAGTTTGATACAGTATCTGCAAAAAAAAGTGACTATTCGCGAAGGTATATTGACATAAAGATATTTTTTCTATTAGCGACAAGAGTATCTGCAAGAGTATACCGACAGTATTCATGCTGGATACTGTCATGTCCCATTATTCTTGTGACGTACTTTAAATTTATAGCATCAAAATCTCAATATAGTACCCAACACACACTAGTGGAATTTGAACTCCTATTCCACTTGAAGGGAATAAGGATCCCATGTCACTTCCAATTATCGCAGACAACAACCATAATTATTTTTTGAAGGTTGACAACCGCCATAATTAATTAAAACATGAAAATTTTATGATCTTTTTATTCTTGCATTACTTGCGCGTAGGGGTATCAACGAGCTGGCTCGTTCTGTGCTAGGTCTTGGCTCAACTTGTTAATTCTGGACCGAGTTACAGCTGAGCGAGCTAGATCTAGAGCTTCTGAGCTAAAATCTTAGCTCAAAATTGTGACAAGCCAGCCTGAAGTAACTCGCGAGCTGATGAGCTGGCTCATTGGGTCCGGCTGGACCTTGTTTTAAGAAGAAAATAAATTCTACAAACTTTTTGGACCGAGTTGGACCGAGCTGAACCGGGTTTGACAGTATAAATGCACATAAATTCATACAAATTTACAAATTGATGCCTAATCGAGCTAGCTAGCAAGCAAGCTAGGCTCCAGCTTGAACTCGTTAATTATGGACCGAGCTAGTAGCAAGCTGGCTTGTTAACAGCTCAGTCCAGTAACGAGCGAGCGAACCATATGCGAGTCGCGATCGAGCCACGAGCTACGAGCTCTTTTGCCACCCCTACTTGCGCGCGATCTATTCGAGAAAAAAACCTCACCATTCCATTATATTAAAGAAATATTCTGTCACGAGACTCGCGACTGCTATATATATAGAGAAAGCAAAATTAGAGTGTGATGTGCTCACCAAGAGAGATTGGTAAGCACACCTTCAAAAAGCTGTCGAATTGATTTTGAACTACGAATTCAAATCATTGAAATCATATAGACTGAATGGAGTTTTTATTTTTATTTTTATTTATTTCTTTTTTCTACCGTACTAAAATTGAAACCCCCTCTCCCTCACAAGTCACAATGCCCTTGTTGTCCTAGATTCATCACCGCCACTTCAACTTCTAGAACATTATCTGATACATATATGCCCTTGAAGACATTCTAGGAAGTTCATAAAGGTTTATTTATAAACGATTGTTCCTGATAGGCCACAATCAAGAACAGTTCGCTATAAACTCTGCCCTATCAAAAACAGTTCTTTACAGATGATCGTTTCTGATATCTAATTTCAAGGTCGGCTTTAAACTTTGCCAGTTCCTGATATATATCAGTATCGTGTTTTTGTTTTGTCAGATTCTCATGTGCCGATACTAAAAGTATATTTTTCACTGGTAACTTGTGAATCATATGTAATGAAGAATATTCCCGTGTTTTTTTATCATACCCAAAAAAAATAATAATAAAAATACTCAATATTTCAATTTAATGGCAAAAATACCTAAACCGTCCTATTGTGAGGCGGTTTGGTACTGCTACAGTAAATATTTTATTATTTTTCAGTTTTTTTTGGAAAACTGCCCCACTGCACCGTGGCGGTTTGGTACTACTACAGTAACTTTTTTTAACTTTTTTTTTTAAGGATCTTATTATTTTCATCTAAAAATGTTCAAATTTTATAGTAAACAAAAATATTCAATCCTACACTATGTTCTCAATTTTTTTTAAGATCTTAATATATTCATTTAAAAATAGAAAATAAAAGGTGTTCAATTTTATAACAAACAAAAAAATTAAAATTTACACTATTTCTCAAAAAAAAAATTAAGATCTTAATATTTTCATCTAAAAATGAGAAATGAAAAGTGTTCAATTTTATAGCAAACAAAAATGTTCAATCTTATACTGTTCTCAATTTTTTTTTAATATCTTCATTTAAAAATTGAAAATAAAAAGTGTTGCAAACAAAAATGTTCAATCTTATACTATGTCCTCAAATTTTCTTTTTTAAGATCTTAATATTTTCATCTAAAAATGAGAAATGAAAAGTGTTCAATTTTATATCAAACAATAATTTTATATCCAACAAAAAAATTGAACATTTTTATTTATTATAAAATTGAACACTTTCCATTTTCTATTTTTAAATGAATATATTAAGATCTTAAAAAAAATAAGAACATAGTGTAAGAATGAATTTTTTGTTTGCTATAAAATTTGAACATTTTTAGATAAAAATATTAAGATCCTAAAAAAAAAAAAAAGTTACTGTAGCAGCACCAAACCGGCGGTTTGGGTATTTTTGCCATTAAATTGAAATGTTGGGTATTTTATTATTTTATTTATTTTTTTGGGTATGATAAAAAAACTCGGAGAATATATATTCTAATCCAACCAATTAAAATTCAGGGGCTTAAACAGGATGGGAAAAACTTAGAACTCATAAAGTCATAATTTTATAATTATCTTGTAAATTAGGTATATTTGTATATTTGTAATGTATTTTTTATCATAGTTTTAGAGAAATGCAATAATTTGTAAAATGAAGCATTACTTAATGATCAGGGCAATTAAATGTAATACGATTATAATTTGCCATTCATTGCCATACTATATCTAGTTGTGCATGTGGACTTACAACAAAGTAGTGATTCAGTGTTTCATCATTATCACAACTCACAAAGCATGCATTTTTGACAACCGTGCAAAGACAGATACACTTGGAACTAATAGGATCAATTAACTCCATTTAATTTCAAAATATGATTATTAGACATGTTTTTATTACATATTTTAGAGCAAAATGTTATGAATATTGTAAAATTGACCTCCGTTCGAAACATGAATAGTTTACATGATTGACCACATTCACGTTTAACCTCCATAATTCAAAAGTCTGACTCCGGCCCTGCAACAATGCCAACCTTTCCTCTTATTATATTGGTGCCGGTTATCATTTTAATTAGCTATATATATCTTTATCTTATGTGTAGATGCTCCATGTCATTATGTAAATATTTTACTCTTTTATTTATAACTTTATAATTTTTTTTAAGAAAGAGTCCTTGGACAATTAATTTTATTATTGATATTTAGGTGCAGAGTCAGAAATTTGAGAGTTATGAAAATCAAATGTGAATGAGAATCGGTCATTTAAAATTTTCATGCCATATATAGTGATTAATTTTATAGGTATCATTTTATTCTAAACTATATATAAAATTATATGAAAATATAATTCTTTTTAAATGAATCAAATCAATTACTTCATTGGATACATCATACATGTACATAAAATCCTTTAAAACTTAAAAAAAAAAAATCATATTTCACAATTTAATATTATATCCAATTACTACATCTTATCTAAGTAATCTGACTTTTTTTATATTTAGATGTAGAGCCAGAAATTTGAGAGTTATGAAAATCAAATATGAATGAGAATCAGTCATTTAAAATTTTCATGCCATATATAGTGATTAATTTTAAAGTACTCATACTATTTTATTCTAAACTATATGAAAATATAATTCTTTTTAAATGAATCAAATCAATTACTTGATTGGATACATCATACATGTACATAAAATCATTTAAAACTTTAAAAATCACATTTCACAATTTAATATTATATCCAATCACTACATCTTATCCAAGTAATCTCACTTTTTTACCCTACATACAATTCGACACACCAATACTTTGAAAAGTGATTTACTTTTTTGTTTGGGCTGTAAGCCCGTAGGCAATTTTAGTGATACAAAGAGTTACAAACTAGTTGTTACATAAGATGAAACAATGAGTGTTTTTAATAATATATAGCTGTAAACAAACTAAAAACACACAAGAAGATGTACATCTTGTAGACACAAATTTAGTCATCATTTTTTAATTGTAATGATATGAATTAATTTTTGTCAGCGTGCATAGTTTTCTTGTTTTGCTGGCAAACTACATCAAAGGCACTGAATCAAAGAACCGAATCTACTGAAATTATTGGCAGAATTTTAAAATCCTGTAATCCTCGTTCTCTCTCTATCTCTCTCTTCTATCTTTAAGGAGAGAGAAAGAGAAGAGAGAGAAAAAGAATGAAGATTACACAGTCCTGAAATTTTAAATGAGAATTTCAGGGGATGTGAATTCCTGAATGAGACAACGAGTGTTTTAAAAGTGATTTACCTTATTACCTAGAACACGATAGATAGTTAAAAAAAAAAAATTCAAAACTAAGATCGCGTGGCTGACACACTGATCGAGGTGGGATTATAGTCCGGCTGGAATGGGGCCACACGAAGACTTAATTAAACATGACACGTGGCACGCATAACGAGGTGGATTAGATGGTACTGATTCCTGAGCATCCGAATCCTTTTGTCACGCTTAACAATTTATTTATCTTAAATTTGTACTTGTTTTCTCTGTTTGCGTCTGCGTTGTGTCTTCTTCTCTTTTTAGCCTTTTAGAGGTACTTTCGGCTTTAATTTGCGGCGTCAATCTTTTCGGCCCATTAAATTAATCCATTAATCTTTGGGCCCTTTTCACACCACCGAAAAAAAAGGTTGGGATCGGTGCACCTGGCAGTATACCGACAAATCAAAAATTTGGATTCGGTTCATAAGAGTCAAAAATTCATAATTCGGATATAATTCGGAAATTATTCGGTATAACAACAAAATAAATAAAAAACAGAATTTTTTTTTGCTGTTTTTTTCATGTTTTTATCACGAATAAAATGTATTATATATTTTTATGTGTTTTATTCAGAGTTCTCGATTCAGATATGTCAAAAAAAACGTATTAAATGGGGCACTTGAATTCTTGAAATGTCGTATAATCATTTTCATTTGCTTTTGCAAGATGGAATGTTTTGCACCTTGTTCGAGCAACTATTGCGTCAATTATCGTTATCTCCTTAAACTGAAAGGTAGGAAACAGTGCACGTCCGGTACGGCGGTACCACGAATTTTATTTTGTAGGTACCGACTCTTAAGTGGCCACGCATCCGAATGGAATAATAAAAAAGAAAGAACATGCGATGATGCCAATGGACAAAAAAAGATATATACTTTTTCTGGTTCATGCACTATATACGTTCGCAAGGCTCTTAAATTCATTCACTCGATATGTGTGTGTGTGTGTGTTAATGCCATCCATACGTTTATTTTGCTTCTGTTTGTTCTTTTATACCGTGCACCGAATGAATTTCGAGAGAGAGAGAGAGAGAGAGAGTTGGAGGAGATAGACCAGTATTACATATGGCTATAAAAAAAAGTTTAGAATTGTGGCTATCCAACAATGAGAGTCGAGTTCTGTTCACAACTTTATAGCTTCTATATAGATTAAAAAAAAAAAAATAGAGAGAGAGTTGGGAAAACTCGAATTAATCTGTATATATGTAGTTAGAGGCGGAGACAGATATTTATGTAATGGGGTTGAAAATATACAAGGAAAAAATGCTACAGAAATCTAAGTTGTACCTATTGTAGAATAGTCTTGTTTTTCTTGAAAAAAAATAGGAGTCAATCATATAACATTTTTATGAAATATATGGGGTTTAATTTATGGTATTCCTAGCATGTTACCATTAAATTATATAACAAAATCAAATGGTAATAATCAGTTTTTGAAATAAATATGGAGATCAATTGACCCCATATGCTATGTGTGTATGTTTCTGTCCGTAGTGACTTGATTGTTGCAATCTTAAAGAAGTCCATGTATATTTTTCGAAAACTTCAAAATTACATAATTTTTTTCTTGTAAAATTCATAATATCATATTTAATTATTTACCCTTTTTTTGAAAGTCCTCTAGAATTAATATTTTTAAAATTAATTACTTCTTATACTGTGAATATTTTTTTGAAAGTCCTCTAGAATTAATATTTAATTAATTTCTTTGTTAAACAAATTGGATATGAATCCGCTGAAATTCGAAATCAGTGAACAGTAATTCTGAAATTTTTGTAATCTGAATCGAGCTGTCGAACCATTTTTAAATACGTGCACAGAAAAACTAGCAAAGTGTTTTCGAGATGGGTTATCGAAAACATTTCGACGGTTGGATTCGGAATGCAGGAATTTCATAATATTGTACACTGAATTGGGGATTGCATCATATTTATTTTCAAACAAATTAGCAAAGTGTTTAGAGATGGATTTTGAACTTAGTGGGTTTGTTTGGTCAAAGGATTGGACACGCAGACCGACTTAATTTGGCATGTCTCAAACAACGCTAGCACAGTTGGTCAGAAATCAAATCAAATAAATATTTTTTTTTTCCACTCCTTGACATGAGCTACGCGTGTATTTTTTTTTTTTCAAGTGTAGGTCCTTGTTTGGAACTAAAAATTTATTTATTGTTGTTATTGTCGTAGTAGTAGATTGTTTGGAGCAACACAGTTGTAATCAGTGGTATGCTTTACTTCATGAAATCTGCAAGTTGTAAAAATTGAATGCACTCATAACCAAAGGTTTAAATAGCGTTTATCACGTTATAGCGGAGTATCTAAAAAAACGACACTATTGCCATATAGAGCCGCTATAGCGCGCAATAGCGTTAATAGCGCCATAGTTTTTATGGTCCGAAACCACTATAACGACACTATAACGCCATTATAGCGTGCTATTTAGAACCTTGCTCACAACAATAAATGTACTGCTCGAGTGATTTATCAGAAAATGAAAAAAATCACTGCTCAAGTGCGAAAAAAATAATTTTGAAGACAATTCTCCTCCAAAAGCCTCCAAGAGGGGAGATTTGTTTACAATATAACAATAATACTTTTGTTTTCAATCATTCAACAAAATTATATCCAATTGTATGAAGAAAAATTAAGTACCAAATGAAAAAGGCGGGCACGAACAGTGCGTTTGGCAAGTTTGAAAGCATGCGTTTGGCCTAATTTTTTTTTAATTACCATTTCACCAAAAAGAATAGACGGAGAAGCCAAAATTTTAAAAAAAAAAAAAAAATCATTTGTACCATAGGTGCTATTGGGCAAGCTCAGCTTAGGTTTCCTTAGAGCTCTTTGGTGCTCTAAAGAATCTTAAACTTAGTGCTCTTTAGTGCAGCTTAATCTCACCTCTTTAATACTCTTTTCGCCGAGTTCGAAACCCACAAAGTGAAAAAAATCCTCTATATTAATACATAAGAGTTTAAATGTGTTGAGTGTCTTGACTTTCAACTCATATTTTTTAAAAAAATACTCTTTTTGCCAACCTATCTTAAGCTTACTCAATTTTTTAAGCTATAGTTTCACATGACTTAAGCATGTCCAAATTTTTAAGCTATGGTTTTACATAGCTTAAGCTTGCCCAAAGTTTGCCAAGCATAAGACTTTCTTAAAAAAGTTACTTCTCAACTTTATTGCTAAACGGGTGCAGATTAGTGCAACTTAAAAATTAAGTCTCACATGGTTGCCAAGAAGCCCCATAGATATTATTTGCACAATCCTCCTCAGACATCTTCCCGCACATGGAAGGGCCAACTCGCCAAAGTCATTGCAATTATTACCTATAGTTAATGAGAACAGTGTAGATCCGATGCCCATCGGATCTACTTTTGGATTCAACGAGCTCTATGACCGTCCGATTCATCTTAAGATCTGTGCACATGAAAATCAAAGCAGACACACACAGAATTTAAAGCATTGCACACAAATCTTAAAACATTTTGGATGGTGATTGAACCCATCAAACCAAAGTAGGTCCGATGGACATCGAGCTACTTCCAATTGATAGTTAATACCATTTAATTTAGCAGTTAATAGTTGTGTACCATCTCCCTTGGAGTACACTGTTATTTGTGTAGCTGGTATAAATAATTTGTTTTTAAGTTATGGCACCTCCATCTATCTTTTTTTTTGGTGAAATAGCAACTAAAAATGTATGTTTAGTTCAAACTATTGTACGTGTGCTCTCAGAAATTGAGCAGTCTGCTCAATTTTTTGAAACAAAATTATTATCGTTATTTTTTTTCTTTTAAAAATTAAGAAGCCGCAATTGTTAGTTTTATTTATTAATTATAGAAACTAATTTGAATTTCCCGATCAGTGCCCGTGCCATATGTTTTCAATGGTAATAAAAGGGTTTTTGTTAGTTTCTCTTTTATATTGACTTGGATTTTTCCCGGACTTCATTCTAAAAATAAAATTAAGGAAGACAAATTCTCCAACAAGATTTTGCACCTAGCAAATTGTAGACACATTAATATTTATTTTCGAAACGCTAATAATATGTACAACGGAAAAAAAAAAATACACAAATCGTGTGAAAATCATGAATACAAACCGAGTTATACCACTTTAAGAATTTGTTTACATCTCAGACATCTCTAACGCAACCTTGTTAAATGAAAAAAGGAAGTATAATAAATACGTCGTTCAATCAGAATAAATAACATAAACAAGATCAAATGCATGTGAGCGTATATTGTACTACATGACTAAATAATTTGAAATTTTAAGCCTGTCATATATTAATAAAGTTATAATTAACTTGTTCTTTTCAATTGCTAGTCGCAATTAAGATTTTATAAAATTTAGCAATCAATTAACTTATGTCTGGATCATTAAGCAAATTGGGGAGTATATTTTCAATTATATACAAAATGGGGAGAAACCAAAAAAAAAAAAACGACTGCAAACTAAACAATACTCAATCACTCTCAAACTTTTTGCTTCACTTTCTGCACGAATAATCAAGGCAACTACAAAGATCATTTTTTTTAATATACTTACAAAATGATAAATATCATGCATAACTCCAAGAAAGGAAAGATTAAGAAGAGGAGAAAGCAAGGAAAGAAGCATGAACACACTCACTCTCTTAAAAAATGTTCCAATCTATACTATCCTTCATCACTATCACCCTCAGATAAAGATGTCATATGGGTACTCATTGGAAAAGTAGGAAAGTAGCTAAAGGGTGACATTCCTAAGTTTATAGGAAATATTGCATGATAGTTTTGCAGAGCATGCATGTATATTTTACTTGAAAGAATTGCCAAGCATATGCTCAAGAATAGAGGGATAATGGAATAAAAACAAGACAGCCCTTGAATACCACAAAATCTCAAGAAAATATAGGATTCAAAAAATAATTCACGGCTAACTAAGAGGTTTTAACAATCCCGGTTCCTCATGTAACTCAAGAACTGCCCGGGTAGCTCGGCTAGAAGTGACTGAATCACCGATATCTCATTATCTACAACTCAAGATGAAAAAGCTTCTTTGTTACCTCAAACTAAATAATATTAACCATGTGGTTAAGAAGACATATTGGTGATTCTTCCATGTTCAAATATAAACTTAGGGGAAAATACTAAAAAATTGTAGAACTATTAACTAAATTTATTTTTCTGTGGGTGTGTTTGCGTGTGTTTGTGTGTGTGTGTGTGAGAGAGAGGGAGGGAGGGAGGGAGGGAGGGAGGGAATGGGAGGCATACTTTGTACATCCCTGAAAGGAACGAACTGAACAATATCTCTCGTGGCAACACGGCCATTTGGGCTTTCAAGTCTCTCTCCTCTGTCTGCATCAAGAAACTGCATAAGCAAACAGATGCAAAGAATTATACACAGCTAATAGTTTAATTTCCTTCTGTTTTCTTCTTATTTCTTTGCTATACATGCTTTCCATTAATGTTAATATTCCTTTCCACTAGATTTACTATCTACTAATTTATTTTCTGAATGGGTCCTCACCAGTAAGACCGCATATAACAAGTATTAATGCAGAAAAACCTTATCAAGACTTAATAATTGAAAAGTAAAATAGAAATGATAAATAGGCATGCCACAGAGCAAGCTAGAAGTACATGAAACCAGTGTAAAATAAGTCAAAAAAGCAAGGATAACAGGTACAAAATCTGAACCTCCATTTCCTTGAAATCAGCTCCACCAACTCCAACTATTAGAATTGACAGCGGCAAATCTGATGCCTTCACAATAGCCTCAATTGTTTCTTGCAAATCTGTCACCACCCCATCCTATAATTAAGTTTTATCTCACAATTAAAAGATGAAAGAATAGGCATTTTAACTGCAATAACAGATAGAATTTGCGATTTAATTTACCGTGATGATTAGCAAAACAAAGTACTTTTGGGAACCACTAGTAACAGACTGGCCAGCTATTGTGGCAGCAGTGTTAATCACATGACCAAATAGAGTGGGCCCTGCTAATGAAACATTGTACAGTGCACTAATGTACGCTGACATGATGCCTTGTATCCCCTCCACCTATTATAACATATTAATCCAAGTAAAAAAAAAAAAAAACTCAATTTGTTAGAATAAAATGGTACTAGAAATTGACAAGATTTCAATGTGTACATGTTAAACTCGGCATGAGAATAGCACCCACCTCGGGCTGATATGTGCTCCCGTTCAAGTTAAAGCAATGAGAGACTGGGCCGTCAATTGGCCTCGCACCAAAGCCCCAAGCAGGGAATTTTTTATCCGCATCATAAAATTGAAGCACCTCTCCTACTTCCATAACTGCCTATCAAAGAAACCCAAATGAATTATCAGTATTTAATGACATCTCAGTAACAATTGTGAGTTAACGGAGAAAGTCAGTTCTTACTCTTTGATAAGCATTTGGTCGGCCAGAGGGGTCAATATAGTGCAACGAATCAGGAAGGCGAGGGTTTCCATTTGAAGCTGCGCCAAAATTTCCTCCATATTAGTTTAAAATTAGTCTGTATGAATATTAAGAGATGCTAGCAAGCCATTTCTGTTCCTTATAATGAGCACAATTATACCCCAGTTAAATGCCCTTTGGTAATTAAGTTCATTACCCTTAATTTACCCAAGGGAGTTCTAATTCAACCTAACGGGCCAACAGAAAGCAAACTTAAAAGGGGAAAAAAAAGAAGGTGAATAGAGCTGTATATAACATTTTGTGTGAATGTAGTTTTCAGGAACCTGTAAAATCTATAGCAACCATGAAATTCAATTCACATCCTCCAGAAATATAATCAAGAAAAGTCTTTTGCCGGCTCTCGAAATACTTGTCTACAAATATCTGGCTCTTTAAAACCTACAGAAGAAAAAAAAAATATAAGTTTCTTGATAGAAGATTATTATTTTTTTTGAGAGAAAAAATTGGAAGTTGCTACAACCAAATTATATTTTGTAGCAATATTACTTAGTAATAAACACTTCACTAAAAGTGGTAAAATAATAGTAATCGTTTTGCGGTAAAATCTGATTAAACAGTTTGTATACAAGGCTGAAAACAAGCAATAACCACAATCACAACCTATTTTATATGGTGAAGTCTCCGTTGTGCTGTTGTCTCTGGTCAACATTGTAGGAAGTGGGTTATTTATTATTATTATTATTTGTTGTATTTATAATATGTGAAGTGATCCCAGCAAAAAAAAATGTGCACATTAGGTTTCATGAAGTAAACGTATTTGGAATTGTTCAATTATACAGTAAAATTGGCTCTGACAAGTAAAAGATATAGCGAAAAAAACCAATTTGATTAAGAGCTGGCATGAAGATAAGACATTTTATATCCCTTTTTACTATCATAGATATGGAAACCTTGTTATGATGCTCGTGACCAACCCCGGTCGGAATAAAGAAATAATCCCCCTGATGCCTATGGTGGAGACCTTCCAATTCTGTCATTGATTTAACCACCTTCCTATTGGAAACCAAAAGGAGATAGATAGCATAAGTCTAGCACCTCAGAGAATCACAATTATGAGTTAATTTTTGTTTTGGCACATTCAATGTAAGTTACCCAATCAAATCGTGCTTTCCATTGCTATTGAAGTTGAAGCACTCAATGTTTAAAGGGTTCTCCTACAAGCAAAAGATTCAAATTTGAAATAATTACCAGAGTCCACCGAAGATAAATAAAAAAAGCACCACGAAGAGTATTTCAATCAATGTGGTATTTGTATAAATTTTTAAATTATGGATATGCCTCTACTGCAAACCTGATTAGTGTTTTTATCAGAGAAATGACCTTACTTTGCTGCCAATTTGCTGAAGATTTAATACAACTGGCTTCCACGTAGGATTTAGGTCATTTTTTCTTACTTCGGTCTTACAAATTGGGATAGGTGCGCCACTCTCTGACACTCTAGATATTAACAAGAATGGGTCCTTCAACAACAAAAGAAAAAAGGTAATCAGTATTGCAACAAGCATCATTGGAATATATCCAGAATACCCCTGCAATAGTTTACATTATGTTTCTTCCAAGAAGCAAAGAATTTCAACCTTAGATATAGGTGCGTCTGACCCTTACCAGAATTGTACCAGACAGTATAATTGGCCTTAGAAAAAATCAAAAAATAGATAAAACAAAATGCCCATGCTTTCTAGGTCCACACACGAAATTATTCAGTTTCAAAATTTAAAAGGTTTCTGCAACAACACCATGGGAATTATTGAAACTCTAAATAAAAACTAATATCTGAGAGTTATTTGCAAATGGGGAGGGTTTCTACCCACAGGTTTTTGGTCAAGTTGCCACAACTCATATGCACTAATATTACAAAATCCAAAATTCAAGTAACAAATTTCAACAATTGATATTGTTCTACATCACAAGTGATGCAAAGCACATATAAAATTTACAGATTTCAAAACAGTTTTGTACAACATCAAAAGCCCAACAATGAATGTACTGTTGCAAAGAAAAGAAATTTCAGGTATGCAAATGTAGTAAATGATGGGTGTAAATGTAATAGAGAGGAGGGAAGCCTTACACTTTTAGAGAAAAGATCCTTGTTTTCAAGATCACTGCCACGAAATACCATCTCTGTTTGTATCTTTGCACCAAACGTCTCTTCTGCACATACAGTTAACATTCCAGCACTTAGAGCCAAAGTCTTTGTGGATTTTGTCACCGCCTAGAACCACAAGACAAAGAAACAGTATGATTACAATATATATCACTGGGTTTGTATAAGACATGCTAATAGAATTGTTTGTGACAAATTGCACTATAAGCTCAAACCCTCCTTTATTGTTTTATAACTGTGTGAAAGGATGATAGTGTAGGACTATATTTTTAAAGTTATTAGGTGCCAAAGGAAAACTTTTACTTGATTTAACCTCGACAGTACTACCATTAGTAAAAGAAAACCAAGCAAAGAGAAAAAAAGAAAAGGGTACCTAGCAGGCGGTAATATCATTGCCAGCATATACCAGTATTTTACATTGCCAACATGGTACCATAATCCATTATTTATATTAATTCTGGAGAAAATATAAAGAAAGAAAGGAAGAAGGTTGTACCTCAGACAGCAGACATGTAGCCTCCCCAAGAAACTGCTGCTCTTCTAGCCTGATCATCTGATTAGGGTCAAAACTATTTAAATATTGTAATTATATAGACTTAATAGCTAACTTCAATCTATCAGATTAGTAAAAAAGCACAGGTCGACAATTAAAATTTGAAAATTTCATGAAAACATACAGTAAACATTTTACAGGAAAATTTTCTTCTAATTGATAATACTAGATAATAGTTACGTAATTCAATTTACATTGTAGGTGCAACCTCATGGAAAATTAGAAAGAATCTATCTTAAACCCAGTTTCCGATACAATATAAGTGTGGAAAATACAACGAGGCCCTGGTTGGTATCTTATGGTCAGTTGAGAAACTCACTCTAACTATTTATTCCACACATACCTATTCCTTCCTCAGTCAAAACATTAAGAACAATTAGTAGCTTCAAATATAATTATTAAATTTATCATATTATTAAGTACAAACCCTGCTTTTGCTAATCGACAAATTTGCACCTAAAATTGCTACATGCCGACATTAATCCCATATCCTTTTCTTCCTTTGGAATTAAGAAAGTCTATTAGAGTAAAACAGAAAGAAATTGATAAATATTAAGGAACCTTTTCAGGTACGTTATGAAATTGTGAATCAACATCATATATCTGAAACCTGTGAGCAAACATAATAGCATATTTTCAAAGATCAGTTCAGTTAGCACAGAGATATTTTATGAGTAAAATAATTGTACAAGAATTCAAAAGGAAATAAAAACAATTCCAACAATGAAGCTTACACCAATGGCTGAACAACCTCAAACTGGTAATTGACATTAATCTTAGCAACCCAAGACGGGCTAAGAGAATTCAAAATTACTTCAGTGCGACCTATTTCTTCAAGTGTACCATCTCGCTTCTTCAAAAAGACAACTGCCATTGGGTCGCTCTGCAACAAAAATTTGTAAACACGTTAATCTTACTTCTTCAGGTTGATGGCTGCAATTGATTTGCTCTGAAACAAATATTTGCTAACACATTTACTAATACTATTGCCAAAGTAGGTCAACTGAAGGACCAGAGGCTGAACCTTACCAACACCCCCCCCCCAAATTCAGATCCCGGTACCGGATAAGGGAATCTTTTAGAATTCGTAGATCCGGACCGTTCTTTTAACTTTGCATGAATCTTAAAGGGATCCCCTACAGTCAAAGAGGTGCCAGATGACTGGTATCCAGTTTCCTCCTCAAGAAATCAACATAAGCTAACCCAGGGTCACACCTTAATCCAAATTGCCCCCAGACTAGTATCCAGTTTCCTCCTCTCTCTTAGAATATCCGCCTGTTTCTCTCCTTTCATAGATCTCATAGCATGCAAGCTGTGTCCCGAGTGCCCAAATTCAAAGGGTGGAGTTTGAAGCAGGTGTGGGTCCAGAATTGATGCATCCCATTAGCTAGGCCAAGAGTGGAATACATGTGTGGTTGTGTGGTTTGATGCAGACTTCCAGATGGATAGAATAAAAGGGCATGTTAAGGACATGTGATTCACTGTCTAACGCATTGAATTTCCGCAAAGGGTGTCGCTTCCATCATGAGGCCATCCTTGCTTGTGTTTGTCACCAGTCAGTAGCCTGTCGCATAGTAAGATCCAGATTTTTTTTACTTAGTGAAATTTTGGCTTTCCATAGGAAGGAGGATAGTGGTAAATGGATCAGCAAGTATTCAGTATGTGCTCACAGTTAAGGACATGCTATTGGTTTTGCGGTGCCACATTATCAACCCCTCTTGGAGTTGTGAGGTGGAAACCCTTAAGGATTGTAAAAGAGAGAAGAAATTGGGATGAAGCAAAATTGGCAGGCAGAAATTGGGACGAATGAAGGAAAGTAGAATTTATTAATATAGCCCCCAAAGCAATTATGTCGGCAATGCTTTGTTTTGCAATTTCAGGTTTAAGATTACTGTCCTGCCATTGTCATCTGTGTGTGGTTGGGTGGGGTGGGGTGGGGGCTGGGGGGGGCGGGGGGCGGGGGTTGGGGGGGAACGGTTGCCCAATTGATAAGACAGTGCCTCCCATACACTTCTCACTTCCTTTCCAAACTAATCTCATTTCGGCTCTCTCGATGTGTTTGATAAGCTAATAGGGTAGACGAAAAGAGACGTTGTGCTTTGGTGTGCAACTGTTGCCTAATTTTTTTAACGCTGTCTCTATTCCTATTGTAACTAAAGTGGTATCAATAAAGAGAAAATACTGTATATATGGCAAATATAAAAATCTATAACAGGAAAAGAGAATTTACCTTTGAAAGCATGTCGCGATCTCGCAAGTTTGAAGCCGAAAGCGACAACTGTCTCATTTGTGTTAGTTAAAGCAAACAGCAGTGCATTTTACATGGTTGCATTTATATATACATAGTTACATTAAGCTATACAATGACCTATTTACCCTCTTCTTCCACTGGCTTTGTCTCCCAGTTAATGAGTAAAAAAATAAAGACTTGTAGCTTCGGCATTTTACAAATCATGGCCGTAGGCAGAGATATATGACATATAGAGATATGCTTAAGGGTCCATGTTCAATTTTTCAAAATTGAGGTCCTCTGATGTCAAATTTGTCAACTACTATAGTACTATCCAAGCAACTTCCCCGCTTACTCCACTCTGGACTACTCCATTCAACCTAGAAACGGTAAAACTTGAATTTCATTGACCTTGAACAAAGAAGGACAAAATCAAACCTCGATCTGAGAGAAAGGCGCGCCTCGAGACTTGAGAAAGAGGTTGACAGCATCGGAGACGCCACCACCTTCACCGGCGATTCCACCAGACCCCACCGCCTGCGCCCCACCAGGAGACTCCTCCGAGAAACAGTTTCCCATCCCCTGATAAGCTGATCTTGCGATATCAACGTGCAACCGTAAAACCAACAAAGTAGAAGAAAGAAACGCGATTTGTGAAGTGAGCTCGGTAGTCCCTACTGCCTAGTACTGATGCACATGAGCACGGACAAACGAAAGAAGAGGAGAGTAGGAGACAGTGAAAGCGCGTATCGGTCCCACGGGGTGAGCAAATTGGAGAAGTAATCAACTTGGTTTAGAAATTAGAACGGGTTTCCAGCATCTCCAGTAATATAAAAATGCGGGATCCGCTGCTAGCTCCTATAATCTCTGTACAGTGTAGAATGAATGTAGATCGATGCATGTCATGATATTTCCGGTTTGAAAAAAAACTGGAGATGGATTTAAATCAGTGTTCTACTCGGCTGAATTGACGATTTTACCCCCGTATGAACAACAGTATGGGTTGGAAAGCTACACTGGCAAGGTCTGAATCTGTAAATAGGGGTACGTCCAATGGGCATCGGACCTATTTTTAGGTCCAATTAGCTCTAACACCGTACGATTAGAATTAAGATCTGGATACACAGAAATTGAAACAGACTTGTACGGATTTTAATTAGTTCGCACGAATCTTGATGCAGATCAAATGGTCATTAAATCCATCAAATCAATGAGTCCGACTCACCGCATGCTAGAATCATTATGTAATAGGTCCACAGTGGAGGGTAGAAATGGAAAACCAGAGCAGCGGTCCCGGTCCATACTCTCTACTCTTCCATAGTGGGGTGCGTACAGTCAAAGACTTGAAAATATGTCGGGCCTGGTCGACGGGACAATGCAACGACTAACCGTTACGCCAGGTCCGACCCGGTTTTTCTGCTAAATCACTGGGTCGTTGACTCGTTGTCCAGGGAATTCACATCCTCTGAGATATCTCATATTTTGTGTGTTTTATTGGAATATCTCAACCATTCAAATAGGTTATGCTCGAATCTTAAAGCACAAATAATACTGGCCCCTGCGCTATCCCTGAATAGGAACCGGATACGTTGGTCGCGCGAAATATGAGATATCTTAGAGGATACGCACTCTTGTCCAGGGCCAGGGTGGAGTCCTAGAATTCAGAGTATGTCTGATGTCCATCGGACCTACTTTGGTTCGATGAGTGTAATGACCATTTTGATATGCCCGTGCAATATGTTTCAATTTTCGTGCTCACCGATCTTAATGTTAATTGTACAGTGTTAGAGCTAATTGGACCTAACAGTGGGTCCGATGCACATGCACACGGAAATACAAATATTGTCAGGTTTCGAGTAAGATATAGACGTTACTCACATATGTAAAATTAAATTCAAAATAGAGTTTACCATTAGCAGCATAACGAAGACTTCAAACGCTAGTAGTAACTTTCTTCTTTTCTCTTGTATGTCAGATGTACACAGCAATAGTAGCCATGCAATTATCAGTATCTACACAAAAAATATTCTAAAAACAACAGTGAGTTAGGTGCTAATGCTAACTGGTAACTCCTTACCGCTATTGTGGAATGTGAATTCTGATTATTTCATGTCAATAAAAATCCGAACTGATACCAATATATAACCGAGTGCATCTATTCAGTCACATCAGTTCCCTTTTCAGAGAAACTACGGCCCATATTTTATGCAGCCCAATATAATTTAATTCATATTTAATTTCAGGAAAGTAACTATTTATTTTCGCTCAAATTATATGGTTGTACAATTTCTAACACACACTTCATTACTATCAAATATAAGTAAATTGTTTTCAAATACAAAGTTAAAAGTGAATATTAGCCGATTGATATTTCTTCGATCAGATTTTTATCACATCTCCATCAAGGAATCGGGGCAATCCAGAGCAAATTTAATTTGCTCTGATGTTCGGTCGAGCCATGCGATTCGTATTAAGATTTGCGCAAACAATTTTAAAATTTGTGTGAATCTAAGTGCTTGTGAATATTTACGCGGATTAAACCGTTGGTCCGATACCCATTCCCTATTCCCTCCATCAATAATGAACCCCGTAAAAATCGATGGCTGTAGATACTTTTAGCATGCGGCACTCTGTAGATGAGCACTTTACCAAACATCACTATCCAGCCTGAAAGACGAAGCAAAAAAAGGTGAATCATATCATATGATTATGTGTCCTACTCAGGGTGTTCAAACAGTTCAGTTTGTTCTGTTTTTAACCGAACTGAACAATTTCGGTTTAAATGGATTGGTTTTTCAGTTTAGATTTCTCAAAACCGATTAAACCGAACCAACCGGTTTATATTGGTTTAACTCTAATTTTATTATAATTATTTCATTAAACCAAACCGGACTGAGCAAACCGAACTTCAATTGTTGTATATGACAATGTATTCTTTTCGTTAATAATAGTACCAATAGGTTAACTTCAGTTTGAACTGAACAAACCGAAATTTACTTTGGTTTGTTCGGTTCTGTTCTTAATCGGTTGATATGTTTAATCAGTTCAGGTCGGTTCTATTTTTTAAAACTCAATAAAAATTTGGTTTAATCATTTTACTTCGGTTTGAACCGAACCAACTGTTTGAGCACCCCTAGTCCTACCGTTTTGAACAAATGATTAGAGAGAAAATAGGAATAAATATAAGCTGTCTATTGATTTTGCTCATGTATGTTAACTTGCAAAATTGTTAAACTTTTAATTAATACATTTTTTTTTTCTTATATTTATTATGTCTTGGTTAAGAGGAATACTATTATTACGAGTAATATTACTGATATTATATATTTTTGAGATAAAAAAAAAAACAATATTCCTAGCACGATTGACTAAGTTAATGTCTTTGAGGTGAAAAATCACAAGTTTGAAATTCATTGTTCATACTGAAGATGTGAGGATTTAAATTCGCAGTCATGCTGGATCAAAAGAGAATATATACGTACGAGTGAGACTATGGCACTATGTTGATCTGTAATACGGATCAATATTTTTGTTTCTTAAAATCTTAATGGTCGATCCGAACAGTTCAATATGATTCTCATATGAATATCTATTTACAGACCGAATTTTATATTTTTTTTTAAATTACTATTTTTAAGATATGTAGAAAATCACTTGATATGGAAATTATGGATCATCCAAAAACAGTGATTTTCTATCTATTTTAAAAAATATAAAATTTAGTCTGCAAATACATATTCATATGGAAATCTTCAAGTTTGAAACTATGACTCCGCCCCTGAATAGAATAATATATCCACCCTAAACTGTGATAAATGTGAATGGAGATCAAGTATATATAATTTTTCTACTACAAATGGATGTCAATTTCACACAATCCATAATATTTTAGTTTAAGCTATATTAAAATAGAGTATAAATACAAAAAAGAAAAAAATTGAAAATGAATGAGAGTCAATTGACCCCATTCATTGAATGTGGATTCGTCCCTGATTCTATTTATCGTATACATGTAGCTAGAAGAAACACAGATTTAGCGTAGTGAAGCGAGTTTCATCTATCTTTCAAAGAGACACATGCGGGTTCAATTTTCAAAAATGTTAGAATGTACCGGTGACTTTATTCAAAATAAATACACTTGTAGAAATGAATACGGATAAGATTACCTCTAGACACTAGTCAAAGAATTTGTATCCTCTGCATTAACTCAAAAGAGAATCTCTTGAGTTAATGCATATGGACCATCCGATCCGCTTTAAGATTTGTGCAAACTAGATCTACACTAATAGTAAAGAGCTATGTGTTAAAATCAGACGGCCGAGATACATTAACTCAAAAAATTATTTTTTGAATTAATGCAGAGGATACGTGTTCCTAGACAAATGGGCCACAATTTTCCTCTCAACCAAGTTGATTTGGACACATGAGGAAGAATGTTCAACACAAACAAGTGGATGAGGTATTTAAGTCTTTAAGCATTTATGATCTACTCTCATCAAGTCTTTCCACTAGAGCTTATCATGAGTTGTTACTTCTTAAAGGGGACTTGCAACAGTACATGTACATGATGGTGCAATTTGGAGCTGTGCATCAGCAGGGATATTTACTGTCAAATTGGCATACTAAATGATGCAAGATGGCCTGAGGATTTGATCCAATTCACCTAAAAATGGAAGCTTAATGTTCCTCACAAATGAAGGTGATTGCTTGACTATTAGTCTTAAATAAGATTCTAATGAAATGAGGATGGCGCTTGGCAGGGACAAAGCCAGACTTTTAAACTATGAGGGTCAAACATGAATGGAGGTCAATCATATAAAAAATTTATGCTATAAATGGAGTTAATTTAATCTTACAATATTCGTAATATTTTGATCTAAACTATACATAAAATCACATATACATACATAAATTTTAAAAATAAATGGAGATCAATTGACCCCCACTTGGTCCTACTACATCCGCCCCTGGCACCCGGTGAATGTCTTACATGTGTCAGAAGAATGCGAATCAGTTCAATGTCTTTTTAACCGATGTGAATTTAGCAATCATACTCAATTGATTAGTTAGTTCTTTTAAGGTATTCCATAGATTTATTAGCTGATATGGATCATGAATGTGATTATATACATATGATTGGTGCACAACAAAGTAATAGATAAAATAAAAAACAAGAGAAGTAATTCTTATTGCACAGATCATTTTTTGGAGGGAGAGATGCGTCAGGATTTTAAAGAAAAGCTGCAAATAGTTATATATGCTGATGGAAGAGGTGCATGAGCATTGGAGGATGCTGAAATAGAAGCATTTATTATGTTTTCCGTCTTTTATTTGATTGTTCCACTTTTGCTTTTGTTTTCTGTTTTATTTTTGTCTGTTTTCTCAGTTTTTCAGTTTTCCTTATTGAGTCTTTTTTTTCCTATAAGGTTTTAGTACAAAACCTAATTGTACCCACTTTTCTACAATCAATATATGGATAAAGGCTCGACCCTTTGTTCCTTTATTTTAAAAAAAACAAGTGGTGACAAAACTAATTATCACCTTAGTAAAGAGCGCCTCAAAATGACACATATATTGGACACCCAACACAAAACGCACCAAGTGTTAACCCATTACTGAAATTATCTTAATGAAACATGTATTCTCGTTCTTACGAAATGTTAGCCGCTTTTGTAAAGTATATAATTAGATGAGAACATATCTTTGGACGTGCTAAGCTTATTTTACCAAAGATGCTTAAGAATTAAGTTGAGCCTTAGACCATCACAACTAAATAATAACAGTTAGTTTACACTTTTCAGTGATGTACTTTCTGACAGGCTATTGCATTTTATTGAATTTTATTATGAAGATGATGATGATGATGTTAAAACCATCAGTATAGAAAATCAAGCAAAAAGTATAGCAATACCCAACAGCACAAAATTCATACGGATATATATAGATGGCATAGAGTACATACAGTCAAGCAAGACACAAGGACTAACATAACACAGCCGGACAGCGACCAATAACACAGCAACACCTGTCCGGACAAACCAAAATCGAACCCTTCCCACAAAAAGTGGTGCGGTTCAAACTCAAATTAACCAAAACAGTCGGCAGGTGGAGACAAGAGAAATCAAAGGTCAGAAAGAAAAATGCAAGGGGAGCCCTTCCTTGCTCTCATACATGCCACATATCAAAGAAACAAAACAACTACTACATTGAGAGAACACTCACTATTCCTCTCTCCATTGCCTTCCTCTTGCTCTTCGGAGCTCCTGTACAGAAACATATATTACTCTTAACAAACAGTCCAAAATTTCTCTGGATGGCTCCCCTCACGTCTACCGGCCCTATTCTTTGCCTCCATGTTAATTTTTTTTTTCTTGAGCACCTCACTAACTTAGGGAAGAAAAAGGAATGGAACAAAAACTTAGGGAAAATGAGATGGTCTGATAGCATCTTATGTTTACAGAACGATCTGGTGGTCACTCTTTTATGGTTAGCAATCCCCCCCCCCCCCTCCCGTCCCCCCTTTTCTCATAACACAAAGGGGTCACTCAGACAAGTCCTTGGCAGGACTGGAGGTGGGTTCGGGGAAAGAGGCCTCAGGGATATTAATGGGAATAATGGGTGTAGCTTCCAGTGAGTTTTCTTCGCTCATAGAGGATCTGTTTCTGCCTGATCTTGACCGGATGTTGCTTCCCATTGGAAAAGGCTCCTGTATTATAAAAACAAATACAAAAGAACAAAAGCTAGCAAGTTACCACATGCTTGTATTAAATTGTATATTTGTAGATTAAAAAAAAAACAGAATTTAAAGCCTATAGCTATACAATGAAAAAAATTACTTGCGCTTAATATCTTATTTATTTTTTCTTTGTTTCCACAAGCACCCTAAATCATATATGTTATAGTATGTAAAAAAAATTTGGATGTATATACAAGAGATTAATAGCTTAAGAAAAGGACCTGATCACCGGCATTGGGGCCCTCAGAGTGGAAGAGGATGGGGCGACAGCGCTTATCCTCATTCATGAGGCTCGAGTTTTGGAAGTGTGCTATCAGTGCTGACTTACCCTGTATACGAGCATATGCAAGTGATGCAACCTTCTCGCTATTAAACTTCTCCCACTTCTTCCCATTAAATGTCTGCACCACCACACAACCACCCATGTTACCAACAACCATAGAACACATAATCTAAAATCATTAGATCTAGTGAAATGTACAATGATGATGTACCTGATAGAATGGAATGATGTGCTGGGGATTTATCATGTTGATGAATGCGTAGCCCACATTGCATTTATTCTGAAAAGAAAAAAAAAAGATAACCCAAAGGACAACAGTGAAAAAATATCCTTCCTAGTTCACACTTGAATGATGAAAAGAGGAATAATTGTAGAAAATTAATTAATATTCACACTTGCCTTAAAATCAATTGGCAGATAAATAAAATCATAAGTCCCCCGATGACTCTCATCAATCGCAGCCAACAACATCTTCGATGTATACCTGTAAAGCCAAAGCACAGTGAAAAAGAAACATAAGCATCACAAAAATTACAAATAGACAACAACAGTAATCCCAATGGGAGAAGATATAGCCAACATACTTATTGGGGATATTTTTTATCATTAGGGTGGTACGAGAATCATCGCCACGCATAATCTTGTCAACATCAAGCTCGTACTGCTTCCTATTATCACCCTGGCCAGCACTAGAGTCACTCCGTCGGGCCCTCATTCCACGCTCATTGGCAGTCCCATCGAAAGAACCAGACCCAACTGGCACCATAGGCGGATTCCTCCCAGCATGAAACATGTGGGCCCCCCTCTGCTGAGGCGACGGCATCCCCACCTGCAGTGAAGGGTCCACAGCAGGGAAGCCCATGCCATGGGCCCCAGCAAGCTCGAATGCATGCAACTGGGAGCTACCAAGAGAACCTGGATGGAAGGATTGGGCCGCAGACACAGAATCAGAGAGGTCAGGCGTCGAGCCCACAAAGTGGTGACGGCGGTCCCAGATGGAGGGTGCAGAGCCCACATGGTGGTGGTGGGGAAGAGGGAGGGAGTCAAGGAGGTGGGAGGGACCCCGGGGGATGGGGTGATGGTGGTGGGCTGGAGGCAAATTAGATAGCAAAGATGTGGCTGAGTTTGACCAGAGAACATTGGGTGCAGGGCCTGATGGTTGGTGGTGCGGATGTGGATGCCCAAAAGACCCTGGGGAGTTGTTCCAAACCAGTTGCTGGTTCCCATGCAGCGGGCAACTCCCACTTCCTGAAAACCCAAATCCTGCAACTCAAAAACAAAAATGAGAGATGAGTGAATAGAGTAAAGGTCTTACTGGTTGTAAGATTACAGTGGCCACATTAACAACAAGTCCTGTATAGCCCCCTACTGGGAAAATCCATTCATTAAATTTCCAGCGTGGAAAATAATTTCCAAACCTGCAGCCTTTAAGAAAGATTTTTATATATAGTCCTATACTTCACATTTGATAACTAGCTCTGATGATAGCTCATCATAAAAGGCAACATAGTCATTATACAAATAATTGTAGCAAAGCTTGAGTATTGCACCCACCATTGTCGTTGCGGTCAAAGGAATGCCCATTGATGGCAGTGGAGCCCACCTTCTGGAGGTGCCTCCCATCTATCCCCTCACCAGTTCGCGTATTTATGTTAATGCCCATGGCCGACATAGAGTTGATGTTATATGGCAATCCATTAGCAGCCATTCCATTGTTGTGGGGATGCTCAGGCAAAGAGTGTGGGTGGAAACCAGCCGGTACAGGTACAGTGCCTTGGAATCCAAAATTCATTTGGCCTAATGAATGGCTTATCTCTGATTGGTTGCCTGTGCCATTAGAGGCACTTGTAGCAACACTGTGCGGCCCCACAGATGAAATCCCAATGGGAGAAGATAGTGTCTGAGATAGGCTCGAAGATAGGCTTGGAAACTGGGAATCCACGAAGGGGTTCACGGGTTGGACTCGCACTGAAGAGGGTAGGCCTTGAATAGACCCGCCATTTTCCATAGAGATTGATCCTGATAAAAAGAAAATAACAGAGAAATTAAGAGAATTCAATTGATGTGAGCTACATTGAGTTGGTATAGGGATACAATGCAAATCGTCATACCAAAGACAGTAGAGGGGGAATTGCCAGGACTGCCATGCTTGCACACGGTCATCTCTTCTTGGTCAATATCTGAGCCAAGCTGGGGCAACAATCTGCACAAGTACAATATTAGGCATTTTATGAAATAGTTAAACTAAAACTACATTCATGACTTGAAGATAACAAATATCCTATTGGTTCACTTTCTACAGTTGTTAATGGAAACATCAAGATTAGATACCACTATTCTGGTCCCAAACTGCTATGGAGCCAATACTCATTATTAGCCTTGTTTCATTCATAAAACCTCCACAAAACAGCGACAAGCCAAAATAAAGAGAAGAAAAACAATCAATGCATTTAGCTAATTCACACAGATGAACTGCTAAAACAAAGGAAAAAATATAAGATACCTTCTAGTACCACCAGGACGACTGGGTTCGAGTTTAATCTTTTTCCCTGCGATGTCACTCCTATTTAATGCACGTAGTGCGGCCTCTGCTGCTCTGATATCATAGTACTCTATGAATTTGTGGTTACACTTGTGTGGCGTCTCCCTTATCTATTATAACCAAAGATAAATGCAAAAAAAAAATATTAGGCCAAAACCACACACTAAAGAACTTTTCCCTTTCTATAAGAATTCAAAGGTTTACCTCTTTGATTTCACCATAGACACCAAATATCTGATGGAGGTCATCATTTGAAATAGACGAGTCAAGGTTAAAAACAACAAGGGTGCCCTGATTAACATCCTTGTCAGAAGGATTATCCTGTCAGAGACAGTTTAATCAGGGTTGGTTAATAAGCATATCATGAGTTACAAAAGAATTTAGTACATGCAAGAGCAGTTCAGCTAAATCTCGAATGCTGGAGATGCAGGCCGGTACCTTAGGGATAGAGTAGTGTATGTCGAGCTTGCGACGCCTGAGAGGCTTGTTCTGGAGGGAGCGCATTGCGTTCCGTGAAGAGCGTATATCATAGTAGGAAATCATCACAAAACCACGATGCTTGCATGCTGTGTATAGTGTACGTATATCCCCATATTGCTGAAACAACAGAATCGATGAATAAAAAAGCTAGATTTATATTCCCACATGCAATTATGTTCCAGTTTATAAATCATGATTTTGTTAAACTAGACCATGTTAGGATATGAAAGCAATCTCCTTTAAAGTATTCACATGAAATATTCCTTTATTGTTAACAACACAAAAGCTAAGACTAAAATACCTCAAAGAGGAGACGTAGCTCGGAATCCTCAACATTACTATTAATGTTTCTGACAAAAAGAGTTCTGGAAGGGTGTTCCCCAAACGGATGCTCCCCGACAAAGGGACCCGCCCCATTAAGCAGTGAACCCCCCAAAGTGGCCTTGTTGCCATTAGAGAGCTCCAGCTCGTCCCCCTCAAGCTCCATTCCACCTCCGGTGAAGAAGATATCATCATCAATGTCATCTCCATTAGTGTTGCCATTGGAAAGGTTCATGCATGCGATCTCATCTATAACACCAGATAACAAGTCCTCGTCGTCAGGTAAGAGGTTGCCAATTGTCTGTGCCTCAATCTCATCTGTCAGCTCAAATGGCTCTTCTTCTGTGTGGCCGTGTGTTTGGTGGTCAGTACCACGGTTTGCCAGGTTAACCACAGGCCCACCAAGGAGCATGCTACGTGATCCCATTCTCACTGCATCCATAAGAATTTTCTTTCTCTTAGTCTCGAAATAAAAAATTTCGAAACTAAAAATACCAAACATGGAATAGTTGTCAAAATATACCACCACCTCAGAGACCCCCCATTTATTGTTATTTTGTTTAGATTCACAAATAAATGAATTCAGCCCAACCATGTCCCAGAAAGGAAAGTTTCATCTCTATGCCTACAAAATAGCTCAGAATTTCATATCTGCCCACATTCAAAAGGAGAAACTTTCAAGGCAGACAAACCTAATAGATACACCTTCTAAACCTATTCTGGCTAGAAGGATATCAACAAAAACACAAATTATTGCCAACCTCACATTAAATTGCTGGAGACAACATAAGCATTTTCATAAGAAAATTAACAAGTGCAAGGAATACATGGTATATCCTAAATCTTATTAAGGCAAGCCAAAAGAATTCCTAAGAAAAATTATATAAATTATCATAAATGCTTAAAAACATCAGAAAAATAAAGGAGCTCACTTTTCTTGTCCAGGATGTCAGAAAAGGAGCTAGAAAACAATCCGTTCTCATAACGGTTCCCACTGATATTGGGTCGGCCCACATCTGAGGCAAAAAGAGAAACAGTAGAAGCTGACAGCTTCGAGTGGGGCCCAGAGTCCATATCAGCAGCCCTCCATGAAGATGCAGACGACAAGCTTGCAGCTGCTCTTTCGCGGGACATGAAGCTCTCTTCAAATGAAAACTTTGTTTGTTGGTCCCTCATATTTGCACCATTTACACCAATATGTTGGAGTTTGTCAAGGGGAGATGAAGAAACCGACTTGCCACCAAGGAGATAAGCAAATCCATCGGCTCCTGCATTGTTTAAGTTGCACATAAATTGTGGTAAGCTCACACTGGGAATGAATCATGAGATTTATTTCCATAATAACATTGTTAGATAAAACAATATTAACTAAATTTTCGGCTTCCAAAAATAAGAAGAAAAAAACTGTTATGATCCAGTTAATTTCAATGTGCTGTATCAACAACACATTTCTGGCAAGAGAATTGTAAAATAAGTTGAGGACAACTTAAAAAAAAGATGAAGCTACCTTTTGTAAATATTTGTAGAGCATACAAAATACTTAATTTAAAGGGCAAATAAAAGAAAAGGCCTTACCCCTCTGATCTGGCAGAGATTCAGGCTTCCAGAATCCAACTTGTCTCTGAAAAGAAGAGACCAATTAACTAAAAACTATAGAAGGCACCGTTTACTGTTAGAGGAAACCCAATAACCGCCCAAAGAACTTTAGTTTGAATAAACCATGCCAGGTTCCAGGGTAAAAATATAAACCCAATAGCCATATCTACGGTTGAAATCAGACATCATCAAAACGGGTAGTAATATCAAAAGCAGCCCACTTAAGAAAAATTAAAATGCACCTACATGCAAAGTTCAAGAGGAAGAGAGACGGGAGGGAGAGACAACATATTTGATAAAAGAGGAAACTTTAAACTGGGAACCATAATTCTTGCAACATTAGGAAAAAAAGAAGTAACCTTTAGTTGATATTTCCAATAAAAAATGTATGTTTTTTCAGAATATTGTGAAGACGTAAGGGTAACACAAAATTCATTCCGATTTCTACTTCAAAAAATTTCCATATGACTGATCGCAGAAAAGCTACCTCAACAGGGAACCGCATCTCCTCAGTGAAGAAAGAAGGAGATATATGCCTTTGATCCATGATTTTAGATGGCATCCTCAATTGCCCGCAGCATAGACGCTAGTCAAGTTCCAAATTACCCAAAATTCGATCTGATCAGATAAAATTTGTCTCTTTCTGTGGCAAAAGAAAAATTGAACTGCGTTAAAGGTCAATAAAATTAGAGAAATTTCGCTTGATCGGGAACAAATTTAAAAATTTTGTGAACCCAAACACAAAGAACCAACTTCAAATGTGTGGAAACACGATGTCGGAAGTAAATAGGGCAGTTTTGCTTTCGAAGCACAAAGAGCGTGTGATCATAAACAAGAAAAATCAAGCATTTGAAAATCAAACCAAAATTCTACCAAAACTCGACCAAAAATAGAGAAGCTCTTACCAGATCGAGCGTTTATCTTGTTTCGCCCAAGAGATCGCACTTCCTCTTATACCTTCTGTACCCGAGATTAGAAATTTAACAAACACAACACGCATACGAACACACACAAAGAATTTCTTCAAAGGAAGACAAACCACGAGTTGGGATGGATTAGCCCATACGAAATCCCACGAGTTCAGGAGAGAATACACACCAAAGGAGAGAGAGAGAGAGAGAGTAGTAGACAATAGAGAGGAGGAGAGAGGGATCGAAGCAAGCTTTAAAATCCGTGCCGTGCGCTAGTGTCCAACCGCACGGTCCTCTCCAGTCCGACTGCCCTCCAGTGCACGCAACCACCGCAAAAGACCCCCATTTTATTGATTAAATTAAACTTTAATTCCGTCGGACCTTTTGGAAACCCTCTAGCCAGAATAAATGGTGGCCTCTCTTCTCCGGCGAGGGCAAAACCAGAGAAAACGAAACCAGAAAACAAACTGAAAACAGAAACGGGAAAAACTGGAATCAAAGAGGAATAATAGAAAGAGCGGTGTGGGTTCGCTCTGGTATGAGTTTATATTTGGAAATTTATGTTAAAAGTCCTAGCGGTGATCCGGTGAGCGGAGTATTCCATCCACCTGGCCAATTCAACCCCTTTTGCTATTTTCCCCTCATATAACTTACAAATTACAAAAGTTATCAGTTATTTTCGTTTCAACCCCTTCTCTGCCACGTGTCAATCGACACCTAACACTTGTTTGCCTAAATCAATTCCCACGTTATTAGTTTCACAAGGCAGTAAAACCAAGACTTCCGGTTGTTTTGAAATTTTAGTAACCACTGGGGACCTAAGAGGAAGAATTTATAAATCTCTGACCGCTAATTTTCAACGGTTTAGTTTGGATATGAAAAAACTATAGTGGAAATTCTGTAAATTGTGAGGTCTAAGGACACAATGAGAAACGGATAAGACAAAGGCGTTATCTCGGGCAAAGGATCGGAGTCCGACCGAACCGGCCAGGGCCAAGTTGGTTCGGATTCGTTTTGCGCGCGTTAAAATTCAGGTTTGGTCCGGTCTTTATTTGGGGACAACGGAGTGGTCTGATGCCTATCGGACCTACTTTTAGGTTCAACGAGATCATTGACCGTCCGATCCATCTTAAGTTTGTGCGTACGAAAATCAAAACAGATGCGCACGAATTTTAAAGTATATTGAACGGTGATTCAATCAGTCGAACCAAAGTAGGTCTGATGGCCGTCGGACCTACTCTGAAGTTTTATTTGGGATGCTGGATTCCCAGTGGAAAGATAACCATCTCCAACAATTCAGCTAATTATGGGCCTGCTCTTATCTTTCTTTCTCCAGCACGCTTCAGGAATCTTTCCAGAAACATTATATTGGATTTTCTTTAGTTAATGTATTTCGGTGAAAGTTTGCAATTAATCATTTTCTATTTATTGATTATAGAAAATATACATATCATGCATTCTGCTTTGGAGGAAACTAAGGGCATGTTCGGCGGACCATTGAGAATGAACACGGGCACGGAAATTGAACTAAAAATTACTGTTCACGTGAGAAAAAAAAAATCAGTTGAACTGAATTTTTTTTTCCGCAGGAATTGTCGAGCGGCCGAACACACCCTAAATGTGTTAGTACTTATGTGGTTAGGCAATAATATATTTTTATGGTTGGTTTGATTCGATGAGAGTAAAAGAATTGAAGGAGAGAGAGAAAAATATCTCAGTAGCCTCTACTGAGTTTTCAAAACAAAAACAAAAAAGAGAGGGGAAAAAAATCAAATTAAATGTTTGATTAAAGAGTATGGTATGATATCAGTATCAGCCTATATAATACTAACTCCAAAACCTACAGAATCAACTTCAACTGGTGGATTCAAATCGTTCAAACCGATATACTTCATTAGTTATGCGTTCACATGCAAATTTTATAAATTTTTTAATTTATTTAGTATTAAGTCAAGCGGTCAAATGTGTGAGTTTTAAAGTTGATTTTAATGCATTCATTTTTAAAAAAAAATTGACCGCTTGATTTGATACTAAAGTAATTCAAAAATATAAAAAATTTGCATGTAAACCCATCACTCGTAAAGTAAAACGGTTTGAATTAGTACTTTGAAATCTATCCAATCAATTTTGGAGTTGGTGTCATATGACACCGATATCATACTAACCAGGCTCTTGATTATATGTTTTAAGATAAATTCAAGAATACCAAAGTTTACATATAAACATCATTTGTCTTTAAGAGTTTAGGATTTTGTCAATCTTCAAATTAGAATGCAAGAAAAAAATGAATTTAACAATCAGTTAAACAAGGAAGAATCAATTTTTGATCAAGTGACAAAGAACAACATCTTTTATATAAAAAGTCGTGAATTTGAAATATGAATAGGAACTTTTAATTAACCAACACTGAATGGAAGTTGGAATACTAGATCTTCATTTTTTATCTAAAAAAATAACTATTTTCACAAGAAAAAATAAAATCAATCTCTCTCTAATTTTTCTTTATGGCTTCTCTGTTATAATTATTTATTATTCCACCAAACTTACCACTAATTTATGCCAATATCAACAACAATAAGCACTATCGATGAAATTAAATAAATTTAAAACTCATAAGTTGATGACCGGTTCGGTGACAGAGATAACGCTACACTGATATTTATATAATATAAATGGGAATGAGACATGATATAACAGTCATCCAATCAGCAAACAAAGAGAGACTGAGCCAAGCAGATAAAAATATCAATGATTTGAAATGTGAATATCAAATCAAGCAAATCATTGTTAATTTTATTTGGTATGCAAACAAATTGTGAGGTAGACAGTCCAAAAGAATATACATAGTCATAGTAGACAAAGACGGAGTCAGACTTTCAAACTATAAAATCAAACATGAACAGAGTCAATCATGTAAATTTTTTATGCACATAATGAAATCAATTTACAGTATCCATAATATTTTATTCTAAATTGTATAAAAAAAACATATATATATGCAAAAAAAAAATAGAAAGGGGAGGTAACACAGTTGGCTAGAAAAAAGTCCTAGAATTATTGTACCCAAATGTCGAAAGTTCAATTCCCCTTCACAACTTCGCAGCCTCTGCGAAGGTTTCAAAAAAAATATACAAAAAAATAGAAAAATGGAGTCAATTGACCCTATTCAGTCAATCTGCATCCGCCTCTAGTCATAGAGGACCTAATTAGTTGAATATGAGTCGGGTACAATTTGAACATACATTATTTTAATAAGAACATGTTTTTAAAAAAACAAAAATTTAATGAGAAGCTGAAATTTGGCTAGGTACAATATGGGTAAAACAATATATGACCCAACATGATCCATATTAATTAAAAATTTACTATTTATTTCATTCCTTTTAGAAACACAGGAAAATGATTTGATCAATTTAAGAGCGAGTCAGATAAGAATAAGATAGAATCAATTTGATCACTTATTCACTTTCATATTTTACGGCTCATATTACACGGCGCATTTACTTTTCAGCAAGTTAAATGAGTTTTTAAATAACTATTAATCATTTTTTAAAAATTAAGATTTCTAAAATTTTTAACTCTCAAATTCTTGAAATTAATTTTAAAATTTCTTTTAAGCTATATCAGTAATAAATTAAAAGGAATAAATAATTTGAACCAATTATTTGATCAGTGTAGAGTTTATAAACAGCTTCTTAATATGAAACCTTCTTGCATAATTTTTAAATGAGAAACTTCCTCATATCTCTGAAACTGAATTAAAAAATCTCATAATATCAGGAGTAGAACTAGGGTGCTCCTAAGTTCACCCAACCTCTTGTGAACTTCACTCTAAAATATATCGAATCGACTTTAAACGATGAATCCAAACCGTTGAAATTCTTCTACCTAATGATTGATGCGTTTACATGTGAAAATTTTAAAGTTTCGAATTAATTTAATATAGAGTCAAGTGGTCAAAGGAGTCCAAAAAATGAATGCTTTAAAATTAATTTGTAAACTTTAAACTTTTGACCACTTGACTCTATATTAAATTAATTCGAAACTTTAAAATTTTCACATGTAGACACATCACTCATTAGGTAGAAGGGTTTAAACAGTTTGGATTCATCGTTTAAAATCGATTCGATATATTTTGGAGTCAAGTTCACAAGAGGTTTGGTGAACTCAGGAGCACCCTAGTTCTACTCTAATATCAGTATAAATATTCTAATTATCTAAAACATTGAATGACCGGGCTCGGATCAAATCAAAACCATTGAACGCATCGTATTGGACGAACGGGATAAGGACCAAAATTTTCTCTTAAAATTACATCAACCTGACAAGAAGCCAGAATCGAGTCGGATTATTTGTGGCAATTTCTCTACGACAAATTGTGTTTACTTCTACTAGTCCAAAATACAAAATCCTTATTACTAATTCTTTATAAAAAAATGTTCCAAACGAATTACTAAGTCGCTCACGAGAATTGTTCTTTTTTTTTTTTTTGCCAGGTTGAAAATGTTAACCAACCAAAAAGAGAACACTCTTTAATTCTAATATTATAAAGTACCATGGATAAAATCCATGGGCCCCACCTCGTCCGAAGGATAAGTCCTTTTTTAAGCAACAAGATAAGTCCTTAACCTGCTGTAGTTTCCCCGTACCGGTACGTGTCGATTCATCATTGGCATCCCATATGTTATCATAACAGTCCGGAAATTTTTTTAACACGTACCCTCTGCATTAACTAAAAAAGAGAATCTTTTGAGTTAATGTATTTTGACTGTTTAATTTTAGACGGAGTCAATACAGCCGTTTGATTTTAGCACGAGCTATTTTTAATATTGACGCAAATTTAATCTATACATATATTAAAGTAGATCGGATGGTGGAGATACATTAACTTAAAAAATTCCTTCTGAGTTAATACAGAGGGTCCGAATTTAAATTTGAGTATTGATTTCATTCCCTGCCTGTAGTCCCCTAATTGTCTAATCAATAATTATTCATTCAACCTTTCGTCTCTCTGTGTCCCCCAATCCAATTCTGAAGGTGTCTCTCTCAATTTGTATTGCTTGATTTATTTTGTTGTTTCAGAAAATCTTCAATCGAACTGAGTTTTTGCATCATTTATGTGATGAAGTATCTAGTTGACTGGATGACAATGTTTGTAAACTGAATCAAAATGGTCATTTAGTTTAATTGATTGATGTTAGCTTTAGATCTATAGATATGGTATTGTATATTGTATTAACTTTAATTTTCTATGCTTGACGAGCAAATATGTATTTTCTGGTGATTTTCTTGTCCCGTTTGATAAATTTTGTCGAAAGATTTGGTCATTATTTTAGTTTACAATGATATTTGCCCGCATGGGTATTCATACTTACACCCAGTTTTTTAGAAATATGGTAGGTATCTTAGGTTTGAATATTTGCATTACGAGATATAAATACTTGAACGACAGAAAACCCGAAATCAATTCATCATAGATCTCATTTGAAAGAGAAAATTACACATAAGACGTTCGTGAATTTAGATGTGCAAAAAATTTCACAGATCGTCAGAAATATTAGCAAGATTAAATAGAGAAAAAACAATCACCACTAAAACGTGTAAAAGATGAATGTATGATGAGAGAGATGAAGAAAGTTAATGTCTTGTTTTAAAAAAAAATACTTAGTATCTTAGATATGAATACTTACATTATAGGAATTAATACTTGACATTTTAGATATGAATACTTGAAATTTTAGAGATAAATACTTAATCATATATCTCATTTGAAAGAAAAAATTACAGTGAAAACGTTCGTAGTTTTAGATTCAAAATTGCTCGGAGAAAAAAAAAACCATTTGTAAAAATGTGTAAAATATGGTTGTATGATTAGAGAGAGAAAAAAGTTGATGTCTAGTTTTCTTAGGTATGAATACTTAATATATTATATATTGATATTTGAACGCATATATATCCATACATATGCGAGTCAGTTGTAATTTTTTTTCAAATATAGACGGTCCACCCAAGTAGTTAGTAGTTCCTCCAAGTAGTGATCCCTCAGGTAGTTAATGATTAACTACTTGGGGACGTTTAGGTTTTTTATTATTTTATTTTCTGGTGGGTATTTTTTTCTACTTTTTTTTAGTTTAGGTTTTTCTTTTTCTTTTTCTTCTCTGGTTAGTTTTGTTTCTTCTATGCTAAAATGTTTATAGTACATAATTGGTTATGTTTTGCATTTGATGGATTATCTTTTAGCTATAAATACTTGGAACTGGTATTATTTAATGTTGTATGATGAAGTATAAATAATTGTAAGCGTCGATATTAATATTGGCAGGCACTAACAAGTGTCGTATGTAAACAATTCATACTTCAGTTATAAGTATTAATACTTTCTTCAGTACCTATCAATAAATTCAAACGCCAAACAGTTATTTAAGTTACTTTACACCATAACAATTAACACTTCAATGCGTAAGTTTGAATACTTTTAGATATTAATATTTTTACTAAAACTAACTACAATGCTGGTGATTGTGTGGTGGTTACACATGCGTTTTTGCGCTTGTGGTCCCCTTAGCTGTCGCTTTCAAGTGACGTTCATGATCCCTGTATAGGTAGTGACCCCCCTAGGTAGTTAATACATGGAGCACATTTATGAGTTTCTCAGGAATATTTTACAACATAAAAATTCACTCTTCAATGCGTAAGAATAAATATTTGATATTTTAGTAATTAACGTTTACAACAATTACAGCGTTGACACTAGCAATCATCGTTACGCATCTGCTTGTCCTTGGTTTTCTGCATGTGGTCCCTGTCGTGGTTACCCATGCACTTTTACGCTTGTGGTCCCCATAGCTGTCTCTTTCAAGTGACATTTGCGGTCCCTCCCAGGTCGATAGTGGTCCTCCAGATAGTTAATGCACAAGACATGTCTGTGGGTTTCTTATAAATACTTTACAACATTAATATCACACTTTACTGAGTAAATATGAATACTCGACATTTTAGAGAATAATATTTGACATTTTACAGATGAATACTTGCTCAATGATGCATGATAATTGCACGTCGAGGTATGAATACTTGAACGACGAAGAACCCGAAAATACTTCATCATGGATCTCATTTGAAAGAAAATATTACGTAGAAGGCGTTCGTGATTTTAGATTCGCAAAATTCCTTATAGTTTATCAGAAATATCAACGAGATTAAACGAAAAAAAATTCACTTCTAAAAACGTGTAAAAGATAGGTGCATGATTAGAAAGAAAAGAAAGTTGATGTTCATTTTTTTTTTTAAATACTTGATGTCTTATGTATGAATACTTAATATATTATATAGTAATATTTGTGCGCATAAGTTATAAGTATTCATACATGCGCGTCAGTTGTAATTTTTTTAAATATAAATAGTCAAGTAGTTAGTTGTCTCTCTAGGTAAGTAGTGGTCCCGTCGTACTTCGTGCGTTAGTTAGTTAGGAGAATGCTTAAGAGACATAATTGAGAAGACCGTTAATCACTCCCTTCAAATTTTACCGGGTTTATTTATCTTTTATCCCGTGCCCAAGTAAAATCAGATTAAAATCGACTTTCTGATTATAACAACTGATGTGTGTTTCAAGACTTATAAGTCTGAATGCGCATTTCTCGTACCGAAAAAACAAAAACGTTTTGAATTCACCTAAAATCTATTTCACTATAGTTAGCAATTAAAAAAAAAAACTTGGAACGAAAGATCTCGTGTAGATATCAACTCAGTTGAAAGTTTTAATATAGAAACAAGTCACAAAAGAAAAAGAAAAACAAGTCACAAAAGAGATGCCGGTTGTTCGTGTCGGGTACGTTTGGATGTAAGTTATAATAGCTAGAACAATGAAATTTAAGAATAGTAAATAAGAATAGAGAAAAAATAGTGATTTTCATATTAGTATGAAATTGATGCTATTCGGATTGGTAAAAATGTTATTTGGATTGTACATGTGGAATAGTGAATAGCTGTAACTAATAAAAAAATAATGTTAACAAGGTGCTAATTAAGAAGAAAAATAGGCAAGTGGGATCTCAAACAAATTGTCACAACGTGAAGATAGCGGAAGTGGTGTCAAATTTATCATTTCGGAACTGTATTAGAAGAAATCCGAAAAGGAAGCAAGTTTTTCTCTATCTTCACACTTCTGAATAGTAGTACAATGAATAGAAAATAGCACCTAGTATAGCTATTTCGAATAACAAAAATATTGTTTAGATGCACATTGTTATTCTGAATAAGTACTATTCTAAAATAGTCTATATTCTTGTGCACATAACTTATCATATCAACCAGAATTGGCTTTTATCCTTTTTTTCAACAGCTAGTAGTTTTCAAAAAAGAAAAATTATACAAACGTCCAGTTATGAAAAAGTTTTATTTAACAGATAATGACACTCTAATATTTTTAAACTTATATACTCGAGGTATATCCGATCAATTATACGCACCTGTTTTTTCTACTAGAGCTGTCACATCAATTTAAATTCATTCAGTAGTTGAGATATTATACGGACTCATGCAAAGCGCAGTAAGTCAATTATTGGTAGAGTGGAAAAAACGTGTTGTGTCGTGACTTTGATCTCGTGCCGTGTCGTGATTAAATAATAATTACACATGTCGTGCCGTACTGTGACTAAAATATGGAGGGGTGGTCACGGTACGCGAGTCACGTCATGACCGTTTGCGTGCCGTGTTCAAACGTAACTGGTCACGTTTCTCACATTTAACTATTTTTTCATATTTTAAATTATTTTATTCAAGATTCACCATTTGATTAAGACTTAACGGTCCTAATTACATGTGACTCGTGTGACCACGTCCTGTGATCGGATTTTTAGTGTGACGTGCTGTGATGTGTCAATTAATTTTTAAAAAATGACCACGGCATGCAAATAGCCATGGCACGCGACACGCGAGTCACGGCACAGAAAAGTCACATGTGCCGTACCGTTGTATACTGTAACCATACTATTATGTGACAGAACCGGCTCCACCGTGCTATTTTTTTCCACTATGGTTACTGGTTCGATGAAGTTCTGAAATTATTTGGTGTTTATTTAAATCAAATTACCATTATGTGAAATTCAGAATCACCTAGCCACCTATGCACCTAGCTATTATATAATATACTGAATCAATTTCGCGTATTAAATTGAATGCTATTGCCTATTCTATTGCTGAGATTCAGAAATCAGAATCATAGCTCCCTCTGGAAAACGACAAAAGAGAAACTTTTTCAGTTTGGTGGATTTTCTACAACAGTCACTGTGCGCGTAGCATAGCAGCTTAAGTGTTCTGTCGTTTCAATTTCATTTTTGCATGAACAACGAGATATAAAGCAAACATGTGTTTCAAAAGATGGAGCATCAACGAGGAGAAAAGCGATATTGAACAGGACAGTAAAAAGCAGGTATCTTTATTCTTCAAAGAAAAAATAGGTACATCGTATAGGAATCTAGCTAGTGGTATGATATGATATATGATGTCAATTTCAAAATTTATTAGATAGAATTTAAACCGTTCAAATTAATCGAGTTTACATGCAAAATTATATATTTTTTGAGTTATTTTAGTACCAAGTCAAGCTGTCAAAAAAGTTGAAAAATGAATGTATTGAACTTAATTTAAAAACCCCCATATTTGACCACATGACTTGATACTAAATAAATTCGAAAATTATAAATTATGCATGTAAATGCACAACTAACGAAGTATATTGGTTTGAACGGGTTAAATTTGTCGTTTGAAGTCGATTCAATAGGTTGTTGAGTTGGTGTTATGTAGGCTAAAATGACAACGATATCATACTAGACAAACACCTTCGAATAGTATAACACTTGTAAATTATTATTATTTTTGACGGAATTTCATGTAACTCCTAAAAAATCTCTAAATTACGTACTTCTCTTCTAAAAGTCACAATATCATATTTCTTTTCAAAAATTTAAAAACTCACAATTTTACCCAATTTACAGTTTATTCAATTAAAACTCAATTTATATTTATCAAGTACATGTTTTGCCTTTTATGAAAAGAAATGTTTTAGTCTTTTAATTGATCGATTGTGATAATAAAAAATTTATATTCTTACTTGTGGCGCGCACACAATCTTATTAATAAATATCATTGTGCATATGAATTTTTTTTATTTAGAAAAAAAAAAAAAACAATCTCGTTGGGAACATAACCACTTTAGTGATTTTTTGGAAAACCATCTCCACCACATCATTGGTTTGGTGTCAATTTGAACATCACCTTGACAACGTGTCAATGATGCGGTATGATCATTGTTTGACTCGCCGCTCTTATTTTTCGGGTCAAAGATGATCAAACATTACTCCCACAATATTAATGGTATGTGTCATTGGTGCAGCAGAATATAATTTTTGAAAATTCACCCTGTCCTTCCTTTTTCAGGTGGGAAATAATTTTCTTTTTCTAAAGTAAAAATAATATTGTACATGCATCGCTAATAAAGAAATTAACTATCTGTTTAGAGAAACCAACTAGTTAGAAGATGTGACATTTCTCTCATATGGACTACAAATTTTTATTCTTAATAAAGAGTAAAGTGTGTATTTATATCTATAAATTTAATGAGTTTAAATGGAAAAGTCAATAAATTAAGTAAATTTGTGAGTTTTTAAAATTTTGAAGATTAAATATGATATTATAAATTTTAAAGGAGGGAGTACATAATTTTGAGGTTATTGAGGGGTATATAAAATTCCCCATTAATTTTTTGCATCGCTTCAAATCAACACACCATCACACGAATTAAATAAATATTTTATAATATATGAATAATTCATCATATACACGTGTACAGAACATCTGACGGTCCAGAAAAGAAGTCAGTTGCCAGGTTTCCTGACAGTTCTAAAAAATAGTGGACCACCAGTTTTTCTGGCGGTCTGGGTATTTTTATAATTTCTCAAAAATCATAGATATTTCTATTAATTTTTTATTTAATGTTAGATATTAAAAAAATGTCAGGACTGGGATCAAGTCCTTAAGGCTGTGTTCCGCAAAACTAGTACATAGAGGAAGGGGAAGGAAGAAAAATGAAGGAGCAGCTGCGGGCTTTACCTCGCTACAGTAAAATCTACACCCCAAATCATAGGGTACAAAGTTCGGAACTTTTGTATAAGACGTTCTCCTGCATTCCTCTCGCTACAGTACCTGCGTTTCTTCTTTTTCCTCTCCAATTATCTCTTCTAGAGCAGGTAGATAGTCGTGAACAGACAGTAATTGTGCTGAATTATCCTTCCTTTCTTTTAATAAAAGAGATTTCTCCCTCTCTAGAGTCCATCCTAAGAAAAATTTCACATATTAGAAAACTCGTAGGGATATATTTGTCAAATGTTTCCTTTTCTTTACGGTAGGTCACGGGTTTAAATCGAAGATTCGGAGGAATATAATTTATAATACAGGGGATGCTGAAAATCAAAGTATTAAAACACTGAAATTAATGCCTCAAATTTGGGTTATAACTTATAAGCGCTGTTCTCCTTTTTCACACGCAACATCAAGCTTACCATCCAATCCTCTGAGCGGCGACAACGCGCTACACCAAAACAAACAAATAAAAAAAGGACACGTATCTAAATTTTCGTATAATCATGTCTCCGGGAATAGCGGATTCCAAACGGGTTGCGTAGGCGTGCGCTCCCCGGAGATCAAAGTCTGTTAATTATTCTCCATTGCACTGCAGCTGGATACCTCCATTTATTCTTTAATTGGTGAACAGTCTCATGCCTTCATAAATAGTTGTATTTATTACTACTCCCCACGTGGTACATAATGAATGCTATTTTCGCCAAATGTTATTTATGAATGAATGATAATGATCTCCATGATATGGAAATTTCCGATTCAATAATTATCAATATTAAAATTGTTCATGAAAAAATGATAATTATTTAAAATAAATACAATTTTTTTTTTTGCAGGAATTTTTACCATTTTTCTAGTTTGTGCAGAGAGGAGATTTCTTCGGCTCTTGGCTCTTATTCCTCTTTCTCTTGATACTGTTTGAGTCTTTTGGTTCTTGTTGACTCTTGGAACTGTATCACTTGTCCACAAAAGGGGCAGGAAACTTCTGCTCCTAAGGTCACTGTCGAGTGGATCCGGAATGAATTTTAATATTTAAATATTGAATATAATTTTGTCTCAGGTCCACTCCAGATCCATCCGGCAGTGACTTTAGGAGTAGAAATTTGTTTACTGGTACATATATGGTACTAGCTCAGATTTTGGGTGGCTCTTTGGCATTTGTCCCCATGGTTACTGATTGTTTGTGCTTTGCTGGTATTTTTTTTTTTTTAATACTGTGAGGGATAAGAACAGATACCACAATGGCACACTTGGGTAGAACATTATGCTTTGATTTTATAATGATAATTTATAATAGATTTTGAATATAAGTAAATAAATATTCTATATAGATATAAATTTTCAAATGATAATTCCTGCATCTTGCAATATTTTCAGTCGAGTCAAAATCATTTCGGTATCTATTTATAATATAAAAGGGTTCGATTTAACATTTGTGCTGGATTAAAAACAAATTACTCAGATCTCATTCTACACGTTCATGTTTTGCACAAATTTAAAAATTTGTTGTCATTTACTCGTTTCAATGCTTCAGAAACTATTTGTCATAAAAAAAATATTATTTGAAGTAAGATATAACTTCTCATTGTAATATTAAGTAGTTTAATTTTATATTTCTATTTTTTCAAGGAATGGAGAATATCAGTAACAGTATTTAAAAAAAAAATGAATGGGTTTTTACTTTTTACAAAGCTCCATCATTTCAACCGCATGTTATGGGATTTGAAAATCAACCGTAGATGTTGCAATCAAGCAGTGAGATCCTTCCTAGCACTGCGGATAAATTATATTAATAAAATAAGAAATAGGATAGGAGTACCATTCCAAAGGAGTACGTTACGTATCCCCTAAGAAATCTCATATTTTGCGTGACCGACGTGTCCGGTTTCTATTCGGGACGGCGGAGGAGGCCAGTATTATTTAAACTTTTAGATTCGTGCAGACGTATTTGAACGATTGAGATATTTCAAAAAGCCACGCAAAATATGAGATATCTCAGAGGATCCGAATTCATTCCAAGGAGTGCTACTGCTACGACAAAATAGGATAAGAGTAGGTCCAATGAGCATTATAATCTGCGCGCACGGAAATTAAATCAGACTTGCACGTATTTTAATGCAGATTTGATGGTCAGTACATCTGGGCGACTATCCTCTGCAGAGTTTTGCGGTGTGGAGCTGATCGGACAGTTCAAATTTACTCTCAACCGATAAGTGCTCGGGATGATGAAGGGGGCAGTATTAATTTTGCTCTGAGATTCGTGTCAAAATTTTATTTGGTTCATACGATAAAGAACGAACAAATCAGATTAAAAGAACCGTAGGTGCAGAGCTCCGCAGAGAATGTGATTCCAGTACACCCATCGAACCCCATCGAACCAAAGTAGGTCTCTTCTGAATTCCAAAAGAGGAAGGCTACAGCGACATTTTCGTTCGAGACGTCAGATAAAGATCGGACGGCTGTAAATGAAAGTAGCTTTATCTGAGCGATTTTGAAATGGGTTTGGTTGAACCAATGAGGGTCGGGGGGTGAGAGGCGACTTAACTAGAGGTTGGTGCGAAGCTAAAGTGTTAGGCCGGGGAGGACCATTTGTGGGGCCCACACTTTACCAGACCTCTTGTCCTCCTCCAGTCCTCCTTCCTTTCTCATTATTTTTTGTTTAAGGTTTCACTTTTGTTGTTTTCTGACACTCTTTTAGTTTCAGGCGAATTAATCTCGAGTTCTCATCTGAATAGTAAATACTGTTTTTCTCACCTATGGGTCCGGGTCCCCTAAATTAATTCAATTTTTGGGTTTTGGATTGCGACCGTCCGATTCGAATATGTCTCTTGGAATTGTTTTGAGCTTGAATCTGTCTCTTAGAATATGTGCGCTCTATTTTCGGATGGATTGTCGCAGATTCGAATCAAACAATCCATATCTAAAATCTAAAAATTAAGTTACTTCACTGGATCTGAATTTCAGACTTGTGGGATGGAAAATATTTTCTTTTGTTTTGTCATGGTTTTTAGCTTTTTTGTTTAACAGATTATATTTTAGTACACGAGTGAGACCATGGTAATATGCATCTATGAATTATGATTCATTTTTCATTTTTTATTTTTGAAGTTCAAACATTTAGTTTAAATTAAATATGATTTTTATATAAAAATATAGTTGGAGATCAAATTCACAATTTTTAGAATTTTTTACTATATCTGTGAAAAATTGCTACATTCGTATGGTCCAAAATATTCAGATCATGTGAATTTATAACTATTTAAAAATAATATAAAAATTTATAGGACGAGTCAATCTGTAATATGCATATTACAATAGCATCACTCTAGTTTAGTGTATTGCAAACGGGCCGGTCCGATCCGGACCCAGCTAGTCCACAGTTCGGCACAATCCACGGTTCTCGTGGTTTCATAGATCCACACTGTCTGGATCCGACGTGTCCTACTTGAAATGGTTGGTCCAAACTCGTAATAGGACCATGCTCCAGATTCACACGGTCCGGTCCGTACGTGTCCACTGGTCTTTTTTTTTTAAAAGAACAGGTTGAATTATTAAAAAAAAAATTAGATCCATCGTATTCAAAATTAAATTTAGAGAAATAGCTACATGGATTTTTCTTTTTCTTTTTTATTAAAATAAAAGTTTGAAAGTCTAGTTTTAAAAAAATATAATTTCTCTATACATAAATATTGCAGATTGGTACAGTTTTAACAATTAATTGACAGAGGTTTAGAATAGCTTGAAAGGAGGCGTGTTTAAAATCTGAATTCTAGCCACGGGTTAGTCCGGTCCGGCTCAACATGGGTCCAAGGGTTAATTTAGTCCGGTTCTACACGGATCTAGTGAAAAATTCAACCAAAATCCTTGCTAGATCTGTTTCTAGCAATGGTCCGATCTGATCCGGGTACGAACCACGGGCGGTTGGTCTGATTCTGAATCGGCCGGTCCATTTCAATAAGCTACTCTAGTTACAATCAATGTATCCTTTATTTATTTCATTTGATATTGTTTTGAATGCAGTGGCTTTTGCCGATAATAGAAAAAAACCTTATCAGGACCTCTCTAGACACTTTGGATATGTTTCCAAAATGTGTTAGTTATTATCTTGAATAAGAGTATACAGAGTTCCCCCAATTTTAGAAATAAGATAAGATTTGCGAACTGAGTTAAAAAGTTTTTTTTCTTACCAAACCTTTTAAATTCAACCACTTTTAAAAATGAAATGCATATCTAAGGAAAAGATCTGCTCTTCAGAAACGGTAACAAATTTTTTTCCTCACAAAAATTTCGTACGTAGAAATCGGTGATGATATGACAAGTTTTTTTTTTTTTTAATTTTTAGAAATTAAAAAAGTCAAATTGTCGATGATGAATTAGTTATTTTTGATTTCATAGATATAGATATAATTGAATCAATAGTTCGGTTACAATAATTTTTGCTAGTTGTAGCTCTAGTGACAAACAAATAGTTCGGGTTCGATTCGGTAGGGTCAAAAAATTTGTGATTAGGGTATAATTCGGTAATGATTCGGTACAAAAAGGAAGACCCCCCGAAAAAAATGCGTTTTTTATCACGAATAATTCGTGATTCACGTTTTATTATCATTTTATTCGCGAATAAAACATATTATAATTTTTTTTTTTGCATTTTATTTAGAGTTCAATCTGGAAACGTAAAAATATAAAATATAACACGAATTTATCACATATATTATTACTATGGTGGCAGCATGTTATCGTTATACAAAATCTGAAAGTTACAACATGTTTCGATAGGAGCTGTGAAATCTTAATGCTCACTTTTCTCTTCTCTCTTTTCTTCGTCTCTTTCACTTAATTTGGTTTCCATTGAAGAAAGACTATTGAGATTGAACTAATGGTTTGATCCAATTGATTTTTCATTATATATGGCCGTTGGTGTGACACTTAGAACGTGTTCGGCCGCTCCACTGTTTCTGCGGGAAAAAAAAAGTTTCAGTTCAATTGAATTTTTTTTCCCACGTAAACAGTAATTTCTAGTTCAATTCCCGTGCTCATGTCCATTCCCAATGGCCCGCCGAACAGGCCCTTAAAGAAATTAATGGACCGAAGTCTGTCACCTCTAAAATCAAATTAATAGTTCAGTCTTATCTTTTTTTCTTAAAAAAACAATCATTTTGCTTTTGATATTTATTATTATTTTAAAATAAAGAATTATAATATGATAGCTGCATGAAAAGGTTGATTGTGTACATTCTTTTGAATTCATGGCATGATAATGTTATCCTTTCTCGTCTCTTTTTCGAAAGAAGAGAGAATGAAAGAGAAGGGAGGGACCAGAGCTGATTGGAGCTGATCGAAGTCAAGAATATAGTATCGTTAGAGATTAGAGTGTTGAGGTTCTACGTCATTTTGATCGGAGCGCAAGTGAGTAGATCCGGATATCGGAGAGCGGTGGCGGTCAAAAAGCGGATCCGGTCGTAGAGAGCGATAGAGATTAAATTAATAGAGTAATTATGTGTTTATACAAGTTATATTAGAAAATTAAAGTTATTTAGAGTAGTTTGAAGAATTTTGTGAGAATAAAAAAGTAAATTTGAATTTAAAATCACTTCAGTCGTTGGTTTTTTTTATCAATAAAATTATCAGTTGACTACTTAAAAACCACTAATTAAAAAAAAATGTGTACTCATTCTCATAGGTCCGGATCTTCTAAAGTAACCTAATTTTTGGATTTTGAATCGGAACCGATCGATTCGAATCTATCTTTTGGGATTGTCTCGGAGTTCGAATCCGTCGTTCAAGATGCGTGCGCTCACTTTAGAATAAATTAGTATGAATTTGAATTGAACGGTCCCGATCTAAAACTCAAAAATTGATTAAAAATGTTCATTACCCCATCCAAAGTGTGCCCTTGTTGCAATTAAAAATAAACCGTCGCTTCGCCTTTAATGTATTTTGTAATCAAAACGAACATTTCGCTTATTGATTCACTTTCTAATAAATAGACCAAATTCACGTGAGATATATAGAAAGCGAGGGCACTCATAGTATAAAATGAATTGTTTCACAATCATCAACAATTCCAAAAGCAAGTCATTAGTAAAAGAAGGCTGCTGACGTATCTCTGTTTGAGATTTTCATTGACTATCATGTTATATGTTGCATCTAATCGGGTGCTATATAAAAAATAATTTTTTAATCGGATACTAGATAAAAAAAATTCTCTAATTTGTGATTTCCAATGCTCTGAAATTTAATTTCAATGTTTAACTTCTGTTCTTAATTATTAATTAGAATTAAAAAAGTTATTTTAATTTTAACTTTAAATTTAGTCTAAATTCCAAATCAGAACTTAGATAGGGCAAATGAAATTCCAGAAAAAGACAAAGTTGATCCGATCTTATAAATTTTCATAAAAACTCAAAATTCAAGAGGAACAGCTACCCTTCCTGACTCAATGTAGATATGTCGCTGATTACAACAAAGAATTTTTTTCCGTAACTCTATCTGGTTTTTGGACTCATGACTCTCATATCAGTACAACAGAGACTGTATAGTTCTTGACTATATGTGCATTTAAATCCATATGAATATTATTTGCATGGAGGGTTATCAAGGGTTTACGATCAATGGCCTTCTTAAGATGTGTTCAGACAATATTTGTTTTCATTCATAAATTAGATTTATTTTCAAACAAAATTCTCATTTCAAGTCGAATGGTTGGAAATTGAAAGAAATAAAATAAGTCAGACTAAAATATTTTGATAGGACAATAAATATACATCATAATTAAATAATACAAGATGAGAGATCCACTTACATCATTTCTTAATGACACAAAATTACACAATCTATTTTTATAGTGTTCAAAGTCCAAACAGTCGATCCAAAACGTTCAACATGACCTCCATATTGAAATGTGCTTAGAGACCAAATTTTACATTTTTTTATTTTTTACTATTTATTAAATATTTTATAATATTTTTATTTTCAGATCATTGAATATTTGTATTCATCTTAATAAATATTAAAAAAATTTAATCAAATCCAACTCTAATCTTGGCTTTAAATGTTTGAATTTGGATGCTATTGTAGACCCACAACGTATCTAGCATTAAAATTTTGATCCTGACTTGAATACGACTCTAAATTCACCAAAATTATCTGGTAAATAATTGCATCAAAGAATTCAACGCTGTAGCGAGTCATCTAATTAATAAGGATTAATTTGGAATGCATATCCTATCTGATCCGGTAGAATTAGGGGTGCAAACGGATCGGATAGTGGTAAAATTATATCTGTATTTTATTTTTATTTTTTGTATACGGGTCGGATATTTGACAGATACGTACGGATATAGATCGGATATCGAAAATCAGTAAATATATAGTACATAACATAAATATTTTCATAACATATATTAAATTATATGATATATATCTATTATTAGAATACGGATAATTAAAATTCAAAACCATATCGGATATCCGTATCTAATTTTTGGATATGAATCCGGATACAGTCGGATATTATCCAATCTGTTTTGCACTCCTAGGTAGAATGAGATCGGACAATTTATTTCAATTTGGATATATATAACGATGAGCTAATTGCTTAATTGCACCGTCAAATATTTTTTAGGTGCCTAGGAAAATCCATCGCATGGTGTTCGTGCAGACTTGAATTTAAGACTTTTCAAATTTCATTTATGTAGATTACCACTTGAGTTTCTAAGTTGAATTTATTTTAAATTTTAAAATGAAATGAACATTAAAACCCTCAATTAATGTACCTAACTGAAATCGCCAATATACCCTTATTTTTCTATCTCCTTATGACTTCGTAACTTCTGCAAAGGTTTTAAAAAAAAAAGTGTCTTTCTTCCACATTTTTTGTACGTAAATATTACATTATCTAATTGTGCTACGATTATGTTTTGTAACAGAAAATGCTGAATAACTAAATTAGTAAGCTAAGCATGTGTTTCAGAATGTCATCATTAAAGAAAAAGAAGGAGAAGAAAGAGGAGAAACAACGAGATAAAATCTAAATAAGATCCGTTCACCTGCTTCAGAAGAGGAAAATCAAAGACGAACAAGAGGGGAGAAGGAGTGGTGAAGCGTGTTGTACGAATGCAACAATTTTTAGCTGCTTTTGTCATTCCAAAATCAGAGCGTAGAGAGTAACATTTAAGTTAACTATTTGTTTCTTTTGTGTTCCCTCCGTCTCCGCAGTAGAATTCTGTAATACTAGAGCAGCTCTACATGGAGTGAATGGAGTTAATTGACTTCATTAATTTTTAAAAAATTTCTATTATTATACATAATTTTCTATGTATTTTAGATAAAAATATTATAAATACTATAAAATTAATCATGAAAATTATATATAATTGATCATCAACATGAATTACTGAGTTACCATACCTATTCTCTTTGTCTAGTCTTGCCAGAGAAAGGGACCTCTATTATCTGCCAAACTATTTCACTGAAAAAGAACTATTAGCATGAGTGCATGATGACACCAAGGGTAAATTTTGAATTCAAGCCTTGAAGATATCTGTAATCTAAGAACAACCCCTCTATTGGGATTTAAGATCCTCTACATTACCTTACCTTCTCATTACATACTTCATAAAAAGAAATTGTTACCAATTTGCTAATTACATAAATATATAACGAATTATTATTAAAAAAGAAGGTAGTCATTTTATCAGATTCTTTTATAAAAAATCATAATTATTAAATGTAATTTAGAAAACTAACTTGATTGATTTTTTTTTTTGACAAAAACAACTAGTACCGAATAGGCTATTCGGTACCTCTCAATAATTTTTTTGTATAGTTTCTGTCAAGTGAAAGAGTAAAATTAGGTGATGCCAAATAAGCTATTCGGTAACGATTAAATATAAATGAGAGATACCAAATAACCTATTCAATATTTATAGTTTTTGTAATAAATAAAAAACCTATTAAATTGGTTCTCTAAATTATTATTTTAATTATGATTCTTAAAAGAAACACTTTTACCAAGTGCGTTCCTTACGTCACCATCAAGTCATCAACAAATAACAAGTACTAGAGACCCACCACCAATACAATGCTATCACATTTTTCATGTCTCTTTCATCATTGTTTTTTTTAAACAAAATGTTTCTATCTGTACGGAGCGGATTTTTTTTTTTTACCACCCAGAAAAATCCAAATAAATTAAAAATCACCCGGTTCTATTTTTCTACCAAAAGGCCACTCTCGCACAATCCTTGTGCGCACCCGAAAATACGGAAACGCATAATGCTTGTGCGCACCCGACAAAACTTTTTTTTTTATTTTGAAAGATTGGTAGAAGCTACCAAAGTACAACCCGACAAAACTGGAAACGCACAGTGCTTGTGCGCACCCGACCGGATCCGCGCAATGGTTGTGCGCACCCACTGGTCTGCACAGGGGTTTGCGCGGGTGCGCAAGGGGGGTTTTATCACATTTGGCCGGGTGCGTACAAGGGTTGTGCGAACCCATTTGAAACTGCAATTTCTCCGTGGACCGTCGGGTACGCGAATTTTTTGTGCGGATCCGTGTTCGGGTGCGCACAAGGGTTGTACGGGGGTGGCCTTTTGGTAGAAAAATGGAACCGGGTGGTTTTTAATTTATTTCGATTTTTTCGGGTGGTAAAAAAAAAAATCCGTGCACAAAGTCTGGAGAAAGCTTAAGACGCTATAGCGTTTTTTTTTAAATAGTATTAAATTTAAATATTTCAATTAAAACAAGTGCGCTAAATTTGATTTTTATAAAAAAAAAAAAACAGCGTGAATCTGTCGTGGCAGAAATATATTTGCTCCACCATGCTTATTGTCTGCATAGTAAACTGCTTCCACCTATTTTTCATAGAAACTAAATCCAACATGAAATATTTAAATTTTATTTTATTTAAAAAAATACTGCTATAGCAGCGACATTACAACTTATTTAATATTTAATAGTATGCTAGTAAAAAAAACTATTTCTAAATATAATTGTATAGTGTTTGGTTGGTGTAGTTTCAGTAAAACAATGACATATCATGTTATCCGCTCAAATATTTATTGGATAGATTTTAAATGACGAATTTAGAATATTAAAATTAATCTACTTCACGAGTAATGTATTTAAATATAAAATTTATAATATTTTGAATTAATTAATTTAATGCAACATCGAGCGATAAAAAATAATGAAAAATAAATGTTTGACTTTATACTAAATGAATTAAAAAATTTACAAATTTTTGTACGCATGAAGTATATTAATTATTATAGTTTAAATTTGTTATTTAAAATCCATCTAATAAATTTTCGTAACGATGGCGCAAGATGTCGTGTACTATCGATAGCACACTAGTCAAACTCGAGCTACATATATACAGAAAAATCCTTTTCTCCTGATTTTCGATCATAATATACAAGAGGATAAAGTCGTTAGACTTTTAAAGACCTGAAAACGATATATGTACTGGTTGTTGGATAGAAAAAAGAAAAGGGAAAATGAAGGGTAAAATTGGAAAATAAATTTGTGTCTAGTGCTTCACATGGGTGTTGAAATACTAAAAGTTAGGAGTTGAAAAAAATGTGCCGTGCTGTGAATATACTGTGATTATAGTATCATGCTGTGTCATATCGTGATCAAGTTAATTTTTAACATGTTGTACTGTGATTAAAATATCAAGAGATGGTCACGGCACGCGAATGGTCACGCCATGTGAGTCACGTGGTATCCAAACGTACTGTGACCAAACGTGACTCGCGTGATCATTTGATTATAGTTTAGGTTAGTTTATTCAAAATTATGCAGGCTTACAACTTACCAATCTGAGCACGAGCACAAAAAATCCTACATGCTCACTATCTACTAATCTGAGCGCAGTAACTTTTGGCTATGCTATTTTTTTTTTCTAATTTTTCTTGTCTACTTTTGTTAAGGGGTTCAGTTGTAATATTTTAAGTACTGGTATAGATGTGTATGTACTGGTACGAATTAATGTGTAACTGGTTTGCTCCTGATTAATGAAATATCGCCTACGGGCTTTTAACCAAAAAACAGAAGTTTATTCAAAATTCACCATTTGATCAAGTAACGGTCCTAATTACCGCAACTTTGTAATCATTACTCAAACAGTGTTGAATCTGAGTCATTCATTGTTTTAATCTGATATAATTCTCGCATCAAAAAGTGTGCATTGTGCATCAAAAATCGTGCAAAATATATAAAATAATTTTAGAAAAGTTGCCGCAACTTTGTAATCATTACTCAAACAGTGTTGAATCTGAGTCGTTCGTTGTTTTAATCTGATATAATTTTCGCATAAAAAGTGTGCATTCTGCATTAAAAATCGTGCATAATATATAAAATTCTGACAAAGTTTCAGAAATTTATTTTATTTTTTTGAAAATAGAAGAATTTAAATATTTTGTATATTTACTTAGAGGTGACTTTTGAACCGGGATCAATAACTAAGATTCAAAGCATTTTTTATTTTTTTCCAATAACAGACAAAGAAATATTTTAATTTTTCTTACAGCCGCGAAAAACCTAATCTGCAAAATATTGACCCGGATTAGTTGTTTCAGTCCTTCTAATAAACTAAATTATATATTTTTCTATTCAATTTCAAAGAAACATATCAAAAATTTCTAAAACTTTAATAAAAAAATAAAAAATTATAACTTTTTTCAAAAAAATAAAAAAATAAAAATAAAAGACCAGCGATTTAATAGCCGGTTTGGGTAGTTTTGATAAAATCTAATTTTTTATACATAGTTGGCAAATTATATCTAATGGTGGGCATAAATAAAAATCACGATAATCCATACTAGCCTTAATTTTTTTTTTTTAAAACAAATCTGTAGAGCATTGTCGGCGCCTCACTTGGGATGGAGATTGGAGTATGCAGAGGCCTATCAAAAGGGAAGAACAAATTTGTGGAAAACATAACATGTATTCGCTTAGAGCAGTTTGGGTCCGATGCCCATCAGATTCAAACTGAGTTCGATGGGTTTCATAGCCGTCTGATTCGCTTTAAGAACCGTACATGGTACTTTAATATCCATGCGCACGGATCTTAAAACGGATTAGACTGCTGTGGAATACATCGGACCCAAACTACTCTCGTATTTACTTACCAATATGGTTTATATAAAATGTACATTCATTTCTTTCCTTGATGCTTTTATAAAATGTTGCGATTTTTTCAACAAATAAATTTCACGACACTAATTCTATTCCTAACTCAATAAAGACCTGTTCGGCAGGCCATTGAGAATGGGAATGTGCGCAGAAATTGAACTAAAAATTACTGTTCATGTAGGAAAAAAATTTTATTCAGTTGAACTTAATTTTTCTTTTCTCACAAAAACAGTAGAGCAGCCAAACATAACCTAAAAATTACAAAAAATCCATTTCATAACATTATGCCTCGAATTACTAAAAGTTGCTTAATATTTCGTCACATGATGACAGCAAGTAACGTAATATTACAATAGATAATTCGCAGACACGTAACGGGAAAATATTTAAACTGAATTGCTAGTCAAAATGACAAAAAAAAAAAAGAATTGATTCTCTTTTATTCAATTTCAAACCATACCTACGCGCTTTTGAAATTGTCTTTTGCACTTTCCCTAACACCTTTTGTGCTGATTTATTTTTTGGAGCTAAGTTGGTTGGGTAATTATTAAATATGTAGCGACATCATAATAAAAGAGAGTACAATTCCTGTCTGGTTTTATCTGGTACTGGCGCACAAGATTTTAGATTTGTATATCAGAAAAAACCTGTGGTCCTGTGGCGCTAGTTGCCTAGTTGTTATTCTACTGTTTCAACCAACGTGTGTAACAAGTGTAGGGACAAACTTGGGTCTGATGTCCATCAGACTCAAACTGAGTGTGATGGGTTCCAAAACCGTCCGATCCACTTTAAGATCTGTGCGTATCGCTTTAATATCCATGCACATTTTGTTCAATATCCATGCGCACGGATCTTAAAAACGATCGGACGGTTTTAGAAACCATCGGACTCAAATTTGAGTCCGATGGGCATCAGACCCAAGTTTGTCCCGTGTAACACAAGGATCCTAATAGGTTGAAATCTGTGATGAATGAATAGTGTTTTTAAAATTTCGGCAAGTTGGATTCAGCTATCGAACTATTTTGAAATGTGTGTGCGAAAAAATTAGCTGTTTCGAGATATGTGCACAGAAAAAGTTGAACAGTTGGAATCTCGGATTTTAGGAATTTCAGTGAATCTCAGGTTTCAGCAGATTTAAATTCGTAACAAAATCCACACAACCAGCTATAAGCCTATAAACCATTTAGGTTGCGTTTGGATGGTGCAAGAATAGAGCTATTCTTGGATTAGCTCCATTATTTTTATTCTTGAGTCATCCAAACACAAATTGGAAAATTGGATTAGCTCAAGAATAGCTCTATTCTACTAATCCAAAGAAATGGTGGAATAGCAAAAAATAGAGCTAGTAGGATTAGTGATATTAATAAAAAAATAATTTTCATTCCTCTCAATTAGAATTAGTTTAAATATTAAAATAATATTAAATAAAATATTTGATTAGTATTAAATAAATATAATATTATATTATATTAGTATTAAATAAATATTGGTTTAAATATTAAATATAATATTAATTTAAATAATATATTAGTATTGAATAAATATAATATCAAATATTAATATTAAATAAAATTTTAGATTAAATATAATATTAATGTAATATAATATTAATTTAAATATTAGATTAGTATCAAATAAATATAATATCATATTAGATTAGTATTAAATAAAATATTATATTAAATACAATATAATATTAGTTTAAATGTTAAATGTAATATAATATTAGTTTAAATATTGATTAGTATTATATCTAATATTAGATTAGATTAGTATTAAATAAAATATTAGTTTAAAATATTAAACGTAATATAATATTAATTTATATATTAGATTAGTATTAAATAAATATAATATTAATTTAAAATTTTAGTGTAATATAATATTAGTTTAAATATTATATTAGTTTTAAATAAATAAAATATCATATTAAATTAGTATTAAATAAATATAATATCAGATTAGATTAGTATTAATAAATATAATATCATATTAGATTAGTATTAAATATAATATACTATCAGTTTAAATATTAAATGTAATATAATATTAGTTTAAATGTTAAATGTAATAAAATATTAGTTTAAATATTAAATTAGTATTAAATAAATATAATATCAGATTAGATTAGTATTAAATAAAATATTATTCATTATTTTATTAATTCCCTTCATCGCTATTCCAAATATACAATCCAAACGACATTTTTACTAATCCGAATAGTTCAAAGTTAGCACTATTCTCAAACCATTCGGATTAGCACTATTCTCAACCACTAATCCAAAAATTGCTATTCTTGCACTAATCCTTGCACGATCCAAACGCACCCTTAGTTTTTTTTTTAAAGAAAATTGAGAGTTGAATTTTCAGTCTTTTTTAGATCAAGGATTCATGAGGAGTGTTCATTTTTTGTGTTTTTATTGTGCATTCATTTTTTTTAAATTTATATGTCAAAATAAAGTTGTTAGATGTCATTTATATTTTTTTATATGCACAGAGTTTCAAATGCCTCATCATACCTCGCAATTTGTATTTCCAGTTTAAAAGTCCAACTTTTAATCTGAAATGCTTAACATGACCTTTATATTAAAATATGCTTGGAGACCATTTTAATTTTTTTGAAAATTATTTACTATTTTTTTAGATAGGTAATTTTTTTTAATAGTCCATAAACAATAATTTTGTACCTATCTAAAAAAAAGTATAAAATTTAGTATCCAAGCACATTTTAATATGGATATCATGTTGAGCGGTCAGACCGATAGTTTGAACTTTAAAACATAGATATAGAATGGAGGCATGATTAGACATTAAAGACATGAGTCATTTGAACTCTCCTCATAAAATTATAACTTTTCCATTTTAATTTTTTATGAATCAATTAGTTGAAAAATCACCATCCATAATTTATCCATATCGGTATTTTTGCAAGATCTTGATTCTATTCAAAATAAAAGCGAAATGTCATAGAGAAATGATATATATCATATCTAACAGTTTTATTTTGATATATGAATTTTAAATTATTGTTATTCTATAAATGGAGAAATGATGGCGGCACAAAAGATGGAGACATTGGAACTCTCCCAAGATTCAAACGTAATTATTAAATTATCATTTAATATTGAAGAATTTTTTTTCATGGTTAGATATTTATAAAAATAAAATATTTGTTTGGATTTTGAATATTCGATCTAATACATAGAGAATATTATCTTTAATCACCATATTAAAGATTTATTATCAATATTACTTTAATTTTATTCTAAGTATATTTTTCCTTTTTTGTGTTTTTATACTACGTTATATACTACGACAACAAATTGATTTAGTACATTTGTTTCAGATGGATTGTTCCAGATCCAAAAAAACTAATGGCTATCGTTTTTTTTGTTGCTTTAGAATATCAATTTAAATTATGATTTTTAGACTTGCTTCAGCCGAAATTTTTATTGATTGGTAAATAAATAAATAAAAAATATTGACAATGGAGAAGAGATTCAGATAAATTTGATATATAAGAAAAATGCGATTGTTTGTAACATCCAGAAGACGTTATATAGATCAAAACGTTCAAATTAGAAAACTTATATTAACTACCAATTAGCAGTTTAATAAGTTGACCGTTTTGGTCTATCACGTCCAAACATTTTGAAAAAAAAAAAAATCTGGTCTTTATTTTGTACTACTTCCAGATGTAATTGAAAACTCGATCAATTACACATGAACAGGGTATCTTTTGTCTGTACCTCTAAAGTCGGGCCCCACAGACCCAAAATTGGAAAGAGAATTCTAGACCAAGTATTCTCATTTTTTGTAGTCGCTCCTCTAGCACTACATTAATCATCAGTAATATTTATGTAACTGATCGAGTTTTGAATGTCTGGCGGTCGTACAAAATAACATTCAATTTTTTTTTTTTTTTTTCAAAATGTATGTGATTTCACTAATTTAGACGTTTTGATTTATAACGTTCTTTGGACATTACAGACAATTATATTTTTCTTATATATTGAATTTTCCCGAATCCCTTCTCCATTGTCGATATTTTTTTATTTAGTTTCTTATTAATACAAATTTCGGTTCAGATTGCTCCATCTTGTTTTTTTTTATCTGAATACCTAATCACTTGTCCTCCTGGCATCTGAGTCGGATCCTATGAACTCAAATTTTGAGTTTAAATCTGAGCACTCTTGATCGGAATATGAATCAATTCAGTCCAAAATAGAATGCACATAGCTTCTTTAATATATGTGCAAAAATAAATTTGACAGACTGAATCTAAACTCAAAATTTGAGCTACTTTAGGTGATTTGAATTTGCTCCCTCCCCTCTACCTCCTCTGTATTAATTCAAAAGAGAATCTTTTGAGTTAATGTATCTCGGCTGTCAGATTATAAACGGAGCCAGTCCAACTATCTGATTTTAACACAAAAATCTTTTAATATTAATGCAGATTTAGTCTGCACGGATCTTAAATCAGATCAGATGGTCCAAATGAATTAACTTACAAGATTTAATGCAAGATACGAATTTGGGGGAATAAAAAAAAAATTAAAAATTGAAAAAAAAATAGAGAGAGAGACACATTTGCTTAGACTAAGCAACAGCTAATTATTATACGATCTATAAACAAGAAATTCCTATGAAAATTATTATACTCAACCGACTATTATACGATCTATAAACAAGAAATTCCTATGAAAATTATTAGCTTTCGTGCGTTCACGTTTTTTTGGGTGTTTGCTTCAGGAAACAGACAATGTGCATATAATTAAGTACAGTTGAAAATTATTTCGACGTAAAAAATTTCATTTAATTTTTTTTAGAAAAATGGTGGGACTTCAAAATTGGCTGGTTAGCGTTCGTGGTGCGGCTAAACAATTATTTTTGCTGTTTAAAAACAATTGAAATAAATTTTCAATTGCTGTTACTAAAAGACCACATTATGTATTTTTTCCCCAATAAAATCAAACTGTTCATATTAAATTTTCTTCTGTTTTTGGAGGTCTTTAGGTTTAAATGTTTAATTTAACATAGAGTACTAAAATAATGAGTGAGTTTATGGTATTTTACAATACAATGCTTTTTGTAGGTCCATATGATGAATTTGTATATTTATTTTTAAAGTTCAAACAGTTGATTTGAATTGTTCAACGTGATATTCATATAAAAATATACTTGAAGATCAAATTGTACATTGCCTAAAGTTTTATTATTATTTTTGAACAGGTAGAAAATCACTTGATCTAAAAATTCAGGACCATTTCAAAATAGCTATTTTCTATCACAGTTGTTAATTTTTTTGTTTAATGACAGGAAAATGGAATAAGGTTTGGTCCAAATGACTTTGGACCGGATACCGTTCAAAGTCTCTAAAAATCGTACGATTAAAGTGCAAATAGTCGATCTGAACCGCTCAACATGATTTTTATATTAAAATGTGCTCAGAGACCAAATTTTATATTTTTTAGAAAAAAAATTACTATTTTTTTTAGATACGTACAAAATCACTGTTTTTGGACCGTTCGTAAACAGTGATGTTATACGTATCTAAAAAAATAGTAAACAATTTCCAAAAATATATAATTTGGTCTCTGAGCACATTTTAATATGAAAATCATGTTAAGCGGTTCGGATCGACTGTTCGGACTTTAATCGTATGATTTTTAGAGGTTTTGACAGTGTCCGGTCCAAAGCTATTTGGACCAAATCTTATTCCCTGGAAAATAAACCTGGAAAAAACTATGAAACAACAAAATCAAACTATTCATATTAAATTTTCTTCAAATTTTCAAGACCTTCTGGCCGAATTTGACCAAGGATACTAAAATAATATGGTTTTTTATTTAATCAGCGGATACAATTAAACTACGAACAAAAAATATTTAATTTTTTTTCGACTATGTGATAAGATGATAAATTAAATCAATGTATAAAATAGTTTAACTTTAATCAAATGTAGATTGGCGATGTACAATAAATAATTAAATATAGATATAAGATCAAGTTAGGTATTTATTTCTAAAACAAGCGAGACATGAATATGAGTGTATGGCCATAATTTTCGATAGTTTATTTTGTACGCTTACGCAATCCTCATTTCTCTAAATTTAAAGCTATCCCTTGTTGCTGTGTCTCAACGCCAGAAAGAGATGTCAATTCGTACCTTTGCTGGAATTATTAATTAATTATATCAACCAATATTTTTTAAAGGAGGGTTTAAACGTTTTTTATTTTATTTTATGTTCTAATTATGTCCAACTTTTTTTATCATTATTTTTAAAATTTAAATAGGTGATCCGAACCGAACCGAACGGTTCAGTATGATCTTCATGTTAAAATGTATTTGGAGATCAAATATTATATTTTTTTTAAAAAGTTTGTACTAATTTTTAGATAGGTACTAAATTATTGTTTTTGAATGATCGACTAAATATTATATTTTAAAAAAATGTACTACCTTTTGTAGATAGGTACAAAATAACTGTTTTTGGAAGGTAAAAAACTATAAAAGTTAGTATCTAAACACATTTTATATGAAGATCATGTTAAGCATTTTGGATTTTAAAAACAAAGATAAGAATATGAAGGTAGACTGAGACACTAAATTAACGGGTCATTTTTTTTTATTTGTTGCATCTAATTTTTTTTTAATTCTAGAAGTAACATGCAGATGAAAATATCTCCGAACTTTGCCAAAAAAAAAAGAGACTATGTTTGTGTTTTCCATGGGTAAAAGTTCATTTTTTTTTTTATCATTTTTCACAAAATTATCTTGACACTTCCGTCTGTTCAAGTTGAACAATAAAAAAAAGACTAGGTTTGTGTTTTCCATGGGTAAAATCTCGTTTTGTTTTAATTATTTTTCACAAAATTATCTTGACACTTCCGTCTGTTCAACTTGAACAAAAAAGAAGACTAGGTTTGTGTTTTCCATGGGTAAAAGCTCGTTTTTTTTTAATCATTTTTCACAAAATTATCTTGACACTTCCGTCTGTTCAACTTGAACAAAAAAAAAGACTAGGTTTGTGTTTTCCATGGGTAAAAGCTCATTTTTTTTTTTTATCATTTTTCACAAAATTATCTTGACACTTACGTCTGTTCAACTTGAACAAAAAAAAAAGAAGACTAGGTTTGTGTTTTCCATGGGTAAAAGCTCATTTTTTTTTTTTTATCATTTTTCACAAAATTATCTTGACACTTCCGTCTGTTCAACTTGAACAAAAAAAAAAAAAGACTAGGTTTGTGTTTTCCATGGGTAAAAGCTTATTTTTTTTTTTTTATCATTTTTCATAAAATTATCTTGACACTTCCGTCTGTTCAACTTGAACAAAAAAAAAGACTAGGTTTGTGTTTTCCATGGGTAAAAGCTCTTTTTTTTTTTTTTTATCATTTTTCACAAAATTATCTTGACACTTCCGTCTGTTCAACTTGAACAAAAAAAGACTAGGTTTGAGTTTTCCATGGGTAAAAGCTCATTTTTTTTTTTTATCATTTTTCACAAAATTATCTTGACACTTCCGTCTGTTCAACTTGAAAAAAAAAGAAGACTAGGTTTGTGTTTTCCATGGGTAAAAGCTCGTTTTTTTTTTTTATCATTTTTCACAAAATTATCTTGACACTTTCGTCTGTTCAACTTGAACAAAAAAAAAGACTAGGTTTGTGTTTTCCATGTGTAAAAGCTCATTTTTTTTTTATCATTTTTCACAAAATTATCTTGACACCTCCGTCTGTTCAACTTGAACAAAAAAAAAGGACTAGGTTTGCGTTTTCCACGGGTAAAAACTCGTTTTTTTTTTTATCATTTTTTACAAAATTATCTTGACACTTTCGTCTGTTCAACTTGAACAAAAAAAATAATTTCAAAATAAAATGCAGACTCATATGAAATACGACTCTAGTCTGCTTTTTTCCTAAGTTCTGAGATTTTCCCATTTTTTTAAATATCCAACATTTAATAGAAAATAATAGATATATCCAATTCTGCTAGGATTTTTAAAAATGCCCAGACTGCTCAAAATTTCAGTGACCGAGAAAAAAAATAGGACCGCCGAAAGTTTGGGCAGCCTGATTTTTTCTTCTTCTTCTGTGAAATAGGTAATAAAATGATTGTTTCTCTCTCCTTTAACTCACAACTCATTCAAAACTATCAGAAGAGAAAGAGAAAGAGAAGAGGTGGCCTAGACATTTTTAAAAATTCTCAGCTGAATTGAATATATCTATTATTTTATATTTAATGTTGGATATTAAAAAAAAAATCGGAGATTTTTCTATCACATTGCTTATTTTATAATTTTACTTTTTTAAAACGCTACAAATAAAAAAAAATTCGTTTTATCAAGCAGAGTACAAGTAGCAATGCAATTTTTGTTGATTGAGATGCAAAAAGTGATAATTTTTCAGAATAAAAATAAAAATATATCTGTTCTAGCTCGTGATTAAAAAAAAAACCCTCTAATTATTTATTACGCCAACCTTTTTCCTTCTTTTTTTTAAAATTTTTTATAATCATACAATGACAGCTTATTTATTTAAGTCAGTGGATTTACAAGCACGACTTGTTGAGAAGGTAACTCGGATTCATAATTTAAATTATATAAAAATAATATAAAATATTTGATGGATTCATAACATAAGAACAATTAGAGAAGCATCATGCAAACGTTGTCCAATCATAAAATGTGATGAGATATTAAATTAGACGACTGAAAATGTCGTTTATTAGTCTTGACAGCTTTTTGTCAAGTTTATAAAAAAAAATGTCGATTATTTGCCATGATTATTTTTTTAATTAAATATCATAGTTTTGTATGAATCTGTGTACCTTGTTTCGTTCTTTTGCACTTGTATCCTATTTTCTATCGGCTCAGATTCAAAGCGGTACTTCGAACAGAATCAGATTTTTAAGTTATGAGAATCAGACGTGAATAAAATTATTTATATAAAATTTTCATGCCACAAATGAGGGATTAGTTTTACATTATTGATAGTATTTTATTCTTAACTATACAAAAAATCATGTACATGTATATATATTTTTAAAATAAATAGAGATCAATTGATCCTCTTTCTTTGAATGTACCTTTGCACCCGACAGTACCTGAGATTTGCATCATTCTTTTGTTTGAGTGACAATTGATTCAAGCCATCAAACTATTTAATATTCACCATTTTTTTTTGAATTTTGAACACGTAACTTTCTACACGGAAAGTATTACTTTTCTCATTTGATAAAAAACTGATTATTTATCGTCTATTTTAATCATACATGAATCACCGAAGTAATTTTGACTTGACTGAAAATTATTCTATCCTACCTACAACTCACCCGTTCCCTATCTGCTTCTCTTCTCTTTGAAACTATACATATAGAGCCCTGAAAAAATTTAATTACCTGACTAAATAGTTAATCCGAACCGTTTAACATGATTTCCATATAAATATGTACTCGTAAACTAAATTTTATCTTTTTAGCAATTTTTTTTACTATTTTTTTAGATGGGTAGAAAATCACTTGATTTGGAAATTTTGCACAATCCAAAAACAATGATTTTTTTTTTATCTAGCCTTGTTTAAAAATCCTAAATGTGTCCGGAATTTACATACATTTCATTAAAACCAAATGAATTTACATCACATAACTATAATCTAATATATTATTCAAAATTTGTTCCGTCCCTGGTTCAACTTCTACAGGCTTAGCTCACTGAAAAAAGGAAAGAGACCTGCTCTCCAAAGGCAGGATTTTTCTACGTCCAATGCAGCTGATACGTGAGTTTAGACAGGTTAACATGTCAGCGACTCAGGAGCAAAAATATTCTGCCCTCTGAAGACAGAGAATTTTGTTCCCTGAAAAAAATAATATAAAAACTTATATAATTATGCATAAATTAGGTTTACTGGTGCAAGCGTCCAAGATTCTGTGCATTGAGTGGATAAATTTTAAATGGGTCCCAGTTATACGGGCCCATAAACCTCATATCTTGAACTTGGCAGTGATGATTAGTTGATTACAATAAAGTCCGTTCCAATATCAATTTAACCCTTACAAAATTATTAATTGGTCTAGTGCCCCTAGGGACTGTTTGATCAAGACTTAACGGTCCTAATTACATGTGACTTGCGCGACCACGTGCCGTGCTGTGACTGGATTTTTAGCGTGACGTGCCGTACCGTGTCAAATTTTCAAAAGATGGTAACAGCACGCGAATGGTCACGGCAAGCGACACGCGAGTCACAGCATGGAAAAGTCACACGTGCTGTTCCGTGTCATAACCGTATCGTTCCGTGCCATAACCGTATCGTTCCGTGAAGGAACCAGCTCCGCCGTGCCACTTTTCCCACTCTAGATACTAGGTAGAGGTGCCTTAAAATCCGGACAGAAGATTAAAATCTGAACAAAAGAATGTGATCTTAATCTATGCTAATAAATCAGTGTACGACAAGATTAAAGGAGACTCATTTATCTTAATCAAGGAGGCAGTATTTGGATTTTTTTTCTTTCTTTTAAGTCCTCTTTTTTAAACAAGGTTGTATTAGGTTCTGAATACATACTAATACTAATGATCGTGATATTTCTAATTCTTAATTTTTTATTTTTTAATCTAATTATAATAATATGTATTATTATGTACTAAATAATGAAGTCTATTCCTAGAGAATGGAATCTCATATTTCGATGATTTTTTTTTTTCACTTTATGAAGATGAACATCAAGATATTGTGAAATCTTATAAATAGTATGTATCCTAAAAATGAAAATTCGTATACAAAACTTTCTTCTAAAATAAAAATAATGACCAAGCCCCTAATTTTATCCTAATATGCGATCTCTTATATAAAAAAAATAATTTTCTCTTACTACTAAACTAAAACCTAATTCTTATGAAAAAAATATTTTTAATATTTATAATGTCACCTTTTAATAATTTAGTCCAACTCTATTATTGGTGCTTGTTTTTTTTAATAAAATAAAAGTATGTACATATTATGACCAGTGTTGTAAAAAATGCTCGTTTAGACCGATTAATCAACTGATTAGTCGTTAGCAGTAATCAAACTATCATGGATTTTTCTGACTAATCGGTCAATTATTTTCGATTATAGCCGATTATTTCTAATTAATTAATCACTTGACGGTATCATGTTCGTCCCATGATCACATACTGTTATTTACAACGCTGATTATAACACTACATTCTTCCAGAGCAAGTGAAACTGCTTAATTTTGCTTTTAGTTCATTATAACTATCCCGGCCGTTTGCAAAGTGATATTATTTTTAAAAATAGACCCTTTGCACCTGTCAATCTTATTTGATGATTTTATTATGATTATAAATTAGTTTAGGGAGCAAAAGGTAATGACAAAGAATTAGAAATTTCGAGATTTATTTAAAAATGGTCCTTTCAATTGATAAACTAATTATGTATTCTCTCATGATTCACGAGAGAGAAGAAGAGAGATTGGTGAACTGGGGGTCGGTGGGTCCCAGGAAAAAGACTGATCATGTGACTGTGTAAGGTGAATAATGTGTCAAATTTGAAATGTGGCACCCAAATTGTACGACGGGAAAAAGTAACAAAACCCAAAATTTTTATTAATACCATTTCAAAAAAAAAAAAAAAAAAAAATCAAAACACCATTGAAATTTTGGAGAATTAAAAAAATACGAGGACCTCTAATTCAATCCGCGATCTCATTTTTTGGGCCTGTAGATTGAATTGGAGCCCCCCTAAAAATCTAAATATCAATACATGACACTGTAAGAATGGAGTCGCAGATTGAATTGGAGGTCCTGATATTTTCTGAATTTCTCGTAATTTGTTTATAATAATACATTGTGTGTCTGTAAAGAATTTTAATTAATTTTCTCACATTTATAATCTTTAAATGACTAAATTGACAAATAAAATACAATATATATCTTTTATATACTCATAAATTTATATTTGCAAAAAAAAGAAGAAGATAGATGCATCAATTATTTCACTTATAATTCTTCTAAAATTCATATTTTATGAATTGTGTGTATTTGATGTTTTTAATCAATTTGGGTCACATTAATGATCGTAAGCTCACCAAAATTGTCAGATAATATTCAATATAATCTTCATATGCTCATAAATTTATTTATGCAAACATAAAACAAATACATAGAATAAATAAATTTGATAGATCACACTGTCAAATAATTGCTTTTAATATCCGTGCATGTTAGATTAGCACAAATATTGAAGCGATGCGCATAGACCTTAATGCGATGCAAACTGATTAGACGGGAGAGGAACTCTTCAGATTCAAATTTGAGTCCGATAGACTTTATATTCTTTTAATAAAGGGTAAAATGGGTATTTTAAAAATTTAGAATGAGTTGTAATATAAAAAAAACAATAAAATGAACAAATTTGTGAGTTTTTAAAGTTTAGAGGGGGGAATATTTAATTTCAAACTTTAGACGAAAAATATGTAATTTTGAAGTTTTGGAGGGGTATAAGTGAAATTTCCCCTAGATATTAAATTGCATGGATTTCGGTATATGGACTCAGTAAGATTTTTAAAGTGCCAAACAATTTTTAAATGCACAATATTTAAAACATTGTTGCTACAATTGAAAACTAGCTTCCGCATGGGAAACCGCTTTTTTGAGAGGCAAAAACAAAGGCACTTTGTTAATTAAGCTAATTCTAGGCATAATTATTCAACTGCAGCTTTATATTATTACATAAAATCATATGAAGAATTTTATTGGATAAGCAAAGAAGACATATTCTGACAGCTTGCATTTAAAAAAGAGTAGGTCCTTTTTTTAATCTTCTTATCTTCCAGGAAAGGACAAAATATTATTGGTATCTTTTGCCCAAAAAGGAGAAGGGAAATAAATGCAGTGTCAATGTTTGCTATATGATTCTTTTTTTTTTTTTAGTTTTAAAAGTTAGATCAGCATTTCATTTTATTCTTTTTAAGTATGTTTGGATGAGAGGTAGAATAGTTAGAACAGTGATATTTAAAATTAGTAAATGAGAATAGAAAAGAATAGTGATTTTTCATAATAGTGTAGAAATGGTGCTATTTATATTAGTAAAAATGTTGTTTGGATTGTATATTTGAAATAATGAATAGCTATAATAAAGAAAGAATAGTATTAATAATGTGCTAATTAAGAAGAAAGAAATGCAAGTGGGGTCTTAAACGAATTGTCACGACATGAAGATGGCAGAAGTGACGTCAATTTTATCATTTCAGGACTGTGTTGGCAGAAATCTGAAAAGGAAACATTTTCTCTCTTTATACTTCCGAATAATAACTATTCTAACATTTATAAGGAATATAAAATAGCGGCTATTCGTTCTAACTATTCTGAATAACAAAAATATTATTTGGATGCAATTGCTATAATAGCTCCTATTTTTAATAGTCTCTATTCTAGACACATCCAAACATACTCTAACGACTGTGCTTTTATATTGGTGATGTAGTAATTAGAAGTATTTTTGAATTAAAAGGACATTGAACTTTATTTGGGGAAGAAGAGAAAGGTACCAAAAATTAGATTTAGCTCCTTTTTGTGTATATTTTTTTCCCTATTTCGTCCAGGGAGATTTTAACTGGATACATTGACAATCATTCAAAATGTATTGTACTAAAACTTTGGATTATCTATGTTTTAGATGAATAATAATTAGTAAGAGAAATTATAAAACTAAAATTGAATGTTGTCAGTGAAAATGCTAAAATGTTCATTATAAAGCGAAAAAAAAAAATTTAAAGGGACAGCACCAATTTTTTTTTTTTAATTCAGTCCCTATGGCGGTGAGGGAAAACAAAAAGTTAGACTCAGCTCCAGAACTAAGTCATTAAAGAAAAGGGAAGGAATGGCAGGTGAAACACACTCAAACTTGACCTGCCCGCGACCTTCACACGCTCCAGAAACGAAGAAATCACAGAGGAGAGAAAGAGAAGCGGTACTGTGTCAAAGAAACTTCACGTACAAAGTTTCAAAATCTATCCCCTCTAATTCAAGGTGTAGAGAGAGTGAACCAAATCCTTTCCCTTTTGTACCCTTTTTCTACTTACACTGTTTATAGAGTACAACCTTAATATATAGTTGAATGAATAAATCACATGGATTATAAAAACCAGGTACAAATTAATCACATGGATGAGATATAGTTGAATATTTTTTACTATTAATAGTTAGCAACCTCAAAAGAAAAAAATGATAAACGAAGTAAAACCAACAAGATTATGGCAATGTTAGGATATTGTCTCAAGCAACGAACAAACTTAATATAGTTTAATTTTCTAAGATAGCATATCATTAAGATAATGAAAGCATCAAAATATCCAACTCATACCCAACAATGATTGAACGGGCATTAATATATTAATTTGAAATTTTGAATTGATTCAGTCCACCAGTCGCTATAAATTATAATGCATTGGAATATGAATATCAGAAGTCGTTCCTCTTCTTTCTCTCTCCTCCTCCGACACCCCATTTTCTCTAATCATATCATAGTATTTTATATTTTATATCGTAAGCAATTTGTTGTCTATTTGATATATATTCCTCTTCATCGTGTACAATGAATTGTTTTTACTGTTATCCAAACTGTCTCATTGAACTAGCAACATCAGCAGTCTGATGTCATGTTAAAAAACTAGCATGCTCATAATTCATAAAAAATAAATCAAAATTTAAGAGTTCAGGTGGAGAATCAGTTTATGACAAAAGACAATGCTCTACGTGTAACCGAAATTTTTTGTTTGTGAATATTTAAAAGAAAATAGGTAACTGAATTTTTGTGTGTTTGAAAACCTATAAAATAATGAAAAAGAATTATAATATGGTATGTCTTGACGCATTCATATCAACTAAGATATCTCATTCTTTGAGTTTGAATCCGGTCCGTTCGTTATATATTAGCATGAATCTTAAAGGGGCCCGTACATTTCAAGCTTAAGTCGGATTGGTCCGGATTCTAATCGAACAGTCCATATTTAAATTCAAACGGTGAGGTAACGCAGAGGAACTGGACTCGTGTTGTGCCGGAGAAAAAAGTAGGATGGACATTGAACAATGATTGTGTTAAAGAGTTTGATAGATGTCCCGGTACCAGTACCAGCTCTGATTTATGTTAAAAGCTGGTATCTGTGTCTAGACCCCACAAACACAATCATGTTGAACTCAGAAGGTTTACATTTTCAGAGCTGCAGATGTCAACTGTTCAACTTACTGTATGCATGAAGCATGATGCATCAGAATAGATAAGATTAGAACTATGTTTTGTGTTGTTGCATGTGATTAATGCAAGATATAATGAGTGATGACTTCAATCATTTCCTATTGGGTTGTCATAAATAATCTTTGTTTAATCACAACCTCTTCTGGTATAAAGTAAGCAAAAAATAATAATAATGTAATAATTCTGTTGGATTGATTGATTAGTTTGAATTTTGTTTTCAAGGGGGGAACAAATGAAGGCCCTCTAGGGTATGTCATTGTTATCCAATTAATATGGAATATTTCATGTTGAATATTATTGGGAATTGGGACTTGTTGTATCCTTCAAGACAATTATGTGAGCAATTCAAACATGACTTTATAGCAAAACAGTCTCTTCATATGTCACACCTAAATTATTTTGTCAAGAAATTTAACATTATTTTATCCAAAATTTTTATTTATACCATATTAAAAAAAATAAACCAAATAATCACTGTTTTTGGAAAATTAGAAAAATACAACGTCGGCCAATTAAATTGGCGGACCAAAAATGGTGAGTCCGCCTTTTCATTTGGTAGACACTTTTTTTTTTTAACATAATTAATCTAAAAACAGAGGGAAAGCAAAAAAAAAGTGGGTCAGCCAAATGAAATGGTTATTTTTGATCCGCCAATTAAATCGGGGACGTGGTAGAAATTGAATTATACGGAAACAATGGTTATTTGATTGGTAGAAATTGAATTATGCGGAAACAATAGTTATTTGATTTTTTTTAATATGGTATAAATAAAAATTTCGGTTCTTTTATCTATTGTTTAGTAGTACTCCCAAAGACGCACCAACTAATTTACAAAGAGACTTTAATTAATTAATAACAATTGATTCTCATAAAAAAAGTAACGAATTCTGCAACTTTCTGGCAAAAAAAGGTTTAAGAAAATTCCTAAGTCCCCTTTTCAACTCAAAAGAGACAAATCACAGGTACCTCTCATTTGAGAAGAACAAATTGCAAGTTGGGAAACCAGACTTAAACCTTAATATATGAAAATTGGGATTCTCAACGTATGGTTCTCGAGTTTCACCTCAGAACAGTTGGGTTATAAGATAATGGAAGCAAATTATGATATTCCCTCCATTATTAAACAGAAGAGACTGAATCCAAGTTGAACGAATTCTAGTTTAATCCACCATTTAGAGGGAAAATCATAGCATGCATCATTGTTGACTGGTTGTATAAGGTATAATGTGCTAAAGCTGGATTCCAAATCCACTATTTAGAGTGGAAAAAATAGCACAGCGGAGCTGGTTTTGTTTTGGAACGGCATGGCACTTGTGACTGTTCCGTGTTATGGTCATTTGTGTATTGTGATCATTTTTTGAAAATTTGACACAATACGTCACGCGAAAGATTCGGTCACAGCATGACACAGCACGTGGTCACGCGAGTCTCATGTAATTAGGACTGTTAGGTCTTGATCAAATGATAAATCTTGAATAAACTAACTTAAATTATGAAAAAAAAATAGTTAAACGTGAGAAACATGACCAGTTACGTTTAGACACGGCACGGCACAGCACGAGACCAAAATCACGGCGTGATAGTCATGACATGGCACAACACGTTTTTCCCACTGTAGCAGTATTGAAACTAACATTCAAATTGACAAAAAAAGTACAGTGAGAGAATTAATGAGGGGCACCAGTACTTTTTCTTGCAATCTTTAAACAAGGACAAAGGAAAACTAGTTTTAGTGTTGTACCTTTTAACAACCAAATAAATCACTGGATAATTGAAATAGAGAAAAGTATTTAGTTTTTTCTTTTGCGTTCTTTTGACTTAAAAGAGGATAGCAAAGACAGACATTATGCACCTTTCTCCTGGATATTTTTATAAAAGAGATATCTAGCCACAAATAATCTACAGTTGGTCACATCACAGCTTACAAGCCAACCTCTCATACAAAGCCCCATCACCAAATCATAACTCTATCCCTCTCTCTCCATCTACAAATTTTGGCATCCACCAACCAAAAGCATTCTTTCCATTTTCTTGTTTAGTTGACAGCATCACTTCTCAAATCCAACCATTCATGATTTGTTTTTTTTTTTTTTCTGTGGTCCAGACTCATGCAGCTTGTGCATATCTTCCATCACTGTTCAATGTTTGAGGTTTCAATAGCTTCATATTTTATTCTGTGACAAGTAATAGCAATCCAGACCAGGGACTAAAGTAATATGCAAAGTAACATGCAACACATAAATAGCCACTGAGTTGATGAAACATATGACGAATGTATGCATTCACTTTCCAATTTCCAAATGATCTGTGAACTACATATGTTATAATGGAGGATATTTTTTTGTCAGCTGGTGTGTGAGGCTATTAGTTAATGTCGCGTGCTATAAAATGTCACCAAATCACCACATGTTGGAGGAAAAATACACCGTGGAAATCACAATTTTACGCGACAGACACTCTAACAAACAATCCTATTACAAATTCGCTCATGATTTTTTAATCTAGCATCTCAATAGGTTCTTGTACCTGCATAATAAAACCATTCATGGTATTACTATTAATTGATTTATTTTTCCTATGTTGGAAAATTGGAGAAAAAGGGAAAATTTGTGATATGAACTTTGCCAAAACCTTATTTTCATTTTTCGAAGCTTTTTTCTTTCTTTTTTTCTCCGTGCATTGCTCCTTTCCTTTAAGCTCTTGTGCGAAATTCCTTAAAAGACCCATCAAGTGCTCATTTCTATGTGCTATGAGTACCACCATAGAAAATTAAATCAACATAAAAGTAGAGAAGTTCTTATAAGGCACAGATTTTAGAAAAGGATCTTTAAAATTATTGAGCTCTTAATCGAACAATATTCTATTTTTTTATCTGAACCCAGAAAATATGTAAAAGTTGTAAGAATATTATCTGTCAGGTAGAAATGAAGGTTCCAAGCAGAAACATGCTTCATAGTTTATTGAATAATTTTCTACTGTTTATCAAATATTATCTGTCAGGCATGGAAAGGCTTTTCTACTGTTAGTTTACTGGGTAACTATTTTAGATGTGGTTGTTTCATATGGTCATACATATGGGTTAGTGGCACTAAATGATTGTAGAATTTACTCATTACATAAGTGGAATAATTACAACAAATACCTCACTCAAAATGATTTTATCCAACCCAATTATGAGTTTTAGTGGTGACTTTAGTTGTTCTTACATAAAGATCAGACATAAATATTTTGCATATAATACAAAAGTCATTCAATATACCGTTAGCTATCCGTCACCAGATATTTCATCCATCACCTGTCAATGGCACTGGGTGTGGGGACCCTGGTACTAACAAATATTTTGTGGGTTCTGGAATGAAAATGCCTATAACCTAACCAATGATAGCCCTATCGAGTACTTCTAAAACACAACCTGTTTTGAATCTCTGACAAATTTGGTAACAGCTGACCTTCATATAAGTAGTAACTTCTCATGTCCATTTGGACTGGTCAAATCACTATTTGTATTTTATCAAAAGGGAGATGCCTCTGTCTCATACTAATTTTAGTACTGAACACATACATAGTCACAATGTATGAAAGAAATGGGTTATGGTTAGGGGCCACAGATGAACTTTAGAGTTAGATTGGATCCTATTAGGCCTGAGCTGGGTCCATTTCAGGCAATGGACCAGTTGGTTTCGGGTTGTTCTGAGTTTAGCTCACAGTCAGGTTTGGGTCGCTTCTCATTGTGGGTTTGTGGGGTTTTGAGTTTATCCAAGTTTAGCTGTCTACCTTTGTGGTTACCAAAATTATTTTTAACACCTTTACCAGGTTTGGGCACTGTCTAGGGTCAGGTCAGATTTTCCAGCATTGGGTGGAACAGAAACATTGATTGTTACTTCAGTTAAAGGGAATCACTTTGTTCTACTAAGCAACTCCGAAAAAGGATATCAAGGATTAGATTGTTCGGTTTTGAATTACCAGAGAGAATAACATCTTCCGTATTAACAGATTTACGGCTAGCATGCTGTGCGAACAGCTCTACATCTCTGCCCATTTGCTCTGCACACCTCCAAAAATAACATCTTTATGTAAGAAATTCTTTATATGAGCAGTACATCAGGTTTTACAGTATCGGAAGGCATATCAGTATATGTACATTGTCAGCTGGCGAAAGCCTTTCTTGGGTTTTTCTTAAGAAAAAATGAATTAAAACAAAAAGATATTGTTATGCCTTAATTCAAATTGATAAGTTCGTAAAAACAAAACAGAGCTAAGTTTGAGCTAAATAGGAAGAGCATTGAAGGTAGATAACTGACATTAATTAAGAGGTGTTATTTTCAAGGTTTATCAGTCTTCAAAAACTTTAAGAAATGACGAAAGAGATAATATCAACATTCCACCTTTTCCTATTTTACTCAAAAATTGTACAAAGCCCAAAACTGCTTATGTTTATAGCTTTCACGAGCAATGGACGAGGGCACTAATTTTCAGTATTCTAGAAAAACTAAGAGAGGAAAGGTACAAGTGCTACTACCTATCATGCTTTAGAAGGGCATGCAAGATATTTCAGGTTTGGCAGGGGTACATGTCGGTTTGATATTTTGCTTGGGCAGGCAAGAAACTGTTCCTAGATTTAAGGATAATGCTTTACCCGAGATCACTCAACTAAAGGTCCATGTTTCAAGTTCTTCAATAATGTTTGGTTTGCCCCCACATGACTTCACTTTACAAGTCAAACACAGAATATTTTCCATTTTTGTCCACTTTTAAGTCACTTCATTTGTACTGAACTCAACAGTATGTAGAATTCAAATTTTGTTTTATCAAGTAACTAAATGTAGTCAACTTTGATTGGACCTATTTACCATTGCAATTTACGAAAGCATTCTACATGTAATGGAATTAAGTCGAATTAAAAGAATAAAACCTGCTTGTTTGAATGCAAGATCAGCTATGCACGCTACTACAGGCTCGGAAATTGTCATTCCCAATGTCTTAGCTGAACAAAAAAGAAAGAAAATAGATCATTTTCCTGTCCAACTAAAATCTCAAATTGTGCTAATTCAATATTTTCACAGTTTTCTATAAGCACGAGCAAAGAAACGAACTTTGCACCCAGGCACCAAAATTCGCAACGCTGGCACCATCCAATGATTTCAAGGGATCATTTCTAAGGTGAAAAAAGACAAAGGTTCAGGTAATAGATCACAGAAGTAAGAGAAATATTGTTTACTAAAATGAAAAGCGACCATGGGAGGAGGCAATGGAGATGACGGAGAGACGAAGGCGGTCTCGTAGGAGCGCCGCCGCCTCATGGGCTTCCTCTTCTCGTTCCTTGTCTGACTCTCCCTCGCTTCCGATGCCATCTCCTAGGGTTTCCATGGAGAGATCCGGTTTGTCTCCCTCTTGGCGCGTAAAACAAAAGAAATGTTTTTTTGTTTTGCTTTTCTATTCTTCGTTCGGCCGTTCACGGACCAGGCTTTCTCGTAAATCGATCTCCAAGATCTATTTTGGGCCGAATTTTATGGCCTATGGAGAGATCATAGGGGAAAAAATCACCAAAATATTGCTCTATATTATGCTCTAATATATTCTACATTATTTATTTCTATTTTCAAAGTCTAAACAGTCGATCCGTACCACTCAATATGATCTTTAGAATTTTTTACTATTTTTTTAGATAGGTACAATCAGTGTTGTAAAAAACGCTGTTAACGGCCTTTTAAACAGCCGTTTAAGCGGAAACGGTGGCCAAACCTGATGCGGAGCAGATTGCGGAGGATTTTAAGGATTTTATGGCCGAGGTTGACAAAACGAATAAGAAATGCAAGCCAAAGAAGTCTAGAAAATGAAATTCTTGTTCTCTGGAATTTCATTTTCTGTGAAAGGATATAGTAGTTATTTTCAGTTTCTTTTATTTTGAAAATTCAGAGAGTTGTCTGTGAAAGGATATAGTAGTCATTTTATCCTAAGTAGTTATTTTCAGTTTCTTTTATTTTTAAAAACCAACGCAACCTTATAAGGCTGCTGGATGTATCTTTTGGGTTTTATCTAATACTTTTAAAAAAAAGACAGAACTATTTTATCTCTTGTGAGTTTGCTAGCAAAAGCATTTATTTTCGCTACTCGCTGCGTCAAAACCGTTACACACATTGCTAACGGACGCATGTTTGCGGTTTTGAACGTTTAATCGGCCATTTATTTCCGTTTTTTTTTCGTTTATTCCAGTAAAAATTTATTTTTCACATTATTTATTTTTCTATGATAGTGTATGATAATAAGGTTTATAAATCATGTATTGTAGTTTTATTTGTGCTTGGATATACATCCAATATTTTTTATATATATATTTTTTCTTCTTACTTACTTTGAAATTGATCAATTCTTCTATTATTTATATACCATATAGTTTTGTTTACTTACTAATGTATTTTTTTTCAATTAGTACGACATGTTTATTTATGAAATTAAGTTATTATCATAAATTAAATTTAGTGATCTTATGTTGAAATGTTTTCTTTCTTTCAAATAATATGTTATTAGTATTTGAAAAAACTTAATTCTCAAATTTATTTTTCATTAAATAAATGTGTTACTTACACATGCAAAATTCTTATGTGTTAAGAAGAAATAAGTATAGTGTCATGTTATAATAATAAAACTAACTTAAATTAAGTTTATTTGATAAGTTTAATGAGTTAAATAAATTAATAAATTATGATATATATACATAAATTTAATAAAAACGTTAAATTGTCCGCATAATTCCGATTAATCGGCCGCATACCGATTAATAGCTTGGCGACACCTCGTCCGTCCGACGACCGTATACCGTTATTTACAACACTGGGTACAATATCACTTATCGGATGATCCAGAATTTTCTTAAAACAATAATTTTGTACCTATCTAAAAAAATAGTAAAAAAATTCTAAAAAATATAAATTTGGTTTCCAAGCATATTTTATTATGAAGATCATGTTGAGCGGTTCGAATGAACTATTCGGACTTTGAAAACGAAGAGAAAAAATGTGAAACATATTAGAACACAAAAATAATAGTGCATTTGAACACTCCTCTTATAAAAATTAGTCATTCAATTTGTATTCTCTCTCTAAACAAGAAATTTCTATTTAGTTTACTACACGCATTTCCCGTAAATAAATAAACAAACTTGGATAAATTTTACCAGCATGAAATTTTGTGTTGACGACGAATAACTTTTGTTGCTTTTACATGGAAGCACTCAACATATTTTGTAATGGGCGACGAGTTCAACACTCCATTAGTTTCCGATAAAAGATGCTACGCAACGACTTTATTGGAATAAATTTAACATTTTGTATCTTTGATCAAGAGATAAATTAAAATTATAGCAAGTGACTTTTTTGATATGGTAAAGTAACCTCCACAGAAATTTAGTTGAAATAATTTACACCAAATAAAATGTTACTCTTTTCTCAATATAATACCAACTAATGTTCCTCACCTTTTTTTTTTTTTTTTTTTTTTTTTCAACCTTACTTGCAAGTTGTAAACTCCTAATTTGTGGAACTTATAAGGTAAAAAAAAAATATAATCAGATAAATAATTGCATCATAGAATTCAACGCCCGAAATTTTAATTAATATACAAAAGAAATAATAAATTTAACAATCTATACAATGTTCTGATGAAATTCGAAATCTACCGAAACCGATAACATTGTCATCGGTTTCAGAAGCTAGAACCGATAACGATGTCATTGGTTTGAGCCTTCCAATTCCTCCAATTTGTATTTAAAACAATTTGTATTTAATTATTTTATTTAATTAGAAATATTATAATTTATTTATTTTTGTATTAAAATATTATAAATATTTTTATATTTTTTTGGGACTTGGTTGTTCCAAGTGGGTCTTCAAGAGAAAGACTGACATGGATGAAAGCTGGACTGTCTATAAAGTACGGCTAGTTGCGAAAGGATACCGTCAGATTGAAGGAGTTGATTATGACGAAACCTTCTCGTCCGTTGCTATGTTCAAGTCTATCAGGATTCTTTTAGCATTGATTGCATTTTATGACTATGAAATATGACAAATAGATGTCAAAACCGCATTTCTAAACGGTGATCACACCATTTTATATGACACATATTGACACCATATATTTATAAGTCATTTTTGCAATTTCAAAATTCAAACAGTCGATCTGAACTGTTCAACATGACTTCCATATTAAAATGTGCTTGCAGACCAAATTTTACATTTTTTGAAAAAAAACTATTTATTTAGATTTTTTTGAAAATAACTGTTTTCAATGGTCCGGAATTGTCAGAAAACAACAATTTTGTACACATCTTAATAAATACTACAAAAATTAAAAAAAATATATAAATTTTAGTCTCCAAACATATTTTAATATAAAAATCATGTTGAACGATTCAGATTGACTATTTGGAATTTTAAATTACAAAAAATAACTTGTAGATATATGGCCACAAATAATTGTTATACTATTCACGGTCAATTGAAATTTATTACTATTATATTTATAATAATATATAAGACTTCTGAGAAATTTATCTATTAATTGCAGGGCGTTTTACCCTGAAGCCCTTCCAAAAATTCTCAAAAACACAAATAATTTTGTCCTACTCATGGTCAATTGATATTTACAACGATTGTTTACAAAAATAAAAAAAAAAACTTTTGAGAAACTATTAATTGTATGGACTTACCCTAAGGAAGCCCTTCCAAAAAATTTCAGACACAAGTCGTATTCATGGTATCACAAACTTATGTATACAAATACCTCTGATACAAGTCGCAAGGGTACTGGTCTTATTGAAATGGAGATCCCCAATAGTGTGTCCATTTGAGAATTTAGGTGATCTATTGGTGGTTTCTCTTGAAAATTATTAAGTTATCAAGCGTTGTTTTGTGTCTCTTGACCCTTCTTTTCTATTGCTTGCAATTTACTTGTATTGTAACATGTATGTGAATTGTGATTGTTATTTATTTTCGACAGTTGTTAATTTAAGTGAAAAACAGTTTCTGATAGTTTTGGTGAGTTGCAAGCTCATGTGTATATATTATACGGTAAGTTTCAGAATTCCTTTGGATTTGGTTGCTAATTTACATGGAAACAACAACAGGGATTTCATTATGATAGAAAAATTGCTTAAAATTCACTTTTGAACATCAACCAAAAACAAAATACAATCAATTCACAATTAACCAATCAAGGCTATTATTCCACACATTTCAAACATGCTGATTCAATCTATAGAAGTACATTACACAAAGTATGATCACCACTTGGGTACAATAAAGGAGCTACAGAAATGCAGTCGGCTCATAACGTACCTTGTTTTTCATATAGACACACTGTTTGGAATGCCTTTTACAGTGAGACCACCCTCATGACTCTCATCTGATGTGTTCGGATATAAAAGCATGTATGGCATTTTGACGGGTCCGATCCTATTCTTCAACGTCTTGTCGTTATTCATCTCTAAAATATTCTTCTCGATAACCTCCAACCTGTGCTTAAATTGCTCGAATGCACTCAATGCCCGCTGATCAGAGGTCCACTCCTTGGTATCCCGTTGACCTAAATACACCTCATCTGACGAATGCCGAGACAGTATCTCAATCAAAGATATACCCAATATTGTTTGTAACTGGCTAGTAATGGTCTTTAGAAACACCTTTTCAAATTCCGCTTCGTTGTTCCCAGGTTCAGGCATCGGTTGGCGGCTAATGGTTGGACGGTTCGGGAGGTAACCCGCATAGGAGTACTGCCCGAAATTGACAGCTGCATGTAGCGCTGATGCAACCCAAATTACAGTTGTGCAAGTTTTCGTTAGTTCTTGAACTGTGTGCATGTCTGGCCACCATTTTTCATTTTTTAGGTCACCATGACCGACCTCACGAATCTCTTTCCACCATGCCTGGAGCTCAGTGTCACTCTGGATCAAGGAGTCATTTGAATAGTAGATGGAGCAGTAGTCATTGACCCACAACTCAATTGCGGACCAGATGGCTAGACCATCTACTGCATATGGATAGTCCTCGATAAGTAGCCGGAGATTATGCTCGCATGATTCATCCTTCACCGCAATACCTCTGCATCATCGTCTCAGTGATTAAAACTGATTTTGCAAAAAATACTTCAAGACAATTTTTAAGTCAGTGGAATATATAGCAGTGACCTAGAGCTAGGACAACAGAACACTGCAAATTGGAAAATAAACACACACCCCGACATGGGACATATATAGCAAAGAAAGTAAGAAACCCTGCCTTCACCAATAAGGCTTGCTTTCTCAGTTGTTAGAATGACAGGAGTGTTATTGGTTTATACATTTGAAATGGGAAGGAGCGGTTGGATTTCTACATTTTTTTATTGTAATACATTTTGCATGCATTTTTGGCTTCTATCCATAATGAAAGTTGGTTACAAGCATTACTGCATTCTCAAGAGAAAAGATGGGAAGAAGAGGCATACTAGCAAAATGCATATATGTCTCATTATATATTTAAAATACAAAGCAGAGGTTTCGGATATTAAAGGTTTTCTGATGTAGATATGATTTTAATCAATGCTTTATTATTACCTCTTAAGAAGATCATCAGGGAGGCCTTGCTCTGTTAGTTTCCAGTTCTTGTATATGCCAGATGACATCTCTAGAGCATACTCTCTAGGAAACACAGTTGACTCAAAGATGCCACCAGCATTTATGAGGGTCTGACGTGCCAGTGCATTTATGTACATTGTGTCGCGGTAATGTGGGCTCAGGAGTTTGTGAATTGGATGGGTCACGCTCAATTGTCGGTTTGTTGCAATCACAAATGGTTCAATCACTGCATGGGTATTCAACCTGTGAAAAGAATTTGGCAGTGTCTGTTATTATAGTATATCCTTGGTTTAGTGCATGACTCGCCAAAATTTTGGTTTGGGGTAAAGAGGTTCAAGCTTCAACCCGTAGAAATGCAAAATGCCAACATGATAAAATTTTAGCAGAGTAAATGCAAATAGTTTTAAAAAATTTTCATACTAATTATTCTTCTTACTCACCAATGGCTGATAAGTTGGTGATATCCAGAGTCATTGACTGCTACATAGGCCTTGGCCAATTGCCAGATAAAACCCTCAGTACCCTCTGATGCTGGTAAATGAACCTGGCTCATTGCACCTTGTTTTTCGTCATCATGAGGCCAGCTCAGTTCAATAGCAAGTGGCCGGAGAGTGCTATCATCATTTAGAAAAAGGATTGTTCTAGTAGCATAAACGAACAAGTTCTTTGGATCTAAGGAATTTAACTCTCGTAGCCGAGGCATGAATGTGTCGTGATGGTCCAATATGAATAGCCTGTTCTGCTCCAGTGCCTAAGAAAACAATTCACCAAAAGAAAAGGATTAAGACATCTTATGGTGACTATAGGTAATTTAAAATTAATCAGACATCAGAGTAGGTGAACTGACAACATGGGTACACGATATCTATGTTTCCTTTTCTTTTGGAAAAATACACAAGTAGATACAAAATGTCGAGCTGATTGTGTACCTCATTGACAGATAATTTCTCCCCAGATAATGTCTCCATGTATTTCTCAACCTGTTCAGATTTTATAGTGCTATTTTGATTCCCGTGTTCACTCGGATCCAGTTTGCTTGTTGGAGGAAACTCCTAGAAACAAGAAGATATACATTTATTCCAACGATTTTAGTTTTTTTTTTTAAGATTTTGATATTGAAATAGTCCGAGAAATTTCAAATTTATGAAGGAATTTAATTAAAACACCTCAAGCCGTCTGATGACCACAGGGTTCAAACCAGCAAGCATTTCTCGTGCAAATTCTTCATCTGTTCTCCAAGCAGACTTGTCAGCTGTTCATTTGCAGAAAAGTATTTCCATCAAGTGCAAAACTATGGATGAAATTATGAATGAAATTGCATAAAGGAGTTCAGTCAAATAATAACTAAACTACTTCTTATTCCTTTGGTTACATGGAAAGAATCATGAATCACCCAATTCAATGTACTACAGAAAATCATCTTTTTGCAATATAGTGGACCAGGACAGATTAGAAATGTTAATGAGAAAATGAACTAGCCTGAAAATTTAAAATTAAATCAATATTCTACTGGCATATACTATACCTTGAAGCACTTCAGGAAGTGGGAGTCTCAGAAGTTCCGCCTCATCCGTTCGTAGAAATTCTTTGATCAACTCAAAGGGTATTTTCTTTCTCAACTTTTTTAGATGCTTAGATTTGGGCAAATTTATCCCACCTTCGTACAGTTCATATGTGTCTTTGAACGACTCAAATGAGGCATTTTTATTAAATTTGAATTTGGCTTTGAGTGTTGGTACCATCGCCTGTCCAAATGCTTTCAAACCATATGCATAAAAGTCTGACATCTTCAGGTAGCCAAAACGCTCGTCCCGTGGCACATATATATTCAAGCTTAGCAGCAGCGGTATTCTGCTTTCTGATTTTGGATCTGGGGAAATATTATGATGTGGAATTAGTTTTGCAAGTTTCTTGGATCTATCTAATATATGTTCTTATTAGTCACACTGTTAGATTGCCAAAACCAAAAATATTGATTTGATCAGGTCCCTAAATGAAACCCTAGGAGGAGTGGAAATATTTCATTGAGAAGAATCTATATTTAAGTTTTTTTTTTGGGTCTTCTGGTGATTAACAACTATTAGTGAATATCTTTTAATTAATACATAGCAGGATACCTCTGTACCTTTTTTAGTTGGTTTGCGACTGGTACGGCCACGACGGGGATAGGGGTAATCCTGGGAACCACCAAGAACACAGCGTTCAAGCTCCTCGCCTTTGTCAGGGTCGCCAAGGTCGTTGTAGAAGTCATATCCATAAATACGGTCATGCTCTTTGAGCTTTCTATGGACATTATCACCCCTGAGAGAAATTAGCTCCTCTTCTCTGTATGGCTTGAGTGCCTCAGGCATTTGACTTGGCAAGTACGTCTATGTCGACAAATAAATAATAAAGCATTAGAAATATTTCAGTAGAGTATTGTAATTAGAAATATTTCTTCATTGCGCCAAAAATACTGTAATTAGAATTAAAAAGTTCAGTCCATGTCCCTGTTGGCTACATAAAGTGGGACGGTCAGTACTGTTAAATCCATAAATCAGAGTAAGGATCAGAACAAAAAGTTCAACCTTACAAAATTTATGGGGCTGATCTGGGCCAGTTTGATTTCAATTGGATGGTTCTAACCAGATAAAAAAAAAAAAGAGAAACCCTATAAATAAGGTTCTGACCTGAGATGTTCATTTTTTCCCCTTATATTAGACACTCCACATTGAATAATGGCAGGATACTATCATTGCAATAATGTATGCAGATAAAGAATCAGTTCACAATATGTGTTGTGAAATTTTTTAATTCCAACTATTTATGCATTGTAATCAGCGCACATAATTTAACAGGAACTGACAGGTACTCTGTGCATAGAATGTCAGTGGGATATAATACAAGTATACAACTCAGTTATCATACAAGGCATTCAAAAAGTTTATTCTATTTTTCTAAAGTTAATGCCAGCACCTCTTTTCAAGGCATGTGATGAACAAAGTAGTATGAAGAAGCAACAGAAGATAAGAAGATGAATATGCAATACTCACATCATTTGAAAAGAAGACTCGGTCGTACTTGTATTTCTTTGCAGGGTAGATCCAAGAATTGCAAACAAAATGGATCGGTCCCTTGCCAGGTACGTCATCAAGGGATATAGACTTGAGGTAAAACTCGAAATGGTGCTTGTTCTTCACAATTACTGCTCCTGGTACGCCGTGCTTCTCATCCAACTCAAATTCAACCTTGAAAGTAGAATCTCCGATCGCCAGTTTTGGCAGTGCACTCCTCACCCAATCTTTCAGGTAGGCTGGTTCTCCAGCCATACCTCTTTTTGGATTGTCTGCAAATCACAGAACATGAGTAGAGAAATCAAGGAAATTCTCTATCTATTAAAAAAATAGTAAAAATATTCTTAAAAAATATAAAAGATCAATTATTTGGACTTTAAAGATAGATATATGGATCTATAGTATGGGTCGATCTGCAATATGCAATTACCATAGTCTCACTTCAATTATTATTATTTTTTTATAAATTTAATTTTGATTTAAAAAATTTATTATTTGTATTATTAATAATAATCATAATAAATCTATTATTGTTTTAAAATATATTTTATATCATTATCAATGTTTATTGTTACCATCCTGATCAACCACTGGAGACGTCCATTTCTTGAATTATTTATTTCTATTTTTTATTGAGACAAATTATATTTCTATATATCTATTGCTTTTGCTATTTAAGATGCCCGACCAAAAGGAATACTGATTAAAGTTAAGAAAAAATGTTTCCAGTGTACATCTATCTGCATTTAGTTATAGTACTGTACATCTCAAAATTGAACATTAAATATGAGAGATTAAAAATTGTAGTCAACAAAGAATATTTTAGTTGATTTAATTTATCAATAGAGAGCGAAGTGCGAACTAGCCGCCCTATTTATGTTGGAACTTCATGTTGAAAAAAACTCAAAATTTAATATTAAATTAAGAAGAAAAGTCAACTTTTTTTTTTTTTTTTTTCAAAAATTGTGGCTTCCAACTTAGAATCTATAGATGCCAACTTAGATACAATAGAGGAAAACAATGTTTCTACCGACTTACATCTCTATAAATAAGATAGGGAGCTTCAAATGAGAGATTGATCATTTCATACAAATCTCCAACTCTGTTATCTCTCCATTTATTTCTAAAAAAAACCATATATTTTCTTTCATGAATTTGCTTCCTATCAGTTCTTATTCATTTTAACAAAATTTGCATAAATTAATTCTGATCAAGTGCTGGATATTGCAGAATTATCGTCGGTCATTCTCACGGTCGTGCCCTAAAGAGTGACAATTCCGGATTATCTTGGTGGCGGTTCTAAATCTTGCACAATAAAGACTAAATATGCTTAAGAACAGTGCTTCGCACGATCCATATATTATTGTTTTAATTGTAATTCAATTCGATTTATTTTAATTAAATTCTTAACTATCCAAATATCTGAAAATTTACCCCCAACAATTTAAGTGACAACACCTGACTGACAGAGTGACAGGAGGACCCTAATCATCTAATTTCCAAAGTAATAAAATATTAAAAAATTCATATTTTTAATTGTGATAAAGATATGTTCATATAAAACGATACTCAAATTGATAATAGTTTTATAAATAACATGTGTACTCTTTAAAAATTGACAGTTATACAAGATTTAGATTAAAAATTTAAAATCTGATGTAGACGAAATCTGATTGGGACGCAAGAAACATAAAAAAAATAAATACATTTTCTGAAACTAAAGTTCTTTTAAATTTGTTTCTATCTCCTTCTATTTGTGAGAGGTGGCAAAAAAATGGATTTTCTTTCAATACCAGCCAAATTGGCACTACAATATTTTATGAGGGAGAAAAAAAAATGGATAGAACTAAAATTAGAGTGGGAAAAATGGCACAGCGGAGCTGATTCCGTCACGGAACAGTACAGTTACGGTACGATTACGGTACGAAACGGCATGACACGTGTGACTTTTCTGTACTGTGAATCGCGTGTCGCGTGCCGTGACCATCTTTTGAAAATTTGACACGGCACGACACGTCACACTAAAAATACGGTCACGGCATGGCATGACACGTGGTCACGCGAGTCACGTGTAATTAGAACTGTCAAGTCTTGATCAAATAGTAAATCTTGAATAAACTAATATAAATTATGAAAAAATAGTTAAATGTGAGAAACGTGACTCGCTACGTTTAGACACGGCACGCGAATGGTCACAGCACGGGAGTCACGGCGTGACTCGTGTGCCGTGACCATCCCTCCACATTTTAGTCACGGCACGGCACGTGTAACTGTTCACTTGATCACAGCACGGCACGGCACGAGACCAAAATCACGGTGTGTTAGTCACGGCACGGTACGTCTTTTCCACTCTAACTAAAATCATAAAATTGCAGGAATTGAACCGTGACTTTGTTCCATTAGTAATGAAACGCACCTCATAACACCATCGCAATTTAATTCAAGTTGTGAAATTTCAAAACTTGCAATAAACATTACGAATAAACTCAATCAAGAAAAAACTAACTTGGATGGGTGTAGGTGGAGGAGACGAGGCGGAACGACACCGACTTGTGGTTGTTAAGGAGTTCTTGGACCCCGTCAAGCATGGACGGGATGAAGTCATTGAAATCCAAGACACTCTTCTTCACCAGCACCACCGTACCGGTTACCTTGATCTTTTTCTCATCCTTCTTCTCTTCAACAGTGTTTTTCGCTTTTGAGCATGTGCAAAGGCTTGGGAACTTCATGTTGAGTTTGGAGTTGTGAGTGTTGAGGGAAGGGGTGGAGTGATCACTGATTAGTGAGTGTTAATTTAATACGATTGTTTTTGTTTTGTGTTTGGGAAGAAAGAAAGCATCAAATTTATATTGTACATGAATGCGTTAGAATTTAATATTGTAAAGTGACCTGATGTTATTAATTGATTGATTGATTGATTTATTAATTACTCGCTCTGTCACCCAACCGTGATATATAGTGATTTTTAATTATTTAATAAATAGAATAACTGTTTTGTTAAATAATTAATTAGGAAGGAGAATAAAAAAAAGGAATACGCATACTGAGAAAATTCTGTGTTTTTTTTTTCATAACAAAAAAAGTATATTAAAAATAACTATTATTGCAAATTAATTGCAAAAATATCCAAACTGCCTCTCAGAGGGGCAGCCTTCCCTGAGTATCAAACCGCCCTACTATGGAGAGTTTTCCCTTGACACAACCGCCCCCCCCACCCCCCAGTGGAGCAGTTTGCTATCTGGCCTATAAATTTGGAGTTTCTCTTTTTTGATCTCTCACAATTCATTTATTCTTTTTCTAAATCGGCCTCAGCTCTCAAACAGTGCTTCGAGACGACATAAAGCAAATACGGAATTTGAGATCAGAATAGAGAATAATTACCATAAAGCAGCACAAAACAACACACAATATCAAACCAAACACAAAAGGTATAATTACCATACACAGACGCGAAACCACTAGCCGTTTTATCACCGAAGAAGAAAGAGCACCAGCGACTGATTCGTTACGTCAGTCTGATACCCATCGCGATGGGAAGCGCTCAACAAGAGGTCGCCATATTCGAATATTTTTCAGTTAGATTATATAAACTAGCAATTTATCGATAATTTATTTGTTATTTATTTATCGTTTGTTATCCATGAATTTAACGAGTACAAATAAGATACACATAATGATATTAAAACTTAACTAACATACCATAATCATTAGGGCTGTACAAAAAATTCGTAATTCGTGATTCGATTCGAGTTTGATTCGAAAAAATTCGTAAAAAATTCGATTCGAAATAGTTCGAAATTAATTCAAACCAAACTCAAAATGGATCTAATTCGTTCGAAATAGGTTCGCGAACTATTCTAGTTAGAATTTCAAAGTAATGGGAACGGTTGATTTCTGATGATGACTTTTGTTTGCTGATGACTTAAAAGTTGAAACATAAGGCCACCCAGCCATAAGTCACAACTCGTAAGTCGTAACTCTCGCTCTCAGTTTTGAAACCCTGGACGACTTTCATCTCTTGCTCTCAGCGACTACAATTGCTCTTCCTTGTCATAAAAAAGTTCGTAAAAAAATCGAAATTGAGTTCGTAAAAAATTCAATTCGAAATTAATTCAAACCAAACTTAGTTCGAAATTAATTCAAACCAAACTCAAACTAAAATAAACTCGATTTGGTTCGATTCGTTTGCAGCTCCAGTAATCATTGACATCCTAATTAAAATTAAAGCATAAGAGAGAACGATTTTCACTTTCTCATGAACTAACTTAAGAGCAATAGAGAATGATTTTCACTTTGCCTTGAGAGAAAGTTTCGTATGATTTATATTGTTGGGATCATGTTGTTGGAATTGAGACGTCAATTCCAATTAATTAAGTTTGGACTACGTGTTATATGATTAATATATCACATACTGTCAATAATATTATGAGAAATAATATAAGATATGCCTAAATGTGATTGACTGAAATAATGGCATAGTACGTAATTTCGCTAAGTTTTGGGGCACGAATGCATATAGAACATAATGTAAATTAATTATAATTGTTGATGGACCAATTATAATTAATTCAACTAATACTAGTGATAAATGTAAGAATTATTGTTTGGGCCTAATCAATTGATTGGATCAAGATACCAAACAAAATGGGCCGATTTGTTTGTGCATAATTTGGAGAGGATATTAATATATTCATCAGCCAAATATAATTGATTCGTATAATTGAATAGAAAAAGGAAAATATGTTATGCACATTTGATTGGTTACCAAAAATGCACAAATAAATATCTTTGAGAAAATATGTCATATATTATGTAGAATTTTTGACATAAATTATAAGATCTCTCAAAGATACATTTTCACTAGTATAAAAGGCGCTGGGTCTCCAAGCAATCCTGGTAAGAAAATTTTTAGGGCACATGTGTTGTGCATAGCCACCTTATTCTCCCTCCATTAGAGAATAATACTCTTGAGCTCCGTTCGTGACTCGAGAGAGAAGAAAGGCACCAGGGCTTGCTTGGAAGGACTCGAGAGCGTACCAATCAAGCATCATCTCAAAACAACTCAAGTCAAGACCAGGAGCGTATCAACCCAGAGCCTTGTAAGCTGTCTGATTGATAGCATACGGAGGCCTTTGAAGACAGAAAGTAAGTTCCGCTGTGCATTAAGTTTAATTTCTTACAAAAGGAGTAGATCTTGGTTAGAGTTTAAAGTAATTAGGAAAACCCACAAAGTAAAACCAACACATGTGATATTATGCTGTCTGATTTGTTTAAGATTATCTAGATAGAGTGCAAACTCTTCAATTAGATGTTTACAACTTATCATTAATACAAAGTAACCAAATTGGCATGAAAGGTATTAAAAAAAAAGTATAACAACAAAGGGCATCTAATTGTGACATCAACGGTATTAAAAACCCCAAATCAGGGATCCAGTTTGAACAATCTGACTGTTCTAAGGTGACCTGATTTGAACAAACATAACTGAACCGCTGTTGTTAAAAATGACAACTTTTCTATATGTGTTTACTCAAGATTAAAAAAGCAAGATACATTTGAACATTAATTAATTTATGAAGCAAGACATGTTTTCCACGGAATCCCAACTCCCAACTCCCAACTCCCTCCCAAGGTGTACTAGTTTAATTGGGACGTGTCTCATGTTTTTCACATTTGTACAGGCTGTCAAAAAAACTCGCAGCTCGTGGATCGCTCGTGACTCATATCTAGCTCGATCGGTTACAGCTCGTTCGATAGTGGACCGAGCTATTCACAAGCTAGCTCGCTAACAGCTCGGGCCAAAATTAACGAGTTTGAGCTGGGGCCTAGCTAGCTTGCCTAGCGAGCGAGCTCGGTTAGGCATCAATTTGTGAATTTGTGTGTGTTTTATACTGTCAAGCTTGATCCAGCTCGGTCCAAAAAGATTTGTAAAATTTATTTTCTTCTTAAAACAAGGTCCAGCCAAACCCAGTGAGCCAGCTCGTCAACTCGCGAGCTGACTCGGTCTGGCTTGTCACGAGTTTGAGCTGAGATTTTAGCTCGCAAGCTGATTCGCTAACAACTCGGGCCAGAATTAACGAGCTGAGCTAAAGCCCGGCTCGGCTCGAACCAGCTCATTTACAACCCTATTTAAAACTAAAAAAAAATGTTTGGAGAAAAACAGGTGTCGCCTAAAACAGCCAGAATTTTTATTTTTACCATTTTTGAAAAAAATAAAACAAAATAACCAGTTTTAAAAATATATATATTTTAACACGTACTCAGTCTATACTTGTGAAATCAGAAAGTTGATTCTACATATTTAGACTGCAGAACTAAAAATGCATTATATATGACATTAAAGTACATTAATTTAATTGTTATATTGTTGCATCAGTACGATATTAAGTTTGTATATATCCTAGTATTATATTACTAGATGTTACTTATGTCTTTGAATATGTACAAACATCCTTCATATAAACTTTATTGTTTTAGATGGTAATTTCATCAACAACAAGAGAGGAAAAAAAACACACACACATATGAGGAGGGATCAAGTTACAACAAAGTAACAATAACGGTTTTTTTCATTTTCAAAGTTCAAATCGTCGATCCAAACTGTTCAACATGATTATCTAAATAAAATGTGCTTCCAGATCAAATTTTATATTTTTTTTGAATTTTTTTACTATTTATAAAATATTTTACAAAAACTAGTCAAATTCAGACCGTTGAATTTTGTACCCATCTTAATAAATAGTAAAAAAATTCAAAAAAATATAAAATTTAATCTGGAAGCATATTTTATTTAAATAATCATGTTGAACGGTTTGGATCGACGATTTGGATTTTGAAAATAAAAAAACCGTTGTTGTAACTTTGTTAAAACCTTCGCAGAGGCTACGAAGTCGTGAGGGGGAATCGAACTCTCGACCTTTGGGTACAACAATCCTAGGACTTTTTTTTAGCCAACTGTGCTACCTCTCCTTTCTCGACTTTGTTGTAACTTGATCCCTCCTCTCTCTCTCTCTCTCTCTCTCTATATATATATATATATGACGTCAAGACTCGCGATGTTTTGAGTTTTGACCCATTTATTTAATCATTTGTATGAAATGGTTTAAAATTTTATTTTTTCATGTTAAATTGCTCAATAAGATTCACATATCAAAATCTATCTTGTAGAATATTATGTGTTATCATTTTTAGATTTTTTTACTCTTTTAATTATTTTTAAACATTATATTAAAATAATTAAAAATATTAATTTTGCATATTAAATATGGTTACTTTAAAAAAAAAACCCTTTAAAATTGTAATAATTCCAAATGAGTAAATTTGGATCCGTTGACGGTGGCACATTAGCATAACTATATAAATTTATCATTAAATAATGAAATATCAACGCAATGAGCATGAATTCTATTATTTTTTCTGGATAGTATGATCAAACATCGAAGCATAAGAAATTATGCATTATTTCCATATGTTTTAAATCAACAAAATTGAATATATTTTTCAAGTCGAATTGCCAAAATAAAACATACGTTTACCAATGTAGTAGTAAAACATGAGTAGTGTTCCTAAGTTCACCAAAATTCTTTGTGAACTCAACCCTAAAACTTATCAAATTAATTTCAACGATGAATCCAAACCGTTGAAATTCTTCTACCTTACGAGTAATGCGTCTACATGCAAAAACTTTAAAACTTTAAATTAATTTTTAATTGAGTCAATTGGTCAAAAAGCGTCCAAAAAATGAATGAATTAAAATTAACTTATAAACCTTCTAATTTTGACCACTTGAATTTAAATAAAATTAATTCAAAATTTTAAAATTTTTATATGTAGACTTTATCACTTGTAAAGTAGAAGGATTTTGACAGTTTAGATTCGCCATTTAAAATCAATCTAATAAATTTTAAAGTTGAGTTCACATAGTCTTGATGAAATTTATTAGATTGATTTTAAATGACGAATCTAAACTGTCAAAATCAATCTAATAAATGGATATATTTTATTAGATTGATTTTAAAGTTGAGTTCACAGGAGTTGATTAAAGGATTGTTTATTCAATCAATCAACTAAATAATTTACATGACAAGTTGGCTTGAAAAGAAGATAATGGTAGACTCTATGCAGAAAAAAATAGAACATTCAATTCTAAAATTATATTTTTATTCTCCTTAATTAGATGTGTACGGTAGGGCTGCAGAGGAATTAATGGACAGTTTGAAAACTGATTCTACTACTTTTTTTTTAATTATTCATTACCTGAATTTAATTTGAGATGAAAAATTATTGAACTATTAAATTTGAATATATTTGAACTCAAATGGACTTGAGATTTATGTAAATTTTAATTATTATTATTTTTTATTTACTTACACATTAACTTTAGCAAATAAATTGTTATGTAAAACTGTAGCAAATAAGATAGCATTATTGACTTGAAACTCACCTTTATATTTATTTTTGTAAGTAAAATTCTTTTATTATATATTATACTTTAAAAAGGTATCTATCAACATATAATTTCAAGAGTAGAACTAGGGTGCTCCTAGGAGTACCAAGTTCTTTTGTACTCTTAACTCTAAAATTTATCGGATTAACTTTGAACTACGAATCCAAACTGTTAAAATCCTTCTACCTTACGAGTGATGCGTCTACATGTGAAAATTTTAAAGTCTCGAATTAATTTAGTACAAAGTCAAGTGGTCAAAAGGCTTCAAAAAAATGAATGCATTAAAATTAATTTAGAAACCTTCTAATTTTGACCACTTGACTTTATACTAAATTAATTCGAAATTTTAAAATTTTCACATGTAGACGCATCACTCGTAAGGTAGAACGATTTCAACGGTTTGGATTCATCGTTCGAAATTAATCCGATAAATTTTAGAGTTAAGAGTACAGATAGACTTGGTACTCCTAGGAGCACCCAGTTCTACTCTAATTTCAAAGTCATATTCTAGTAATTTTTTTATTATTTAATTAAATAGAAAAATAATGTATGGCTGATATTAGCCCAATTGACCCTTGAGTCAACTAATTAAGATTTTTATCAGAATAGACTTCGAGTCAAGTCAATGGTTGTAACAAGCACCAACCCTGAAAAGGATTTGTTATTTTTTTTTTCCAAACTCTGTTGTTTGATAATTGAAGTTAAACAATGTATATATTGAATTATTTAAATTTTTAATATATGATAATAACAAAATTAATGATGTAGTATTTGTTGTCTTTACAAAATTTAGAGAGAGTTCATGATTGTCTTAATCGAAATTTAATTATTTTTTACTTAAGTAACAACCTAAAGCAGAACTAAAAAAACAACACGACATATATACAAGGCTTGATGCAAAATAAGTTCACAAAAAAAAAAGAGAGAAAAATAAAATAACACAATGTCATATGACAAATTTAGCTTCTTTTATGTCTCCGATTTATTTCCTAAAAAAATGTTACAACCTTTTTTTGAAAATTTTTGGTAGAAGTTGTGAGAGGAAATCGAACTTTCTGACTTTTGAGTAACTAACAATTTTAGAACTAAAAAAACAACACGACATATATACAAGTCTTGATGCAAAATAAGTTCACAAAAAACAAAAAGAGAGAGAGAGAAAAATAAAATAACACAATGTCATATGACAAATTTAGCTTCTTCTATGTCTCCAGTTTATTTCCTAAAAAAATGTAACAACCTTTTTTTGAAAATCTTTCGTAAAAGTTCTGTGAAGAAATCGAACTCTCGATTTTTGAGTAACTAATAATTTTAGAACTTTTTTTTCTAACCAACTGTGTTACCTTTTCTTTCTCAAAAATTTTACAACTTAAAAATCGATTGTCCTTTACAATTAATCTCTCAATAAACTTCTACAAAATCTAACACTCAAGAGGGCACACACTGCATGGGAATGCATTGGCTGCTGGCTGGTGAGGTGAATTTAGAACCAGTATCTCTTTTGGTACCATAAAGTGGGATCCACTATTTTACGGTCTATATTTACTTTTAATCGGGTCAAATTCAATTCGGTATCTATTTAAACTTTAGGGGGTCTCTTTAAGGGCCTGTTCGGTGGACCATTGAGAATGGACATAGGCACGAGAATTAAACTAAAATTTACTGTTCACGTGGGAAAAAAAAATCAGTTGAATTTTCTTTTTCCCGCGGAAACAGTGGAGCGGCCGAACATGACCTAAAATTCTAGATTTACTCCTAGTCAGATCAAACTCAACCCGGTGCCTATTTAGATTGTATGGTTCCCTTTTAAGATTCATGTCAGGTTAAAAGAATTGTCTGGATCAACTAATTAAATCCGCCGATGATCTGAAATCATGAATTTAAAGCTAGAATGAAAGATTTGGCTAAGTACAAAAACTAAGAGAAGGCATATGAAATATAGCTATGCTGTATGAAAGAGTTAATTAATTTTGAAAGGATTAGTTCATTTTGACAATCAAACGTTACCACAATTCTAAAATTGCTTCAATGGGTAGTTCATTTTGGCAATCAACGGTGCAAATTGACTCGAACGGTTTATTAAAGCTTTACAAAAATTTATGCAAAACCCATAATATATTACTGGCCGTTATGTAAGAATTTTGTGAAATGATTGTTTGTAGAAATCGAGCAAATCCTGGAACAATTTGTTTAGATAAACAGTCACCAGTGGCGAATTCCAGGGAGTAGAGCCATTTTAAAGGTTTATAAAATCGTTGGCTAATTCAACAGATCATTGGCTTATATAATTGTATTTTAAGATAAATCATTAACAACCAAATAAACAATACAAGTAATATTTATTAGAAACCATTATATAGCACTAACTTGAATAAGTCGTTGCTAACGAAATAATCAGATTGTTAATCAATAAAATGTCAACTGTTTAGTGCATTGTTTTGAGCGTATAAGTGTCAGACAATTATTATTAATGGAATATGAAGGCTAGTATTTGATCTAGTAGCAAAGGACAACATCATCCGTGTAAAAAGTTATGGGTTTAGAATTCAGATAGAGAGTCTTTACGAATAATTAAATTGAAGTTAGTAGACTAGATCTCTATCTTTCTATCTCAAATAAATAACCTTAAATTACTTAATTCGTCACTTATTAAACACACACAAAGTTTTTTAACACCGACAAAAGAATAAATGAACAAGTGCAGCTTAAATTATGTAATTTCAAACGATACTTCATAATATAAAAAAAAATTGCCTATCTTAGCTAAAAAGCTGTGTGACAGAAGCGAAAGCCATGGTGAAACTCCAGGTGAAAAGAAAGAAAAAGAAAACGCCAAGGATTTGCAGGTCGTTCTAAACGATCAGCTCTCTCCTAGCGCAAGGTACTTCTGCCTGATGGATTTGCGGTTTTATTGGTTTTCTTTTTGTTCGCTTTTCTCGAACTCTTTTTTTCCTCTTTGGCAATGAAAAAGTGAGTGGAACGAGCTGTACTTATAGTTACCTACTTTATATGTTGTTGTATGTTTTGGTTTGTACTAATGTTTTTTCTGTGCTCTCTTTCTCCTCCACCTCTTCTCCCTTCCTTCTTTTTGGCTCTCACATTGACGGCTGTCTACTGGGACCTTTGAGTGGCAACTGTCCATATCTGGTTGATTTAGTTCCTAGTCAGATTTGATTCAATTGTTAGAATAAATTCCAATTAAGTGGCCTAGATAATGGATGAGAGTTTTTAGTCTCTTAAGGTCACAAAATAAATTTTTGTAACTCTTAGTGTCATTAATTGAGAGTTTCAATTCTTTTGGTTTTCCACTATTAATAGCACACTAAATCTAATCCATTCATTTGGTATTTGATGGACATACCAGATTAAAGCTAAACAAGTATAAATATGTCCTATCCCTACCTATTGGAAGTTACACACACAAAATATTTTCATCTAAAGGTTTGTAACATAAAGAGAAAGAGGGTCAAGGGAGAGAAACCGTTTATACACCAAGTTGAAATAGCATGGTTGCATCTTCCGCATCAGGTATTTTTATATTTGTGACAAATGTATTGTTCAAGATCCTAGACATTATGTTATTCTATGTTAATGCATAGAAACTTACATCAGTGCCTTCATTGGGACTTCTGAGTGGTGACTGTCCTGGTCTAGTTGATTCGGTTTCCGCTCCAGTTTGATTCGGTGTCTTTTACGATGAAGTTTGCCAGCAGGACAAACTTTGTGCACAGAGGAAACAATCGGTAGGCTTCTATTATTTTCATTAAGCAAGAATGATAAAATTTGTGTCCACAGGATGCATATACCTTTGTGCATTGTTTAGTTTGTTTATAGCTGTATGTTTTTCAAACACTTATTGTCTTACAGACTTTAAACCAAAAAAAATCATTTTATATAGCATAATGTACAAGAATTAGCCTCAACCCAAGCATTGGATATTAAATACACTTGTTAAGTCTTACATATCATATTGTGTTTACATCTCCAGTTGTTAGAAATTTTGTTTTCTTAGGTCGTAATCGAATTTTAGCATTTAGTGAGAAATTGACCGTATGACAGTAAGAACAATGAACGATTTATCAAAGTATTTTTTTTATGGCGTCTTGGGCCTCTCAAGGCCCAGTAGGATGCAAAGTCATAAATGGAGATTGAACTCTCGCATCTTTGGATAGCCATAATATTAAGATTTTTTTTTTCCCCTAACTGTGCTACTGTCCCATATTTGGTTAGAGATTTTATCATTTATTACTTTGGGGAGCTAATAAAGAGGTGACGCAGCAGCTAAATTAAACCAGTATAAACTATAAAATCAGAGTGTGATGTCGTAATAAAAAGATTAAATTTTGCATAGAATTAAAATCTATCTTTTCCTCTCTTTTTTTCCCAGAACAATTGATTTGGGATAATGCACAGTAATAATTTTACCCTTTAACTATAATTAATCTCTAAATCATATTCTATGAACAAACGATAGAGATTGAATGTTTACAGAAAACCAAAAAAAAAAACACAGGCAATTGGTAATTAAGAACAGGTGTTCGAAACTCAGCCGATTGTAACCTTTCTTGTTTCAATAAATGATTATATGATATTTGCCACCTGACAACAAAAAAAAGAGGGGGGGGGGGGGGGGGGGGGGGGGGGGGGTCCTCAATTGACTTTAAAAAAAAAAAAAAAATCTGGAGTTGTAATGTTGTCTTGGCAACATAAACAATTAATCTTAGCATCATGCTATCACAAGAAATCAGCACGAACAAGTATATATATCTTCTAATACACAAAAACAGAACAATTAATCTCAGCATTATACTAATCATAAGAGATAATATAGATCAGTTCCTCGTAAGCTGCAGCAGTACATGGTTGGTGTGACCACAACTTAGCAATTACAAATGCTAATTAATCATATATATATCGACTTAAATTAACAACACTAATTATTTTTGAGAAAACATAACAGCAGAACACACAGATACAACATGGGAACTAACTACAGCACAATATCTTAGAAATTAAATTTTACCAAATCAAAAGAAACAAGGAAAAAAAATTGCTTTGAGGTTTTCCAGAGTAACCATAAGAATACTTGTAGTAGACAAACAAAGTAAATAAAGTCAGTACCCTGAAACTTCTTAAAAAAATTGGATAGCTGCAAATCAAGATAAATTTCTAATCTTATCAGAACATAAAACACAAATGAAGCACCAAAGCTAACACATTTAACATTGAATTTCAATATATACAAAATGTACAGAACACCTTAATACCAATCTAAATATAATATACATACACAAACGACCTCTGATAGAATGATATGAATGAGGTTATGACAGAAACTATGTGGATCCAGGTAAAGAATAGCTCGTTCTGCTTCACTTGCATAACCAATTTTAATACCATCCCTAATCCCTTTTGTACAGTGCTACAAGTAGTTCCATGTGCATATTAAACACGTGTATTAATTAGATGGGCAAGCCAGTTCATACCAGTACCAAGCACCAGATACTGTGCAATAGCGGTATGCTTTTGGTACTGGTACTGGTACAAATACTGGTACCAACCAAATAAATATATTTACATGGGCTTTGTTGTTCCCATATCGGTATTTTTTGGTACTGGTACGGGCAAAGAAATGAACTTTGCACCCAGGCACCAAAATTCGCAACGCTGGCACTATCCAATGATTTCAAGGGATCATTTCAAAGGTGAAAAAAGACAAAGGTTCAGGTAATAGATCACAGAAGTAAGAGAAATATTGTTTACTAAAATGAAAAGCTACCATGGGAGGAGGCAATGGAGATGACGGAGAGACGAAGGCAGTCTCCGGTCTCGTAGGAGCGCCGCCGCCTCCTGGGCTTTCTCTTCTCATTCCTTGTCTGACTCTCCCTCGCTTACGATGCCATCTTCTGGGCCTGTTCGGTGAGAGGAGGAATAGCAAAGGAATTAGAGGAATTGTGGAATTAAGAATTGATCACTCTTCCTCTCTATTCCAAGTATGTTCCGCACTTTCAACAATTAGAATAGAAGTACTTCTCTTTATTAAAATATAATAATGATAAGAAATGACTCTTATAACCTTTGTTGAATTTCATGTTAGCACCTTTAAATAAACCAAGATTTTGCAAACAAGTTTATTTGATCCTTGTCAATGAATTGAAAATTTTATTTAAAGAAAGAAATTCTACCATAAAATTCCATTGACGACCTGAAAATAAACATCCAAATAAAAACTACATACATTTAAATAGTTATAAATAAATTTCTCTAAATAAAAATATAATATAGTCATGCAATTCTCATTAAACCATAAACTATGATAATAATAAACTTTAAACAACAACAAATTTAATCCAAATAAGTATTAAACAGTAAACTAAAATAGTATAATAGATCTTTAAATAACAATAAAAAATAAATTTACAGAAGTTCTTCGGTTTTGCATATTTTCCCACAGTGCATTTTTTATAGTTGTTCGTAGCACATCTCCAACATGTATGTCAGTCGGATCATTCTCTTCGTCAGACTCTTCATCAGACTCTTCATCTTCCTCGTCCTCCCGTTCTCGTAGCTCTTCTTGATGGTCCAGAGAATCATCATCGTCATTTTGTAATTCATTTTTTCTTATGATAAAATTGTGCAAAATAAAACATGCTAAACAACCAAACATTGTTTCTTAAATTTATATGGATGCATTATCCTAAGAATCTTGAATCTATTATTTACCACACCAAATGTCCTTTCGACAACATTTCGCAGTTGGGCATGACGGTGATTGAATAGATCCTCCGCTAATCGGTAGCGACTAGATCTAGCAACTTGTTGAAATTGTGATAAATGGTACATATGACCACGAAATGGACAAAGAAATCGAACTGTGTTAGCATACCCTGAATCAGCCAAGTAATATCTCCCTTGTGGAACGGTAAAACCACCTCTCTCAATTGCTTTACGTAAAACCTTCATATCATTAGCCGGTCCCTCACATCCCACTGAGACGAAAACAAATTTCATATCAAAATCAACTGCAGCCATAACATTCTGTGATACAAAATTTTTCCTATTAATATGAACCATTCGCTTTCGTCTTTTTACCAATGCATGAATGTGCATACCATCAATCGCACCTAAAGCATCCTATACAAAAGTTAGTTCACTAGTAAATATTAGACAATGGTTGGTGCCATTATTTACCAAGTTTTTCAAAGAGAGAGGGTACCTTAAAAAGAAAAAAGTTGGTGCCATTAGCAACACATGCATGCCTTGGTGTATCGACAGTAGGTAGTTTGATGTAGTCTCCTCGCATGTCAATTACACTCCACATAACATCATTGAATGTTCTATGCACAGTATCAATTGACCGCTTAAAATTTGTTCCAATAGTTCTCATATTTGAAGCATGGCCAATAATGTGCAAAAACATGCCAATTTGCTCTTCAATTGTGATTTCTTTAGTTTTCACAATTCCCTTTGACATGACTTCTTGGCATATAGCACTTGGAATTTGATTTTATTCATTCAAAAATAATTGTACGGCTTTGATGGAATATCATTTAATGTACCCATAACATATTCATAACCTGTGTAGATATTATTATAAGTTTGATCGGTTTCTTCATTTGTAAGTGTTGTGCTAGAAGATTTGATTTCTTCAAGAATGTCGTTGGTAAAGAACTATGATTCGTCGTCATCATTGAATAACTCCATCAATTGTTCAGTTGTCAATTCATCCATATTGCGTACATAATAATAAAAATGATAACATTTTGACTTAATAACTAAATGACATACTGGCTTATTTCATTAAATTTCATATCTTAAATTCTCAGGACATTGAGATCTTTAACCATGATTTATTTCATATTTTTCTGGGATTTCTAACTAGGTTAAATTTGAGGTCTTGTATGGGGGTAATTTCTAAAAATTCACTAAAATATTGCTCCATATAACGAAGGAAAGGAGGGTTCAAATACACCGTTATTTTGTGCTTTAACATGCTCCACATATTTTATCTCTATTTTCAAAGTCTGAATAGTCGATCCGAACCGCTTAATATGATCTTTAGAATTTTTTTACTATTTTTTTTAGATAGATACAATATCACTTATCGGATGGTCCAGAATTCCCTTAAAATAGTGTTTTTGTACCTATCTAAAAAAATAGTAAAAAAATTCTAAAAAATATAAAATTTGGTCTCCAAGCATTATTATGATAAAAATCATGTTAAGCGGTTTGATGGAATTGTTCGGACTTTAAAAACGAAGAGAAAGAATGTGGAATATATTATAGCACAAAAAATATGGTGCATTTGAACCCTCCTATAAAAATTAGTTACTGAATTTGTATTCTCTCTCTAAACAAAGAAATTTCTATTTAGTTTACTACACGCATTTCCCATAAATAAATAAACAAATTTGGATATATTTTACCAGCATGAAATTTTGTGTTGACGAGGAATAATTACTTTTGTTGCTTTTACATGGAAGCACTCAACATATTTTGTAATGGGCGACAACTTCAACACTCCATTAGTTTCTGATAAAAGATGCTACGCAACGACTTCATTGGAATAAATTTAACATTTTGTATCTTTGATCAAGAGATAAATTAAAATTATAGCAAGTGACTTTTTTTGATATGGTAAAGTAACCTCCACAGAAATTTAGTTGAAATAATTTACACCAAATAAAATGTTACTCTTTTCTCAATAGACTACCAATGTTCTTCACCTTTTTTTTTTTTTTTTTCAATCTTACTTGCAAGTTGTAAACTCCTAATTTGTGGAACTTATAAGGTAAAAAAATATATATATATAATCAGCTAAATATTGTTTTTTAAGTAAAGGTTGGAGTTCAAGACACCAAACTATTTAATATCCACAAAGATTGCTTCTTCCGGATTTACCTCTCACACAGGCAACATTGTTTTTTCCACTAGACCAAAAACTATTTTTCAATCAACTAAATATTATTGATCTTAACTTAACTCGGTAAGTTTAATTTTCGCGAGTTAAACCAAAATCTATTTAAGTGAACTTATTAGCAAATTTGATACATTTGTGAAGCTTATCATTAAGTTTAAGCTTATTAGCAAATTGCAAGTGAGTAGTGACCAAAGATTTTTGGTTGCTATAAGCCTACAAGTCAAGATATGGAAAGTTGGGTGAAATTTAATAAAACTCAAAGTGAGGTTATGGTACATTGCATAGTGCAGATTGGTTTGTTTACGGATTAATATTTTATTTTCAAAATTCAAATTTATTGATTTGAACCATTTAACATGATTTCCGTATGAAAGTACATACAAAATAAATTTTATATTTTTAATTTTTTTAAATAGGTAGAAAATCACTTCTTTTGAATTGTTTAAAATCTTTAGATCAAGTGATTTTCTACCTATCTAAATAATAATAAACAAATAATAAAAAGAAAATGTAAAATTTAATTTACAAATGCAATTCCATACGTAAATCATGTTGAACTGTTCAGATCAATTATATTGACTTTAAAAATATAAATATTGATCCATAATTCAGATCAATATGCACTATGCATAGTACCATAGCTTCCCTCAAATTTTTTTTTTTTCTAATTGAAGGATTTAGTGCTATTTGGAAAGTACCAAAGTTTGTTAGGGCAGATTATTGCGCTAAACAAAGATTTTACCTATGTGACCAATGCTTGTTAAGTGCACAATCTTTTGGGAAAGTCCCCTGGCTTTTACCAGTATTATTTTTTGTTTTCCATCTCTCCACTTTTGCTATTGACCTCTGGTGGATTAATCAGAATCCTATCAACGTACGATAGCACAGTAATAACCTGTCAAAATCCAACTATAGATAAAAGGTATATGCATACACACCTTGAAATGCCTTATTATATGGAAAAGGTATAGGCATACACACCTTATTAGTTGCAACAAGAATAAAATGAAGGATCCGAATCTGCTGAAATTTTGGGTATGAACAGTGTTCCTGAAATTCCTGAAATTCATAGTCCAGCCATTGAATTGTTTTGAGATGCGTGCACAGAAAAATTTGGACGGTCGGATCGTGAATTTCAGGGATTTCAGGGGCTACTGTTCATGCATTTTGAATTTCAGCGGATTTGAATCCTAAAATGAAAACGTACGCACAAAATCATAATATATGGTCCCAAAGAAATTATGGGTTAAAAATTCCAGGGACATAAATAAAGACATGGAATCTGTGAACATTCTCTTTAAAGTAAGTAAAAAAAAAAAAGTTTCAAATGCAACATTTTTTTGTACTCCAATATGCTCTGCATCCTTTATCTGTGTTTTCAAAGTGCGAACAGTCGATCCTAACTGTTCAATATGATTTTCATAATAAAATATATTTGGAGACCAAATTTTATATTTGTTAGATATTTTTTTACTATTTTTTTAGATAGGTACAAAATCGATGTTTTAAGCAGATTCTGAACCATCTGATAAAGTGATATTGTACCTATATAAAAAAAATAGTAAAAATATTCTGAAAAATATAAAATTTGGTCCCCAAGTATATTTTATTATGAAGATCATGTTGAGCGGTTCGGATCGAATGTTCGGACTTTGAAAATGGAGATAAAGAATGTGGAGCATATTGGAGCACAAAATAATGGTGGATTTGAACCCTCCAAAAAAAGCTTACTCTGATTATTAACTTGTAATTTGTTATATATAACACGAGTGAGACTATGGTAATATGAATATTACATATCAATCTGTACTGTAAATTTATATCTCTATTATCAAAGTTCAAACAACTGATCTGAATCATTGAAGATATTAATTCATAGTACGGATCAACCTGAGATATGTAATTAATGTACCAATAACCTCACTTATGTTTCATTATTTTGATGTCAAAAGTCCATTGCCAATATATGTTGAGATTAGAACTAGGGTGTTCCTAAATTCACCAAGTCTTTTAGGTCGGCTCTGTTCGGCAATAACACTGTACGTGTGGGGCCACGCGCACAATAAAATTCAGTTCAAAACTCACCCCCACATCCGTTCTCAACAGGCCGAACAAAAACTTAAATTAAGAAACTTGGTGAACTTAGGAATACTCTAGTTCTACTCTATATGTTGATGTCAAGTCCATGACCACTTGATTCAAAAGTCCTTTCGCCAAGTGTTGTGCCAGCCAATGAAAGCCAATTTTGTTTTCTCTAAATGGAGTATGATAGGCTCATAGCTTGGTCAATGGTGGGACGGTTGTCTCTAATCCATTCATCAAAAATTGAAAAGCAACAATAGCTATGGCCACCATGATAGATAGCATAATAGGTTTTTGTTTAGCTAGACCCACACCCCTATCCAATGTAAAGCATATAAGATCTCTTATGTCTTGAAATTACTATTTAGGACAAGCAAACCTGGGACCCCAAAACATACCCAGTATGCCCAAAATTAATGCATACATAGATTTAAGAGCATCTTTTTTGCATTCTTAAACTATCGAAGGTGATCACTACACAGTACCCGCCTAAGCCACCTTTCCAAAACCAATGGCTTGAAATAGCAAAATTATTAGTTTTTATTCGATGAAAATTTTATTTTTGTCCCGAATAAAAACTAATAATTGCTTGTGCCTTGTCAAAGGTAAATTATCATGGGAATGTACTATAAACCCATCAAGTAATTTAGCCAGAAAGGGCTAGTTAACTAGGGACACAAGTAAATCCATTAACCCGATAATCATCGATTCGATCAATCTTAATTATCCAAAAAATTACAGATTTAAAATTTAATTGGTTAAATATGTTATTTAAGAATGACCTCAAAATGTAATTCATCATAGATCAAGGGTCTAAATAACTCAAACGGTACAACTGTACTGTTGAGTAGAACTAGGATGTTTCTAAATTCACCAAGCTTATTTGTGAACTCAACTCTAAAATCTATTGAATTGGCTTCAAACGACGAATCCAAACTGTTGAAATCCTTCTACTTATAAGTGATGCATCTACATTTGAAAATTGTAAAGTTTTGAATTAATTTAGTATAAAATCAAGTGGTCAAAATTGGAGGGTTTATAAATTATTTTTATTGCATTTATTTTTTGGATGTCTTTTAACCACTTGATTCTACACAAAATTAATTAAATTTTTTAAAACTTTCACATGTAGACGCATCACAGATGATAAGTACCTGCTATATCACGGGTTCCTAAAGCAACAATTGTCTCGTATTAATTTCATATCTCATGATATCATGAATAGATCCAAGATAGGAATGTGTCATCCTTGTAAATTAATTTGTTTCTTAATTTCCAAAATAATTAAGTAATTATGATTAACTCCTTAATCATATGTGCACATACTTATATTATTTCATCAAGAGACCCAATAATATAATCACTCATTTACATAAGGAACATTGGTATTATTGAAAATTACTCTCTCTCCACATAAGAAACACATATTGAGATAAAATATGTATGACTGTCAGTTACGGACAGTGTCGGATAATACCCACGAATATGTATTCTCATGTGAGAGAAACAATCATCTCATACCTTATAATTTCATATACAAATAAAATATTAATGACACAAACATAATTCATATTAAATGTTTTACTTTGGTCACATCCAATTCTCCGATCTCCATTAGGTATCCATTTAATTAGATTGAAAACTCCTTGTCATATGATCTGCAGAACATGATTATAATCTAATCCAAATGCTAATCTTATGCTGATACTAGAAACACTTTAGAGTATTTATTAACTCCTTTATAGAGTTCTACAATTTCAAGTTCTTAACCTGAATGATTTATAAGTAATAAAATACTCAAAAAACAAAATAATAAACATAATCATTCAATTATCTAAACAAAACATAGAAAATAATCATCCTCTGATTGGCTTCTAGATCACAACAATAACATGTCTTTCATCTTATACTGATTATTTTTTTCATCTTCTTATTGTTTTTTTCATATTCTACTAGTTATCTTTTAGGTTCTTCTAGTTGTCTTTCATCATGTACTGTTTGTCTTTCATCTCACTCTAGCTGTTTTTTTATCTTCTTCTAGTTATTTTTCATTTTTTTCTCGTTGCCTTCCATCTATGACTGCTTGTATTTTATATTTGTCTAGTTAAATTTCATCTTTCTCTAGTTGTTTTTTTTTTATCTTGTATTGGTTGTTTTTCATGTTCTACTGGTTATCTTTTATTTTTTATGATTGACTTTAATCTTCTTATGGTTGTCTTTAATCTTCTACTAGTCGTTTTTCATCTTTTTCTGGTTATCTTTCATCTTCTACTAGTTTTTTCATCCTATATAGTTGTTTTTCTTGTTCTACTGGTTGTCTTCTATCTTCTTCTTGTTGTTGTTTTCATCTTCTACTAATTGTTTTCAATATTCTTCTAGTTGCTTTCAATTTCCTTCTAGTTGTCTCTCATCTTGTCTGGTTGTCTTTCATATTCTACTGGTTGTCTTTCATGTTGAACTAGTTGTTTTTCATCTACAACTAATTGATTTTCATCTACTACTAATTGTATTGCATCTTTTTCTATTTATATTTCATCTTTTTCTAGTTGTTTTTTATTTCATTTTCTTCTTGATTTTTTTCATCTTGTACTGGTTGTCTTTCATCTACTACTAGTTATATTTCATCTTTTTCTAGTTGTATTTTATTTTTTTGTAGTTGTCTTTCATATTGTACTTGTTGTTTTTATAATGTTCTAATTATTTTTTATCTTCTACTAGTTGTATTTCATTTTTTTGTTGTTGTCTTTCATCTTATATATATTGAGTTGGGTTATTACACTTTATGAAGTGCATGTTTTATTTCACGCTCATATCTTCACTTTTGAAGTTCGAAAAGTTGATCTGAACCGTTCAACATGATCTCCATATTAAAATATTCTTGAGGACCAAATTTTACATTTTTTTTATATGTTGTACTATTTTCTTAGAACTTTTGAATATCGTTCTTTTTCAGAAAATTATGAACCATAAAAAACAGTGATTTCAAAAATCCTATCTATTTGTCTGTATGTCTCTCTCTATTTATCTATCTATATATACATATCTTAATTTTTATTTAGTAAAAAATATATATGAAGACAATTAAATGTTAAGGATCTATTAAAAATGAATTGCGTATTTAGTACAGTAGCACGAATCATTGTCTCTCTAGAGATATGAAGAGTTCATTCTCGAAAATAAAATCTAAATGATATTGGAGTATATGAGAGCCTTCAATAAAAAAAAAAGATGTATTAAAAAAAATTACATTCAAGTTGAGAACTTTTTAAGCGAAATTCTGTATATGAAATTATGGATGAATGTATCGTATCGTTGACCACGTGGATTTTTTTTTTTTTAAATATAGGTACGTCTCCATTTATATCGAACAAATATTGCATGAATTTGTATGTTTGTAAAAAAAAAATGAAGAAATATTATAAACAAATATTAGCTTTCTATGTCAAAAACTTTGTATGTTTGTAAACGTATCCTCACAGGGATTTTGTATGTTTGACAAAATTGCATTATTAGTAATATTGTAGAATTTTGCTCCTTTTGTATCAGTTTACTGACATTCGATCTGTAGAGAAATATTAAATATATAACTAATGAAGTAGGATGAGTGTAGCTGATATCTCAATTCCTAGCCAAAGACTTTTAGGAACTGAATAGTTTTCTAGGCTTACAATAGTTTTATATTTTATAGTGTAATTGATTGTTTCATAATGAATGAAACGGGCTTTTATAGTTTTTTCAAACAAAATAAGTAAATATTTTGATGAGATTGAAATTGAAAATTAACGACATATAAGTGAGCATGATTATCTTCTTCTTCTTCTTGTGTTGATATAATATTTTATTTATTTAAAATTATTTAAAATTATTTATAATTATAGAAACTTAGTTGCATGCTTAAAATCTAATTTACGGCCACTTATGTTAATATTACAGGGTGTTGCCCAACAATTTTTCCCTAATGAATTTAGTTAGGGGTGAAATTAAACGGAACAGATAGTGATAAAACCATATCTATATTTATTTTTTTCATTTTTTGGATACGAATGGATACGATCGGATGGATACGACATATCAAATGGATATGATCAGATATTAGACATATTAGATGGACACTGGATATTAGACATATCAGATGGACACGAGTCCGGATCAGATTGGATATTTATTAAAATAATATAAAAAATATTAAAGTTTATAATATTTATCTAATTATAATGGTGAATAACATAAATTTTTCATAATATATATTAAAGTATATAGTATATATCTACTATTTGGATATAAATAATTTAAACGTAAAATCATATTAGTATCTTTATCCACATAGATATTCAGATATCCACATCTAAATTTTCAAATAAGAATCGAATACGGATCGGATATTATCCATACCTTTTTCACCCCTAAATTTAGCCAATTATTTGAAACTACTGTAGTTAATCATAGTACCTCTAGCAAAATCTTGATTTGATTCGGAGAAAATCAATCAATCCTTCTCAGACCCCACAACTTGAAGGAAAACCCTTTCTTGAGGGTTATGACATCCCAAAAGAGTGGTTGTCCCACAAATGGTACATAAACCGCACCTGAAGCACTCCTCTAATTCGGGTCCTTACGGGTCGACCCGCATCCGAATCCAACAAATCTCATACACAAAAGCTTTTGTTGTTGTTCAAACTTAATTCAAAGCATACATACATATATATATATATATATATACACACATGATGCGAATAACATATGATCTGATTAATTAATTAGGTGATATATTGAAAGAAATATTCTGTGATTTTGGATTCGGCTTGAAAATTGGGTTAATTAATTAGTACTTAATTAATATGATAGTGGAGCGAAAAGAGGAAAAATTCGCACGAATTAGAAATAAAAAAAATGCATCAAATGAAAGAATGACAGGTGGGAGAAAAGGGCCTTTTCGCAAAGATAAGAATAGGAGATGGAGGGTGGAGGTGGCTTATCAGGACCCAAAGAAGGAAAAGGATATCCCTTCCCCTTTCCTATATTTATAATACCCAAAAGAAAGATGCATATAGACCCCTTCTAAGATCTCCTACACAAAATCTCTTTATTTTAATGTCAATTTATGTGCATATGGTGCCGAATAATGCCCTCCTGATATCATAGAGATAGAGATTTAATGACTAAGTTAATTAAGGGGGGACCTATTGAAATCTACTAGCACCCCTCAATCATCATGCACCCCTAAATTCACACAAATTGTCACCGATGCATTCAAGTTGAATTCAGAGTAGGTCTGATGTCCATCGGACCTACTTTGGCTCGATGAGTGTAACGACCATTCGATCTGCATCAAAATTCGTGCGGACTATATTAAAATCCGTGCAGGTTTGTTTTAAGTTTATTCTCAAAATATGCAAATAAGATTTGTTAAATTTAATTTTCCAACAATATAAATTTCAACATGAAGAAAATTTATTTTATTTGTATATATTGGCGAATAAAGCTAGCGTGTTTTATGCTCACCAAGAAGGCTGGATGAGCATAACTTCAAAATTTATCGGATTGACTTCAAACAACGAATCCAAAAAGTCAAAACAAATCTATTTTATGAGTGATGTGTTTACATACAATTTTGAAAATTTTGAATTTATTTGTGTAAAGTCAATCGGTAAAGAAAATGAAGTTTTATAAGTTATATTTTAATGTATTTTTTCATCATTTTTTTTACCGCTTGACTTTGTACTAAATGAATTTTAAAATTTTAAAATTATGCATGTACACGCATCAATCGTAAAGTATATTAGTTTCAACTGATTCGTCATTTGAAGACAATTCGATAGATTTTAGAGTTGTGTTCACCAAGTTGTTTTGATAAGCATATATAGCACATGCTAACTTTAGTCTATATTGGCTCCAATTCCTAAATGAAGTCATCTATTATAAATATTAAATAATATTTATTTCACAACCATAACTAAAACCAAAGATAAAATAATAAGAAACATCTGTAAAAATGTGTATAATTTTATGATATTATAAATAACTATTTCATAATTCTAAAGAATATTTAGGTTATATAGGCATGGAAAAAGAGCATGGTTACAATTTAAATTTTAAATTTGATCCTTCCCACTAAAATAATTTGCTATTGAATTCTTTAAATGGACATGAAATTAAAATAAATTAAGTTATTCTAACATTTTGTGTGGACAATATGAATGCACTTCATGATCAAATCAATTAAAATATTAATCCACAACTAAAAAAAAAAAAAAAAACTAAAGTATCATATGGTGCATGAGTGTATAGATTAACCATAATATTTTTCAGTAATAAATTTAATTTAATTACTACTGAAAACAAAAATTCTACAATCACAAAACAGTGTAGCTTATATAGAGCGCACAAGAGATGTACCCAAAACAATTCTTCTATGAAACTAAAAGTCTAAAAACCTAAGGCTTAGCCCAAGTAGGCCTCTCCTAATCAAAACCAAATGCCCTCCTAATTAATCCCTTTCATTATACCCAACCCCAAACTTTCCTCTATTAATCAATATACATCCCTTGTTTCAACGCCCCTTCCCTTTTCCTCTGGGCCTTTTGGCCATTTCAAATGGCCAATGCTCCTGTAGACCCCAGCAGTGGCCCCACCACCTCCACCGGTCGACTGCCGCGCCTTCCGAGATGGACCCGTCAAGAGATACTTGTTCTCATCGAAGGAAAGCGCATGGTTGAGAGAAGAGGCCGAGGTCGGGTTGGTCCGGGCCTTGCACAACCTGGACCGGTTGAACCGAAATGGGCAGCAGTTTCGGCCTATTGCAAGAGGCATGGCGTGAACAGGGGTCCGGTTCAGTGCCGAAAGCGATGGAGCAACCTTGCAGGAGACTACAAGAAGATAAAAGAATGGGAAAGAGGTGATAAAAATGAGTCTTTCTGGGGGATGCGGAATGATCTGAGGAGAGAGAAGAGGTTACCGGGGTTCTTCGACAGAGAGGTTTATGATATATTAGATGGCGTTGTTGGGGTCGGGGGCAGTAAGTTGGAGGAGATGGAAGAGGAAGAAGAAGAGAAAGAGAAGGACATAGATTTAGAAGAGGAGATAGGGAAAAAAGGGGAAGGAGTACACGAGAGGGTTTCTGATAGTGGTAAGAAGGATGGTTTGTTTGAGGAAGAAGAAGAAGAGGTGGAGGAGAGAGAAGGAGAGAAGGTTGATGTAACAGTGGCTGCACCGGTAGCATACGCAGTGCCGATTTCAGGTTAGAGATCATTTTGAATATCTCTGTTAAAAGTATCAATCTCAGCACCAATACAAAAATTATATGTATCAGGAAACTTATAGTTGCACCACTACTTTAATTAATTGTTCATGAAGCATATATATATATATGTGAAGTGCATTAGTTGATCATGCAGTGTTTCAAATACTGTTACAATCATAATTTGACATAGATGATACAGATCAGAATATAGGAATATAATTCCCTTTTATTTTTTATTCTTGTATTCTGCAATATATTCTCCCGTAGTTAAATAGAAACTTCTTTTCCATGGTGACCATGGTGATGAACTTCTATGGTGGTTTGGCGATGAACATGTAAATTGCTTTGTGCTTTTAATGTTTACATGCCAATTAATCCCGTAAAATATATATATATATATATATATATAGCGTGTCCATTTCAAACAAAATAGATAAAACGTTGCTGGTGATTTGAACAATTAATAATTGTCTTTCTGTATTATATATCTTTCTATGCATGTACTAGCTAATTGATAGATTTAGGTGACCAACTAGTCTAATTATGTATCTAGTGATAAATAATGATAAAAAAAAATTCTTATTATTTTCTTGGGTTTTTGTTATAGAGAAGAGCTATGAACCGGTGCAGCCAGGAAGCTCCGAGCCAGGTAACTAAAATGATAAAGTTTTGTAATTAAAGAAGTATATATATATAACTAACCCTACCTTAGATATATATTTCTCTGTTTAAGATTGATCAAAGTACCATATTTAACAGCTAGCTAGCTAGCTAGCTTTCGTTGTTAAGCTACTTTGATTTTAAATTAATTAGTATAAAAATGGAATAGAAAATTGGACTCACTACTGGTTTTGCAAGATAGAACTGCAAATAATTTCGTCAAGAAAGTGCCTTTCGTTATGATTAAGAAATCTAGCCAACTTGGCAAATATCATAAATTCATAATTAATTTTAGTTTAGTTTATTAACCGACTTTTTTTTTTCAAAGGCATATATAAGGAAAACCCAATTGTAATATTCAAATTGCTATTAGATTATAAATTAAAGAAAATATTGTTGTTATGACTAGATTGAGTTTTGGTCTATAAGCATTACAAATAAATTAAACCTCATATATATTCTATTTAAAATACATGCAGGCACATCTAAAGAGAAACAACCGTCCGATGACCAAGAGACGGATTTGCCCTCGCGAGAAGGGCATAAGAGAAGGCGCACAGGTGAAGACGAGAGGGACGAAACCGACGTTCAGATGCAACTGTTACAAGTGCTGGAGAGAAACAGCCGGATGGTGGCGGCGCAACTGGAGGCTCAAAATATAAATTTACAATTAGACAGAGATCAGAGGAAAGAGCAAACAAACAGCTTGTTAGGTGTTTTAAACAAGCTTGCTGATTCTCTCAGTAAAATTGCAGATAAAATGTAGTTATTTATTTTTCTAACTGCTTAGAAACAATTTCGTTTTATCTTTGTTTGTTTTTTTGTTTTCATTTTTGAGGGATGCATGGGGTGATATATCGCTTACATAGATAGTTAAAAGGCGATAGAATTGTTAAAACTAGGTTTTTGAGTTGAAGGTGTTGCATGGTGTTTGGTTAAAAGAAGATTATGTTAATTGACATGGAATGATTTTCCTGCAATATTTTGTTCTCTAACTGAAAATTGAAAACTGAAGACAAAAAAACAACTAAGTTTTTTAAAGTAAGAGCATCTGTATCCGTGAAACTCTTAGAGTTTCTAAGCTGATTTGACAGTTTCAAAACCAGTTTCAGAAATGTAGATGGATTTCTTATTTAGCAATTTTGTCCAATAATTTTGTAATATTAAATCGTTTCTAAACTCTGACGTGGCAAGATCATTCGTTGAAATTAACTTCAGGGATGTGGAGATGGAGGTTTAGAAACTATAATCTTAATTAAATGCTGATGTGGCAATTAAAAAATTCTAATTTTAATTTTAGAGATGTGGAGGTTTAGAAATTCAGAGAGTCTAAAATTTCTAAAATTCAGTTAACAATTATTTAAAAACTCTAAGAGTTTCAGAAATATAGATGCTCTTAAGGTGCATGACCAACTGCATATAATTTGTTTCTTCATTCTATTATTTTGACTATATATATAGAGAGAGAGAGTAGAACTAGGGTGCTCCTAAGTTCACCCAACCTCTTGTGAACTTGATTCTAAAATATATCGAATTGACTTTAAACGATGAATCCAAACCGTTGAAATTCTTCTACCTAATGATTGATGCGTCTACATGTGAAAATTTTAAAGTTTCGAATTAATTTAATATAGAGTCAAGTGGTCAAAGGAGTTCAAAAAATAAATGCATTAAAATTAATTTATAAACCTTAAACTTTTGACCACTTGACTCTATATTAAATTAATTCGAAACTTTAAAATTTTCACATGTAGACGCATCACTCATTAGGTAGAAGGGTTTCAACGGTTTGGATTCATCGTTTAAAGTCGATTCGATATATTTTAGAGTCAAGTTCACAATAGGTTTGGTGAACTTAGGAGCACCCTAGTTCTACTCTATATATATATATATTCAGCTTCTTGGTGTATATATTAGTTATCAATGACATAATTAACAAGAAGGTCATACATGGAAAATTACATGTTGACCCTGAATAACAGGCAATAAATTAAAAAATCATGACCTAAGAAATTAAACTAAGCAACTTGAAGTTTATTCAATGTTGGGTGATGACTACTGATGATGATGATAAAATTTGAGGCGACATGAGGATCATTCAGATAAAGTGGAAAAGGATATGTCGCCACTCTTTTCTATTGTCAAAAAAGTTAAATCTGTCCCTTGTCCTCATGCAACATCTTTTACCTTTCTTCTCAAAAGCTATGGCTTGCATTTGACACCCTTCTCTCTCTATTACTTCTCATCTTTTGCAATTGATACGGATGCCAATAACCCTCTCTGGCTGAAGTAACTCAATTTTTGGGTTTTAAATCGGGACCGTACGATTTGAATCCGAGACAATCTATTCGGATCTGGAGTGCACACATTCCAATAACGAATTTGAATCTTGAGACAATTCTGAGTGACGGATTCGAATCAGACGGTCTCAATCCAAAACACAAAAATTGGGTTACTCCATGGGTATGCACAAAGTCCGAACCCGGACCGATAAAAATCAATATGCGACCTAATTACCGATTTAGCCCAGAAAATGGAGGCCCAACATAGCGCAGCAAGGTTGAATTTAAATATATTATTTAAATTGATTTTCTAATTATTACTTAATAAACAATATGTGTATATATTGAATTATATAATTCATGATAAAGACACGGTAAGATTTTTAACTATCTGTAACTGACTATATCCAACCGACATCCATAAACCACAACAAATGTACTCTATATTATGATGAACAATATAACACTGCATACCAATAATTTATTAAACTACAAATACATATATATTCTGATGAACAATATAACACTATGACATGATTAGTGACTAATGTTTTGATAATATGATATATGTTTTGTAACCATCAAACTTATTATGAAAAATATTAGATCTAATTTATGAATGAAAAATTATTTTTAGATGTTATTTTTTACTAGGATGTACATTAGTAAATTTTTTTAATTATTTGAATTATATTCATATCCGTATTTGTATCCGTTTGATATTCAATTCATATCCAAAAATAATTTTGATTAGAAGGTATAACAGTACCACTATAGAATTTATGGTTCGTTTGGATCGTCAAAAGAATCGGCCAGTGGCGAGACAAGAGGAATCAAAATTAATAGAGATAGGTAAGGGCAGTGGACTTATCAGTTCTGTGGTTTAAATTAACTGTATCTTATTAGTTCTGTGGTTCAAATTAACTGTATCTGTATTTGCATCCGAGACTATATGTATTCATAAGTGTATCTGTATCTGAAAAATTATAACAGATAAAAATACAATTTGACCACTATCTGATCCGTATCTGACCGTTTACTTTACACCCCAAGCCTTGCTCTCCCACTTGATCGGCTTGGACAAGCTTGAACGAACCAGACTAAAATGGCCATACCCTATTTATTGCACGCAAATTTAGCACTTGAAGACAGAGAAGCCCTCACACAGCCTAGAAAATCAGGCACAACATGGCCCAGCAAGGTTTAATTATTTTCCCTAGAAAATCAACGCAAATTTAACACATACCCTATTTGGCTATTTATTGTGAACTTAAGACTTAAGTGCTTTGTTATTTATTTATTCCAGATCATTGTTACCTGCTCAATTATTTATTTATTTCCCCAAAATTCAAATGTAATGAAAATGCTTTGTTGGTACGAGTGCTCTCTGTTAGACGATTAGTACCAATGATATCTTCTTTTGCTACATACTATACTGGTAAGGATTGTTCAAAGAGGAACACAACATATTGGTTGGCTACAGACATAGATTTGATTCTTCTTCAAAGCTTATCAGCATTACACAGTTTAGAGGGTGTAGATCAGAATGAGATGGTGGTACTGGTACCGCTGGTAGCACAACTAGCAGGATGAGAAGAATTTTACCAAGTTGACAAATAAGCACCCTACTGTGTTCATGTTTTTTCTTTTTTATTTGGTTTTGGCTTTGCTATGTGGTGGCACAAAATATATTTTGCTAAATGTTCAGTACAGGTACAAACTAAAAAGTTGCTCGAGTGATATAGTATAGAACTATAGATTTGAGGTTTTGAGTTTATAGCACAAAATATATCAATGCACTATATGGCAGTTTTTTACTTTTAATGCATAGATACAGATCCACCATAATAAATTAAGACCAGAATGGCACCAAAATTCTGAATCATACATTTACGAAACATATGAAAAGCAGCACAGATAACCTAATCAAATACTGGATTGGTGTTTATAAAAAGCATTAAAAACGTGAAAGCTCCGCTTAAATTCATAAATGAAAGTAAATCACCTTACATCATATAATTCAAACAAGCATATTGAAATCTAACAACAGTATTACAGCAATACTTCAGACATGCATCTAACTGATCTAAGAATACTCAACATGACTATTCCTCAGCCACCTTTGACCGGTACCTCCGAGCTGATTTTGCCACAACAGTAGGTTTCTCTTCCACAAAATCCTCTTCCATTTCACAGCTTTCATTGCCAACTTCAGCAGCCACACCCACAAGGCATGAAGATGAAACTGCTGCAACCTCATCTATAGCAGTGGGGCTTACATCGATTGACATGGCATCCTCGAGTAATTTCTTTCTAGGGGTGAATGTGACAGAAGCTGGCAACTCAAATGAGGGATCCAGCTCAGTTTTAGTTCTATTGGATGGGTTGATCAAACTCTGCAAATCCTGAAATGCTCTCCTGTTCATCTCTTCATCATTGTCACCCGTGCCGTCAAACGTGTACTTCGTATACTTTGAAGGGTTTCTCATGTAATCAGGAACACCAGAAGCTTTATCGTCCTTTACTGTCGGTTGGGGCACTGCATGAGAAATAGACTTGCTTTCTTCTTTAAACTCGGGATCAAACCTGACTCGTTTCTTTGGTTTTGGGTCGTCTTCAGAAACTCTTCGTTTTAATATTGGTTTCAAATTGGGATCTGATACACTATTTTCGAGAGAATTACGTGGTCTTCCGGGAATATCAACATCTTCTTCCTTGATTGTTTTACAGGCGGCTGAGCGGTCAGCTCGTGGGTCCCGGTAGAAGTTGTCGCCATCGTTGTCATATACCTCAGGAACAACACTGTAGATGCTGATGTCAGGTCCATGGTCCATTACCTGTTTCATGTAGACCCGGTCTGCAGCCTTGTCTTGGCCAAATGCTGCTCTATCAAACTCATCTTCTTCATCCTGCGATCAATTGATAATTTCAAGAAGGATTATTATCAGCGTATTGAGGATATATGGAAGGAAATTTGTTAAAGAAGTGCATCAATATCATACATGGGGAAAAAGAGTATAATTGTTTTGGAAGCGAACATATCAATGAAAGATTGACAAATACCACTTTGACATCTACTATTCCAAAGTGCTGGTAAAATATAACAAAGGTGCGCTTAAATTGAATTTGTCAATTGCTTGTTGAATTAGTTTCATCAGAATAAATAATAAATATACATATATCTACGAACACTGTGCTTTATTTAGTCTTTGTTAATCTGGCTGCTTGTTTTGTGCTGTCTTGTGCTTAATTCTGTTTTGAAAACAGTGTAACTAGTAAACATACCAGTATGGATTTTTGCAGGCTGGTACATAGGTTAGCATGTCTGCTTAGCTGTCTGGGTAGGTATAGTTGTGAAGGACACTATCTGTTGTTGTCATTTTCTTTGGGCTGTAATATCTCTGAATGAATTCCAGATGTTTGGAGTTCTATTCAGATAACTTGGTACTGTTTCTAATGAAATCGGTGGGTTTTACCTCACTTTCTTCAAAATATATATATACACACAAAAACTTAAGCTGAGAGAGGGTTTTAATTTGTATATTGTGCTGCAGATAATATCAGTTTCATAACATCTCAATAGTCTAGGGTTCCAATTTGATTACAATCAAGCTTCACTAGATAGCTTGCAACTGCTCTGAGCAAACAACAAGCTTCTCTATATGCAAACGCAAACTAAATTAGAAACAGACATCATGAGTTCATTACAATTCAAGAGCATACATACCTCATTATCTAGTGTAGGATCGAGACCTATTGAAGACCTAATATCCCTTACATCCTCATCCCCTTCTTCATCTACACCTCTGCCCTTTCCTTCTTCCTCTTCGTCATCCAACTCGTCAGCATCAGCCTCGATTTGATCCTTTTCATATCTAGGGTTATCCCCCCTTTTCTTCTTCCTCTTCGTATTTGCTAAGCAACCATCCTGGTCATAGAAAGCGGAAGAACAGGGGGTATCGCCACGATCGCCTCCGCCGGGTTCATCGTCTTCCACGGCGGAGGGTCGGTTCCACTGGTGGCGCTCAACATCTCCCGAGGCAACCGACCAAGCTTTATCGGAGAAGGTTGTAGAAGGAACTTTGTCGCTGAGGTGAGACCCGAAAAGTCTCTTCACGCGCAACTCGAAGCTTTCTTCCATTAACAATGGTGATTATTGCGAACTTGCGATAGAGAGTAAGCGAAAATTATGGATTTGAATTTTTGGGTTAATCTGTTAGCGAATTTCAGGTTAAGAGTTAGACCTGCGACGGCGAAATGCTTTATTTGTAGAGAAAGTAGAGGTATTTTTTGTTTGCACGAGGAGCATTTGTGTATAAATATAGATGATACTGAAAAGTGGGTCCTACGAGGTGTTGCACTGTTGTGTACGCACGCGCCCGGAGTGGATGCAATATTTAATGGTGCGGTAGGAGTCCACATGGAATCCGAACCGCTTAGACACCCAACCGACTCTCACCCTTTTCGAATCAGTCCATCACCTACGGGCTACGGGCTTTGGGCTTAGAATAAAAAAAAGGGGAATTTCACGTATACCCCTCAAAAATTTCAAAATTACGTAATCCCCCTCCAAACTTTGAAATTACGTATTTACCCCTCTAAACTTCAAAAAATTACAAATTTACCCATTTTATTGTCTTTTATATTAAAACTCATTCTAAATTTAAAAAATATCCATTTTACCCTTTATTAAAAATATAAAAGGTTCATCGGACACAAATTTGAATCTGAAGGGTTCCTCTACCGTCTAAAATGCTTTAAGATTCGTTCATGCAAAATTAGCATGAACCTTGAAGCAAACACACAAGGATATTGGAAGCGATGTGCACAGAACTTAATGCGATGTGCGCGTATCAGAATTGCTTTAAGATCGGTGCGCACTAGATTAGTACGAATCTTGAAGCGGACACACACGAATATTGAAGCGACGTGCACAAATCTTAATGCGATGCTTGTGGATCGGATGGTAGAGGAACCCTTCAGTAATAAATTTTAGTCTGATGGGTGTTTATGTTTTTAATAAAGAGTAAAATGGGTATTTGATAAATTTAAAATGAGTTTTAATATGAAAGACAATAAAATTGATAAATTGGTGAGTTTTTGAAGTTTAGAAGGGAATATGTAATTCAAAGTTTAGAAGAAAAAATACATAATTTTGAAGTCTTTAAAGGATATACGTGAAATTCCCCAAAATAAATAAATAAAAGTCCATCACATGAATTATCAGGCCGTAGCTTACCGATTTTTTTATTAATAGGAAAATAATTAATTAAATATCGTGATTGGGGAAGGTTTTCGTTTGATTTTCAGAAGTGGGAAAACCGTTGTTTTTAACAACGGCCAGAGGACGTGATTTTAAACAGCGACCAGATTAGTGTTACGCAGAAAAGTCATTAGTGTGGCCGTGATATTTGGCAACGGCCAGAGACGTAACGCAAAAAAAAAAAAATGTGAGGCCGTGATCCTTACCAACGGCCAGTCTCAAAAAATAAAAAATCCGATCCTAAACAACGGCCTGGGCTGGAAAAAAAAAAAAAAAGGTAGGGCCGTTGGCCTGAATCACGGACAGGTTTTTTTAACCCACCGCCATCCTTTCTCCGCTTAGGCTTACTCCGCTTCTTGCAAGTTGCAATTAGCATCTGCCTTGTTCGTAGATATTAGCAAATTTCCTCAGCCTCTATATAATTCCCTTACAAAATGTCAATTTCCAAAGTTGAAGCAGCCAACTAGGATGAGTTGATATATAATTCCAAAGCTATTAAGCCATTTTGTTGTTCAACTTATCCTTGTTATAAAATTCTTAATTGTTCTTTTATAGTTTTAATATTCCAAAAATAATTGGATAAGTTGCTAACTATGACGAATCTTGGGTGTTCTTTGCAAACATAGCAAGTTTTTGTGTCTAATTTGCAATAAAATTCCCAAAAGAGTAAATATCTGATAAAAAACTAGGTAACCTTAGAAGGGTGAAAAGGTGAACTTTTGAAGTGGATAATTGTTTGATAGGAAATGACAGTATCTGTGGCTATTCCCTGGAACCATACTTAATATTGCTAGTCCACGAGGGTTCCTTTGTGGGTTAATTACCTATACCCTTTTTATATATATTTTATATAATAGTCATTTGGTTATACCATCTGTTACTTTATGCTAGGAAAGCTGATCCAGCTAACTTTACATACTGGTATCAATTTAGTACCTGTTCCAGGAGGTGCAGTATATAGAAGGGTGTGTATGAAAAGACACTTCCAGGGGTTTATGTATTTTTTACGTATACTAGAACTACTTCTGAATAAGCCCTCTTAATTGATGTACCTGAATCTCTGACGCTTCTTGTTCTCTTGTACAATATACTTTTTGATAATTATCCACTATTTTGAATGGTCATATTTTATATGGTTTCTGTTGCGATATAGAGCATTGCGTGGCTATTTATTAGTAATGATTCATTTTGGCATTTAATTTTCTTCAAATAATGTAGATTGATGAAGATACACTGCAAGAAGTTGTGAAGATGGGTTATGACAAAAACTAGGTGGTTGATTCACTCCAAAACAGAATGCAAAATGAGGTACTTGCCCTCTCTCTCTCTCTCTTTCTCTGTCTCTCTCTCTCTTAACTTATTTTTCTAATTTGTGCAGGCAACAGTGGCATACTATTTACTTCTAGATAATAATTACTACCCATGATTTTCTTGATTTGCATACAAAGTTTCCATTGCAAGTTTGGCAAATTTACCCTTGCTAAATTTCAATTCTGGTACTGGCATGTGCCAGCCAAAATATACCAATGAATGCATGTCCTTTTTTTATTGTTTCATCGACCTGCTTTGAGAAAGAGTTTAATTTGTATGATTGAAGCATAACAAGTGGTTCAATTTATAGTCTGAAAGCGTTAAGTGATATTTGTAATAAAGTTTGTTATTTTTCTCGACTGACGTCTGCGATGGCATCTGATGGTCTGAATTTTCTTAGGATTCTGCTTCGGCTTTATCTCGAATGACTAGGTCTATGAAGAGTAGCTTCATATGAAGTTATTCGAGATAAAAGGAGGACCAGGGCCGGGGCGTAATTGTTGAAATTTCTTATTCTGCTTCGGCATCTGATAGTCTGAATTTTCTTAGGATCCATGTAAATGGAGGACCGGGGCGTAATTGTTGAAGTTGGGGCTTCAACTTTGGAAATTGACATTTTGTAAGGGAATTATATAGAGGCTGAGGAAATTTGCTAATATCTACGAACAAGGCAGATGCTAATTGCAATTTGCAAGAAGCAGAGTAAGCCTAAGCGGAGAAAGGATGGCGGCGGGTTAAAAAAACCTGTCCGTGATTCTGGCCAACGGCCCTAACTTTTTCTTTTTTTTTTCCTGCCCAGGCCGTTGTTTAGGATCGGATTTTTTTATTTTTTGAGGCTGGCCGTTGGTAAGGATCACGGCCTCACATTTTTTTTTTTTTGTGCTAGGTCTCTGGCCGTTGTCAAATATCACGGCCACACTAATGGCTTTTCTGCATAATACTGCGTAACACTAATCTGGCCGCTGTTTAAAATCACGTCCTCTGGCCGTTGTTAAAAACAACGGTTTTCCCACTTCTGAAAATCAAACGAAAATCTTCCCCAATCACGATATTTAATTAATTATTTTCCTATTAATAAAAAAATCGGCGTAGCTTAACTAATGTTGTCGGCTGACGTGATAAGCAGTGAAACTACTAGTGAGTTTTACTTAATTTATGATGATATAAATATTGACCTTGGTATATAATTAATTAATTGATATTTCATGTTATAAATAAGTATAATATTCACGTTAATTTTTTAATATTAAAAAACAGTACGTAAAACAAATTGAGAGAAGCTTTTTACTGTGAGAGAAAAAAAAAAAGCTTCATGTGTTCGTGTTATATTTAAAAATTTCATTATCTTATTAATTTTTTAATGCTAAAAATAAGAAATCGGACTCTCTTACACTTTTGAAGAAAATTTGAATTCGTGTAGGGTGGTTTCAATGAATCTCTATAAAAACGCAATTCTTTTTTAAACGAGTGAAATGTTCCCGTTTAATATTAATAGGAAAAATAAAAATATAATATTGATAATTGGGTAAGGTTCCATGAAATTTTGAAATATAGGAAAACCGTTATGGTTTATAACGTCCAGAGGTACTGTAGCTTGACTTTATAAACCATAAAGTCCAGTTAATCTGATCACTAATGATTGTTAAATAAAAATGTAGCTGGACGTACAGTGTTTTTTCGTCAAAAAAAATCTCACAACAATAGTAGTTAGAACCAAAGCCAAAAAACACTGTAGTTGGAAGTTATGAACCATAACGTCCAGCTACAGTGTTTTTTTTTTTTTAAACAATCGCTAATCAGATAAACCGAATATTATGATTTATAATATCCAACTACAGTGCTTATAAACCATAACATTCTTTATATTTTTCAAAATTGCACAAAAACATACCTCATTATCATTATCGATATTTCTTTTTTATCTTTCCTATTTATATAAAAAAATCGGGTGAAATGTTTCCTCCATTAGCCAAGTATTATCCGATATAGCTCGATTTTCACAAAAGCTGATAGATGCATCCATATAATTTTGGGCACGTGTCTCTGCTAATACTAATGCTGATTCTATGCTTATTGATTAATGGAAGATTGCTCGACATGCACCCAACATCAATGCTGATTCTATGCTTAACGTCATTGATTAAATTCAAAAGAGTGAGTCTATGGTACTATGCAGTACCATATCACGGTTTAGTCTGTAATACAAATCAATATTTTCGTTTTTTTTTTAATTCTAACAATTATTTTGAACCGTTCAAAATAATTTTCATATGAATATATATCTGCAGATCAAATTTTATATTTTTTTAGTATTTTTTAAGATAGGTCGAAAATCACTATTTTTGAATGGTCCAGAATTTTTAGATCAAATGATTTTCTACCTATCTTAAAAAAATAGTAATAAAATTTTAAAAAAATTTAAAATTCTATCAGCAAGTAGATATTCATATGAGATTATGTTGAACTATTTGAATCGGCCATTAAGATTTTAAAAACGAGAACATTGACTCGTATTACGGATCAACCCATTATATACTTAGTACCATAGAGTCAATGCAAAATACAAATTTTTCAACCACAGTACCACATAAAATGCACGCTTCACAGAGACTAACTACTAGCAAATAAGATAGCTGACACCTGACAGGTTGCAACAATAAAATTCTGTTTAGCCGCTGAATTAAGTTTAACGGAAAATAAGATAACTGAATTAAGTCTCAAACTAGCATCTGTATAACACAACCAAACAGCACAACCAAGAAGAAAGAGGTCTGTGTTTTATTAAGATCTGTAGTTTCTTTTAAGAGGAGAGAAAGCGGCCCATCCAAGAGCTAAAGCGGGACCATGCGAGATTGACAGCATCAGGACTCTCGTCATTCATGCCCATGCTCTTTCTTCTCTTTATACCATCTGGAGATGAATTCATGAATGCATGAGCACAGCCCGGGTATATGTGCACTTCATGCGGCACACTAGAATTTTTTAGCTTTTCCTCCAGGGACTTCGCTGCCTAGATGAGGAGAAAACAATAAAAAAATTGTTTGTCAGGTAATATATGGACTGAGCTTCATATTTCCAGTAAATTTATTTTGTCCCTTCTCTCTCTCCTCAGTGTAATTAAGGTTTATGATCACTGTATACTTTGCCACGTACCAAACGCATTAACATTGATCAACCTGACAAGGTAGCCAGCAACCAGTTTATTCTTTGTATGATTCTTTTGATTTCTTCTTCTGTGTTTATTTGGGACAGGTTTTTCTTTTTGTGCTCTACATAAATGTCTGGTAAGGCATGAAAATTTCTAGTTGAAGCTCACTTCGTAAGCCAAACAAGTCAACCATGCCAACAAGTATGGTGTTTGTCAGTTACTACTTGATACAACCCCATATGCTTCCACTGAGGAACGAGCTTCAGAATGAAAGCAGGCAATAACACATAAACATAAAAAATAAAAATAAAAACTCATCTAGAAGTGTAAAATAAACCGATGGTGCCTAAAGTATGATTTATTTCCTGCTTTGGCTTCTGATGTTTAAAAGTTCCCAAATTTAAAGATAATGTCGGTGCCCTAGATACAAGAAAACAATTGCATGTCTTAGTAAACATCCCTGCAAAGCACGGGACATATCCTGCATACCCATTAAAAAGAATGAAAAACTCCAAGAAATTCTCTCCATAAATGGTATTCTCTCCACAGTCCACACTCTTTTTGCCCCAGTATGAGAAAAAGGAGGGTCATGTTGCGTATTTTCTAATAAGGGAAGGATATGCTTACAAGAGATTAAATGCTTTGTGCGAGTATAACAAATTTCCATCATTTTTAGGGGGGGCCGTGAGTAGCACAAAAGTTGCAATTTAAAAGAAATTTGCTGGGAGAAAGAAGACATACAGTGACATCTGAAAACCCAACATAGTTGTCGAGCTCTCCAAAGTGGGCCTGAATAGGAGCCTTGGCTTCAGCGGGTTCCGCTAGCTCAGGTGAAGGGACGCCATAAAAGGCAACAACTGCATCTACTTCTGGTACCAACACACCACTTGCAATGGACAAGGCACCTCCCATGCAATAGCCAGTAACACCAACCTGTCTCAAGAGTTATAGTGGTCAGTGCAGCAATTACAATGCTAATCCCATATCATAGTTTTTCAAATGAAAAACTAAGCTACATTAGCCTAGTTGCAAACTAGGTAAAATTAGCAGTAAACAATGCTTCTTGTTTCAATAGTCTTAGTTGACCAAAGAAATGGTACTGCATCTTCTGGAGTAATTACATTTTTAAGATTTTTATTTTTTCTACTTCTACTTTCGTTTACTGAACAATGTTAAAATTACATTAAGATATAAGACATTTTATCCTACTTTCCTTTTTATCGCAAAGGAAAATGTTCGAACTCACTTTTTCTCCAACTATGTTCGATCATTTTATATCAAACAACATTTTGGTTGCATAAGTTGTTTAACTCATGAAACATATTCCAGTGATCCGTAGCACACAGTTATAGCAGCTAAAGATATCTTCTATTATTTTTCCCTTACATATACTATACGTCGAAACATCACAAATCACAATTATTCAATAAGTCGCTCTTATAACAATATGCAATGGCTCGACTCCAGCCACTGCACGCAATTAAAGTTTCTATCTAAAACGAAGTGCAATAAGACAGAAGGCTGGAAAGGTGTTTTAAAGGGACAAGATTAATTACCTTGGACGAGCCATTAGTCTTAAGCCACTTAACTGAAGCACGAATGTCTTTAACAGCACCCTGCCAATCGAGACCTTCCATTAGATGCTGTGCCTCTGCCACATCCAATCCAACTTTTCCACGGTACAAGCTAATTCAAAAGAATCAAAACCATTAATGAAGAAAAAAATTAAAATGGCTCGGATCAAAGTACGACTAGATTTGCAGTTAGTTGTCGTGAAAAAGGTTACAATACTCAATAATTTCGCAAAGCATAGATGTCAAAACCTATTCAATGCACAAGCTGGTTTTTACTTTATAAAAGAGGACGACAGCATAACAGAATCACACCAGTACTGTAAAACCCCTTTTTGTTGACATTGGCTTTGATTCTCCTTTTTTTGAGCTCCTACGCATGCTTCACAAATTAAGTTTGTGCTTGAATTGGCAGAGCCAGAATCCTTACATTGCTAAAAGCATATAAATAATGACTAGGATGCAATCCAGTAAATATAACAAATACATCAATTTCATCTGCACCAGGGGCAGAGGGAAGAAGAGAGAATAGGGGTCAATTGACCCCCATTTTTTTTTAAAAGAATTGTATGTATGTATTTTTCTATATAATTTAGAGTAAAATGGCATATTGTTGTAAAATTGACCTCCATTTTCCGTAAAAAAAAAAAAAATACATGATTGACCCCCGTATATGTTTGACCCCCATATTTCAAAAGTCTGGCTCCGCCCTGAATTCTGCACTATCCACTAATATAATAGAAAATTTTGGCTCTCAAAAGGCAATTTTCGATAAAACTTGGATAAGATGCCATACTCATAATAAAAGGACAACACAAAAGTTGCTATCAGAAATATTACTAAAAGGAAAAAAATTAAACGGAAGAAATGGAAACATACTCAGGGATAAGAGCTCTATAGCCCTGACCAAGTTGAGAAATGTGAATAGCATGGTTCTTAATCTCAAAATCAACTCCCCACCATTCCTGCAACACCACTATACCTGGTGCATTCTCCTTCCCCACCACATAAGCATCAAATGTCTGTAAATTGTAACTAATATGAAATCAAAACCAAAATCAACTGACGAGAGAGCCGAACAAAAGGAGGCACAGATACGGGAAGAGGCAAGCATTAGGTTTCTAACCCCACCCCTCACATGGTCACCTTATACTGATTGATCTTAGACTTATATTAGAGCTAATTCTAAAATTCCATGGCGCATTTTGCGTCTTGTTGTCTTTCCATGGCTTACCTAATGTTGAATTGGATCAATGAGGCCTCATTTTGGACTCATTTCAAATAGATCAAAATGCTTACGGTATCATCGCGCTGGATTTGGATCTTCTGGAAAGGATCAGTGGAGGCGGTAGCCATTGATCGGATGGGGGTGATGCGATCGCAGCGCCTAGCGAGAGATGAAGAAAAGCGAGAGGTAGGTGAAGAGGAGAGAAATGCTCTTCTCAGTAATACAGCAGCTGTGGACATTCCTCTCTTTTGATTTTTGACATAGTAGAAAAAAGGGGGAATTTCATGTATACCCCTCAAAATCTTCAAAATTACGTATTTCCCCCTCTAAATTTTAAAATTACATATTCCCCCCTCTAAACTTCAAAAATTTACATATTTACCCATTTTATTATATTTTATATTAAAACACATTCTAAATTAATAAAATACCCATTTTACCCTTTCATAAAACTATAAAACGCCCCATCGAATTGAAATTTAAATTTGAAGGGTTCCTCTACCGTCCGGTTTGTTCGCATCGCAATAAGATATGTTCGTGTTCGCTTTAAGATTCGTGCTGATGTAGTGCGCACGTATCTTAAAGCGGTTTTGATATGCATGCATTGCATCAATATCTGTGCACGTTGCTTCAATATTCGTGCATGCTCGCTTCAAGATTCATGTTGACGTAGCACACACGGATCTTAATGCAATTCGGACATTAGAGGAACTTTTTAGATTCAAATTTGAGTCAGATGGATGTTTTATGATTTTTAATAAAGGGTAAAATGGGTATTTTATGAATTTAGAATGTGTTTTAATATAAAATATAATAAAATGGGTAAATATGTGAGTTTTTTAAGTTTAGAGGGGGAAATATGTAATTTTAAAATTTAGAGGGGGAAATATGTAATTTTGAAGTTTTTGAGGGGTATACATGAAATTCCCCCTAGAAAAAATGTTTTACATTTATTGCTTATTAATATAGGACGATATAGAATCATCTAGAGGTGGAACTTGTACCTTTCTGTGCCGATCTCACAATAGAGAAGTGTACACTGGTGACTGGTCGACTGGTCGTGTTGTTTGACTATCTCACTATCGTATCTCATGTTTTCAACTAGTGTCCCACATGACACCTGTCGACTAGTGTCGCAGCCTGATATATTCTGATTGCAATCCAACTATTTAATATTTTTTTATTATAATAAATTTTTTTCTTATTTGAATTTCAAATTTATAACTCCTTACATAAATATCATATACCTTAATTACTAGATCAAAAGCTAATTCTCTAACCGGATATATTGGAATAAAAAATTGAGCAAACTCGAGTAAGATACGATAATCAGTATTTTTGATAAATGTTATTGGACACCTGACATTATTTAAAAATTCAAATTATAGGAGGGATCCACTTACATCTTTTTTGGGACACAAAATTACACCACAAAATTACACTATTCATTTTTAACATGTTGGATATATTAAAATGTGCTTGCAAATCAAATTTAATATTTTTGTTTGAATTTTTTTTTACTCTTTATTAAGATGGGTACAAAAATTCAATGGTCTGAAAACAACGATTTTGTAAAATACTTAATAAATAGTAAAAATATTCAAAAAAAAATGTAAAATTTGGTTTCTAAGCACTTTTTAATATAAAGATCATGTTGAACGGTTTTGATCAATTGTTTGGACTTTGAACTTTAAAAATAAATGGTGTAATTTTGTGTCACAAAAAATAATGCAAGTAGATCCCTCCTATATATATATTATATTGTTTAATGTACAACTCCAGAACCAAAAATGCAAAAATAACAAGTAAAATTAAAAAATAAAGAAATAAATAACACGCAAATTTGTTAACGGAGTTTGATTTTGCAATATTAGATGATCAATTTTAGCTATAATCGTACTTCAATAAAAATATATAATAAATTAGAAATATGAAAATACACAAACTAAATCTGAGTCAGATATAGCTTATTCTAGGACCGTATCAGATCCGATCCGAAAGAGTCTGCATCCATCCAGATAATTGTGGTGCAATTTATACAAATAGACGGTCCAGATTGATTTTCTCCGGACCAAACTCAATCCAGTGCCTATCAGTGTGTTATTAGAAAATAAAATAAAAATACTTTGTGATCAGTGTTTAAAAATTACTTCTAAATAAATACATAAAATATTATGATTCTTTTCGAACATTTAATCTCAGTTTATTTTGCTGCTTGGTACCACAAAGTGCCAATTTGTCAGCAAGGACTAATCATTGTTTCCACATTATTAGAAGGATGTGAAGGCATGATCTGCAAAATAAATACACAGGAAAACTATGTGAAGTTACCACAATTCTGCAAAGGATTCTGTGAACAAAACCAAATGTTGTATCACGAACTGAAAGAACACAACACCACAATCTTAGACATATATATTGCTAACTTGTGCACAAATTTACCAGTAATGGAAATATACAAATAAAAGGACCAATAAGTTTATGCCATGCCACCTATATTAGTTTTTTTTCCAGTAGAAGTTTTAAGTTTATCCTTCATGCTCTTTCAAACAAATTATCTATATAGGCTTGAAACTGATCATTCACAACTTGTGAATCATACATATCACATGGTTCCACAATATATAGTAATACACACAGTAAAATATATGTGAAGAACCAGATAATTAAACCCGAAGTGAGACAAAAAGAGAAAATCTTCAAGTCGTTGTCGGAACATCTATGGTTTTACACCGATATAACACATTTATTACTGCAGGGTAAAGCAAAGTCTAACTAGTAAATGGGAAAAAAAAAGAACAAAAAGGGATTTATCATGTTCTGGCACATCATCTAGGATGAGGTCTTTTCATCATTAGCTTTCTCCTTCAAGCTTTCAAACTTGTCAATTGCTGTTTGTAACTCATCAGAACCACCAACTGCTTTCATAGTGTAGAAATAAACACCAAATACAAAAGCTGACAACCCACCGGCCACTACTAGGTTTTTGGTTTTTGGTGCCAGGCTAGCAAATGCACTTCCTGGAGACATTTTTTTTGTAGAGGTAACCCCTACGAGAGCCAAGAAAAGAAACCGGTCGTTATTCAGCATATTTTTTAATAATTAAGGAAGAGCAAGCTCATATATTGAGTTAATGTCAAGTTCAAAATTTCTATCAACCCGTTTGAGATGATCTAGTATCTCCAGTAATGTGGTAACTAGATTGATTCCAGATTAATTAGCCTTAATTTAAACCAATTAAGCTCTCGATGGCACAAATAAAATATATAGTTCAGCAACCATACAATTAAACCCCAAATGCAAGCCGAACTAACTCAAAGTACCCCCTTGCGGTACTTAAACTAAACAAATGCGAGTCTTTAAATTGAGTCAGTTCAGAATGTGTAAAATTGCAAATTAGCCCTCGATTGTGTAATTGAGCTTGAATTGTCCATATCTCACCCAAATTAGCATCAGTTTTACAATTGGACACCAAAAATGCAAATATAGTGAAAATAAAACAAAAAAGAGGAACTTTCGGTCAAACTAGTACTATACAGTAAAGGTATCCACCAGCCAAAATCACCACGAGTACAGTACTGACTCCTTATATTAATTTTGTAGCCTGGCTTTTTGAATATTGAGGAAAGATGGTGATTATTAGCTTAGTTGAACATTTTTCTTTGCTTTTCTCAACTTGTGTTACAAAGTAAAATTGAAGTCCACAAACAATCATCTCACAATCATCAAGACAAATGATATTATCCATGTAAAGGACATCGGTTAATATCATCTTTATAGAGGAAATGAACTTAGTGCAAGGTTCAAAGTCTTTGAGTACCTCATGCTTCCATGAGTTGGAGAGGGTAAAGTAAAAATATTATATAGGAATAAAATGACATTTTAATACAATATGTTACAAAGACAGTGAAAGTTATAGGATGTTATAACAACAAGGATTTACAATTTCAGACTGCACGTAATTTTGGACACTATTCATAGGTACTGATTATGCACGAAGCAAACTGTTCTGGTAAATACCATGTTTCCCGAAGCTTCAACTTAACACAAAATTTAGCTCAGAATTAAGGTGCACTTTTGCAAGCAACATTAATTTTATCCAATTTTTCATCATTTGATCCTAAAATATGCAACTACACACGGTATGCACTACTCAAGACTTCTGTTAGTCTTTATTTGTCATTACACCAATTTAGCCTCAGTGAACCCTAAATTTTTGCAAATCATCAAAAGAGAGAAGAAAAAAAAGAAGGAAGTCCTTTGGATAAACCAGTACCAAATTCAATATGCTACCAAATTTTGTTAATGCAATTATAACTATAGTGTTCCTTCTCAATTGTAACTCAAAAAACCTTTGCTATTACAACCAGAAAAAAAAAAAAAAAACATTCTTACATGAAATTGCAACAAAAATATCTATATAAGCCAGCGATACCCAACGATAACTGCCCGTTTTTAATTAAACAGTGGTACACGACGCCTCAAATCCCACATAGAGTCTTGTTTAAGAAAAAAAAAACAACAAAAATTCCCTACAGCTTTCCAAAAAATGTTTTTATCATGCATAGACAATCCTCAGATATATCCCCATAAAGGGTAAGGGTACAGGTCTACAGGACCAAAAACTAAAAAGAAGCAGAAGAGAAAATGTTAAGCTGGAAAAAAAAAAACTTTTAGGAACTGGAATGCCTATTCTCATTATCCTACTAATTCCATAAGACAATCCTTAATCCAATACTTCTCTAGCCCCAGCTAAACCACATCACATGAGGAACAGAAGTTATAAATTAAGCTCTTAATTATCAGAACCGGAGCGAATGGGCAGCAGTGAGAGCGCAACCCCCCCACCCACACACACACACAACCTAATTCTATTGTTTGCCAAGAATATTAAATTTAGACCTTTTTAATGAATAAAATTTAGGATCCTCTAGCATGACATTAGCAAGCAATAGTCCATTGTTGCTATCATGGTTTGGAAATCTATCGGCAGCGTATGATCCGATTAATGAGCGATTTTCGAAACAGTACAGGCCGAAGCATTGGGGTTTTGCGCGAAAGAATGCTTGAATCAGAAGAGACTTACCTTAAGTTCCAGTTACGCCGATTCTTGCTTCTAGTCTGTTCCTGCCTGATTGAATTCTTCGGATTTGATTATTGACCTATTCTTCAAAGCTGGAATTGATGCTCAGAAGAGAGATTTGGGGGTTAGCCTGAAGCCGCGAAGTATGTATATGTTTCGGTAATTGAAAGGAAATGAAGCTGACAAGTAGGGTGGGATCCGACGGTTAATAATAGAGCTGATCAGAAGAAGAAAAGCGTAGGTCTGATCTGATGGTCAGGGAAGTAAATTTGGATTCTGATGGTCATCACTCATCAGAGCGGAATCACATCACTTGCAGAGCTCCGCAGGTGCGGTTTTTTTAATCTTGTCCGTTTATTTTGATCGGATAGATCAAATAAGATTTTGGCATGAATTTCAAAGAAAAATTAATATTGTCCCCTCTATCATCCGATCACTCACCGACTGAAAGTAAATCTGAACCGTCCGATCAGCTCCGCAGAGATTACTGGTCCCATCAGAGCCACGTGCAAACTCTCTTTTTGAGATTCACACACATAAATTTTTAAACATACCGGATAGCTAATTTCGGATGGCTATCAGACCTAAACTGCACTCGAACAAATTAATTGGCAACTGTCCACTCATCAAATAAAGATTTCCCTATAAATTATTGCAGAGATACGGCTGTCTGGAGTGCATACGCGCTCGGATACACCCTTATGGACCAGATCCATGAACCGCGCATACACCAGAGCAGTGGACCGGACCAGCACCAAAAATCATATTTATGTGCTCTGCAGGAATCAAACCAATTCTCTTTGGGTTAGCTACGTAGCACCTTCACCACTGTCAGAGGCGGACCCAGCCTATTCCGGGGGGGGGGGGGCAACCGCCCCCCCTGGATTTTGAGTTTTAGTGGAGATTTATCGATTCCGACTGGCTTTGTCCCCTTGGAAATTTTTTGCCCCACTCTGAATGCTTAATTGGTAATTCGGGTTAAATTTATAGTTAAAAATAAAATAAATTTCTTGAAATATGATTGGTAATTATAATTATATGTCAGAATATCATAAATTACAAGTCAGAGCATTATAAAGCATAAGTTAAAGTATTATTTTTTATCAAATACTCAATTAGTTAATGGGTTTAAATCCGATTAGCTATTTAAACCCGATTCGATATTTTTTTGCTCCTCCTAACGAAAATCCTGGATCCACCCCTGACCACTGCACCATCTTATATTTGTTGACAAAATAGAGTAGCTATCATCTTTAATATATAATTGGGTTGATAGTCCCCATATTTTTTATATTTAAGAAGGGTTGAATTTATAACATAAATAAAATAATACAAAATAATATATTTAATAGACGTATCGTATCCGGAATTTTTGAAAATTATCGTATCACTGTATCACGATACGATGCAACATAGCCCTGAAGTGTTCTTTTATGTTGACAATAAATATTTCTTTGAAACGTTTTGTTTTATCTGATTGTGATCAGACGGCTGCAGAATTGTTTCGGATTTAAAATAACTATTTTAATTTCGAATTTTCATTAATCAGTTGATTCTAAGTCTATTGTTACAATAATATATTTTATTTGAGGCATTTGGCTCAAAATTTTAAACTGCATCAATTGATATGCAACATATCTAAATTATAGAGAATATATCTATTAATTTATTTTCTTATTTTTTTTAATATTTTTTGTCAACTGTTATGATTTCAAAATGAAAATAGTTATCAATATATTTTTTTTATAAATGTCACCCGTAAACTGTTCATAAATATTTCATTTCCTTTTTGCATGTAAGATTAGACTTGAACGAAGACAACTCGCCGATGTAATTGTCAATTCACCAATTATTAACTAATGCCAAAGTGGTCAACAATTGGCCTAGCTAGTAACTTATCGTAATTGATATCAGTTTTCTTTCTTTTCTTTTTTAACATTTTTCCTTCTTCCACATTCACTGCTATGCCACCTTAAATAAATGAAAAAAATCTATCTTTTATCGTTCAGAAAACTTCATCAAAATTTCACTAGCTCATCACACTGCATGTATCCTCACCCACCTCTCTTTGTCGGATCCGAATCTGCTGCGATTATTTCCCGTAAACATTAGACAGCTGGATTTCCTAAAATTCTTGTTTTTTCAAATCCAACTGTTAAATTGTTTTGAGATTCGTGCAAAAAAATAATCTGTTTCGAGATAGATGCACAGAAAACATTAGACAGCTGGATTTGGAAAAACAGAGATTTTAGGAACAATGTTCCTCAGCTTTAGATTGCAGATGTGAATCTCTCTTTTTCACCCAAATATCGAAGTTCCTTTTTTTTTTAAACAACTAAAATACCAATCATATATTGACAAGTACTGAAATAATTAAAATTAAACATTGATCGTACTAAGTTTGTTAGCAAGCTTGAACGCTTTGTTAGCATATCTTTAACAAATTTGGAGATTCCATTTGTTTAGAGCCACCAGAACCTACTTTTAATGCGTTGAACTAAGAGATTTCTACCTCAAGTCTACTAATTAATTTAAAAGTCGGCTTGAGGTTAATTTGTCATCACCAACTACACTATAAAAGAACGAATTCCTGGCATCACTCCCTATAAAAGGGCCAGACCCATACCTAGAGCTCTCATCCCACTAAACACACACAAAGAACACAAAAGGCAACAATGGCCCCTTTAAGTTCCCTGTTGCTCCTTTCTCTCGCTGTTTTCATCTTCACCTCATGCCGTGCTGACCCTGATCCTCTCCAAGATTTCTGCGTGGCTGACCTTCATTCTGACATCACAGTCAATGGCTTCCCTTGTAAACCGCCTTCTCATGTTGTCTCCGACGATTTCTTCTCCGACACACTTGTCATGCCAGGAAATATCAAAAACAAGTTTCAAGGTAACGTTTCAGCAAACAATGTTCTGACCTTTCCTGGCCTGAATACTCTAGGTCTCTCAATCAACCGTATTGACTTAGCACCCGGCGGTATCAACGTGCTCCATAGCCACCCCCGTTCTTCTGAATTGGGATTCGTTGTTCAAGGAGAACTGCTTGTTGGTATTGTCAGCACCTCGAATGTTTTATATTCGAAAGTTTTAAAGCCTGGTATGAACTTCATTATCCCTCGAGGACTCACTCATTTCCTGTTCAACATCGGGAAAGAAAATGGGTTTGTTGTCACAGCCTTTAACAGCCAGTTGCCGGGAATTGCGTCGGCTCCATTTACCCTGTTTGGGTCAAAACCACCAATTCCGATTGAGGTACTGACAAAGACGTTCCAGGTCGATGCGTCAGTCATCCAGCTTCTCATGTTCAAGTTTGAACAAGCAACGCCTTCTGGCTAATTATTTTAATTTAATTAATTAGTAACGAGCAGACGGTTCAAGTATCTTTTTATTTTCTTTTAGTTAAATAAAATGTGGATACATTGATTGACATGACAATTATCGGTTTGTTTGTCATTTTGTCTTGATCCCATGTTGAATGTATGTTATGTAATATAAGTCGAAATAAAATTGATATAATATGTAAAATGTAGTTATACAATTAAGTTCTCTTAATTTGCTTGAAACTAGGTAATTATTAAATAATAAATCATGCATATATAATTGTTGATATTAATTAGTTCCCAAAAACCTCGATCATCATTCTTTTCCCAACAACATCACCCACCCAGATGTGGAACTAGAATTTTGATGTGCGGCCTTCGTAAGTCGCACAATTCCTCAAGAACTCCAAGTATGACTAGTGCGGCCCCCTGAACATGCACACCTAGTCGCACAACACAAGGAGGAAACTCAGCACGAGTCAAAGGAGGATTGCGGCCTTCCGTGGCCGCACAACCTAAGAATTCATAGCGCAGGAATTATGTGCTCCCACCTCTGGTCACACACCTAGCCGCACCAATGCCCAAAACAGCAGAAATCCAGCTTTAATGACGCAATCTTCGTCATATTTACTTCCAGATCCCGCCTAATTGTTTTTCAAGCCACGAAATTGATTATAAAATAGGCAGGAGACACCAGGAGAGGATCATCAAGCCACCACATATCACAATTCACTATCTCTCTCAACCCTAATTCTATTCTCCATCATCTCTGAAGTGTTTGAAGGCGATGAAGGAGATTAGAGGACGATTCGAGGACGCTTGGCAAGGAAGAACTAAAACATAGCTTGGGAATTGGTGTATTTTATTTCCCCTGTTATTTACTTAGTTTACTTGCTTAGTTAATTGAATTTCACATCATGGATGCTTTTGTTTGTGCAACTATGAGCGGCTAATCCCTCTTCTAGGGGCCTAGGTCGTGATCATGAATTTGAGTTAGTTTAATTGCTTGGATATTTTTTTATATGATGATTGCTTTGAATTGATGTTTGGTTCTTATTATATATATTTGTGATTCATGCATGATTTGTGTTTTTGAAACCACACATTGCGAAGGTAGTGACAGCCCTGTTGTCTTCATAGGTGTTATGATATAGATAAAGCTGAGTCTTGTACACAAATAATCTTAGGGACAATATATTAGATGGACCAAATCGAGTCTACCCCTAACCATAAGAACTAAATATTGGATATGGAAAGATATGGAAAGTTATGGAAAACCAATTTACAAGTACTTCGCAATCGGGATACTTAGAGTATATGTAGTAATCGATACGAATTAGTCGAGTATTTAGCCTTCAATTAAACAACATTATTATGTAGTGACAGTCCTAAAACGAGGTAAATTAATATGATAGGCTTGAAACATGAAAAGTAGAATTAGTCGAGTATTTAGCCTTCAATTAAACAACATTATTATGTAGTGACAGTCCTAAAACGAGGTAAATTAATATGATAGGCTTGAAACATGAAAAGTATTGATTCTAAGTTAGAACTCCCATCAAAGCAAAGCATGAATTAAGGGAATATACCAAGTGTTGAACTAGCCAAGGAATTGTGGACCAAATGCCCCTAGACTTCATTAACTTGATCACAACCTTATTTTTCTTATTTTGATTTTTAAAATTAGTTTTGTTACAAACCAACTCCTCTCGGGTATTGAACCCAACAATTGTGTGATTTGCAACAACCCCCCCCCCCCCAATTACTTATTCGCACTTAATTTATGATTAATTAATTTAGTAAAAACTATAATTGCCTTAGTATTTGGATCGACACCCATAATTACTACAAGACTAAATTGTGCGCTTGCAATTCAATCTACTTTGTATATTAAGGGTTCTTATAAATTTAAAACAATAGTGTACGAAATAGACCGTTTAATTCTACACCCAAAATACACATCACATACCAATCTCATTGCATTAGATTTATTAACTGCAATTAAAATTTGGTTGCAAAAATTGCACAAGTTGCAACAATGGATTTTGTTGCGATATGCGATCTTATTGCTACCATTTTTCGGTTGCGAGAAATATTTAATAGCAACCATTTATTTTGTTGCAATATATTATTGCTACGCATTTCATACAACTAAAATTTGATTGCAAGAATTGCACAAATTGCAACCATAGATTTCGTTGCGATATATTATCCTATCGCTACCATTTTTCGGTTGCAATATTATTGCTACGAATTTCATGCAACTAAAATTTAGTTGCAAGAATTGCTCAATTGCAACTATGGATTTCGTTGTGATATGCTATTTTATTACTGCCATTGTTTGGTTGCGAATACTACTTTATTGCTACCATTTTTTGTTGGAATAAATGCGCAATAGCAATTGTTTACTTGGTTGCAATACCTTATTGCTACGTCGATCTAGCAACTAAATTTTGGTTGCAATAAACAAATTATTATTGCAACCAATGAGTTGGTTGTAAATATATTGCTACCAAAATTATTGCTACTACCGGCAACCAAAATTTTTGATTGCAAAATCATCCTATTGCAACCAAATTAGATCTATTGCAACCTGTGCGGAACTGTAAACCGGCTGGATTTGAACCGGACCGGACCCTGTTTGGTCTACACTATGTACCCCTAGGAATATTAGTTTTCTCTGCAAAAAGTTTGATAAAGAAAAAGAAAAAGAAAAAAGAGAAAGAAAAAGAATGTATTATTTGGAACGATGGCATATCAGATTAAAAAAAAAAATAGAAACGCAAGTATATATAATTAGCTTGGTAAAGCAATTTTACAAAGAACATTAAGAGCACAAAAAGCTAAAGTGTTCACTCTTTGAATATATCCTCGTGTGAGGAACATACAAAAAGCAAAGTCTTGGGCTTTATTTTTTTACTTTACTTAGACACTATCCAAAGTATCTCACTTTGCTCACTCTTTGAATCTCCATAATTTTAGTTTTATCTCAAAATTAGTTCAGAATTGTTGTTTTGAATGATGTAGGGAAGGTTTGAACTGTGGGAGAGGAGGGTATCCGATGCCCATCGGACCAGAGTCTGTTCGATGGGTGTCCGATACCGTCCGATTCACTTCAAGATCTGTGTGCATCACTTTAATATCTTTGTTGTTTGCTTTAATATATGTGCTCACAGATCTTGAAGTAGATCGGATGGTAGAAACCACCCATCGAACACTGTTCTGGTCCGATGGGCATCGGACACCCCCCTCTCCCTTGAACTGTATGCTGCCATGTGTAATGCTTAAGCCATTTTCAGACGCTGCGGGCCAAAATTGAAATTTGAAACAAATCACAAGATCACAATAAAATACGACCTTAATTTTATCTGTACATTTTTTTAAATAAACATATATCATACTTCTGTTTTTAAATTTCAATTTATACTTCTGTTTTTAAATTTAAATTTAATACATTTTTTTCGCAAATAAAATGCAAATCATGAATTATTCGCAAATAACCAAATCCGAACTTTTCGTTTCTCGCTACATAGTTATTCCACAAAAGATCTATCAGACAAAAAGTTACACAGAGCATGTTACAAAAAATCTCAGAAATGAAACGTGGCGATTCGAAGTTAAGTTTCCTAATTCCTAGTTATCTTTAATGAAGAGACATACTTGTTTCACAAAAGTTACACTACACAAGTTCACATACATTTATCGATTTCTACCAAGGTTCTAAATAGCGATTATAGCAGTGTAGCAGGGAGACAAAAAAAAAAGCTATAACAAATAGCGGAGCTATAACGAAAGCTTTCCTACATAGTGTTTTTTTATTTTTAAAAATTATATTTTATATTTCTACTAATAATAAATATTATCTATGTAAAATCTCATAGAGTAACAACAACACCAAATTAATTAGGAAGTTCTAATATTCATATTGAACCAATACAAAGTCCAAATTGTCATTCAAAATATTTCTAATTCTATAATTCATAAACTATAGATACATTTTCTATTCAAAATATCACAAGTACTATCATATATTAAGTATCATTTTACTACATATTCAAATCAACAATTCTTTAAATTAGTCAAATTGAGACACAATATTATATTAAGTGATTTGGTTCAATATTATCATTTTCTAATTCTAGGTTTTCTTCCATTTTTTCTTTGACGCACAATGCATATACAAATAATTTAATTGATATAGGCCAATGCACAATGTTCATGTTTATTGATATAGCATTTTAATTTAAAGAAAAAAAAAAGCCCATGTAATTTAATTTCAGTTTGGACTTTAAAGCCCGTTTAAATTGAAAAAAAATAGAAAAATAAGCCTACGTAGAATAGCGGACTGCTATTCCGCTACGGCCTACGCGCTATAGCGGACTGTTGTTACCACTATAGCGGCTGTAGCTCGATTAGCGCAGTTTTAGTCCGTAGCTTAGCTTATGAGATCCAAAACCGCTATAGCGGCACTATAGCTAGCTATTTAGAACATTGATTTCTACAAAGATGGCATATTTCCTAACAAGTATTTAGGAAAATTATGAGATTATTATTAATATAACTCAAATAAAATTATTTCAAGTATATAGTAGAAATGTATATATTTCTTCTTTTTCCAAATTTAATTTGTTTGTCTTGCCACATGTTGCTTTGTCAACGGCTAAATGCTTCAATAAATGAAGTCATGAAAGAAAACAAATCTAGTAGCATAGCCTAATATTAATATATGCATAGTAATATTGATATTGATCGCTTACCTAATTATTACTATGTATATATTTCTTCTTTTTCCAAATAAAATTTGTTTGCCTTGCCACTTGTTTCGGCTAAATGCTTCAATAAATGAAGCCATGAAAGAAAACAAATCTGGCAGCATAGCCCAATATTTATATATGCATATTAATATAGGAGTAGAACTAGGGTGCTCCTAAGTTAACCCAACTTCTTGAGAACTTAACTCTAAAATATATCGAATCGACTTTAAACGATGAATCCAAACCGTTGAAACCCTTCTACCTAATGAGTTATGCATCTACATGTGAAAATTTTAAAGTTTCAAATTAATTTAATATAGAGTCAATTGGTCAAAAGATTAAGGTTTATAAATTAATTTTAATGCATTTATTTTTTTGGACTCCTTTGACCACTTGACTCTATATTAAATTAATTCGAAACTTTAAAATTTTCACATGTAGACGCATCAATTATTAGGTAAAAGGATTTCAACGGTTTGGATTCATTGTTTAAAGTCGATTCGATATATTTTAGAGTCAAGTTCACAAGAGGTTGGGTGAACTTAGGAGCACCCTAGTTCTACTCTTAATATAGATATTGATCGTTTACCTATCATCTTAACAAATTAAGCATGCATGCATTAATCAAACCCTAAATTCTAAATAAGCAATAACAAGTAATTAACAGAAAATTAAAGAAAGAAAAGAGAAGCATTACTAATCTTAGCAAGATAGAGAGGAGAAAATCATAACTAATTCAGCAATCTCAAATCCCAGCTGTGCAGAAATCAGACTTTAGCCAATACAGAGGAGAGAGAGAGAGTAATATTGGATCAAAATAACGCTGGAAGAGAAGGCATTCTATTTCATTAAAAACCTACTAAGCCCTTTCTACACGGATATTTAACTATAAATCCGTGTAGCTCTCTCAATATGTATACACATCTATTTAAATAAAAAAATAGTGTACAGTACCCCTTCTTACACGGATATTTCATTAAATATCCGTGTAGCTCTCTGACCATTCCTACACGGATATTTAATAAAAAAATTCGTGTACAATTCCTTCATTTCCACACGTTTTTTTCCCAAACAATTGTACATTAATTCATCAATAAATATCCTTATAGGATTCTGAAAGATATTTTGGGCTTTGGAAAAAACCTATTTGGTACACTGTTTTTATATAAAATAGAGAAATCCGTGTACAATGTGTAGTGTAGGATGGCCCTTTCTGTAGGAGTGCGACTCACTAGCAGTAGCACCTTTAAATTAAAAGAAACGAAGGTAGACTGGTTTGTTTGGTCCCGTTTGTTGACGTCATACTACAATTTGGTGCAGTTCTAGTCAATTTTGGTCTAAAATACCACAAATATGGAACATTTATAATTTACTAATTTTCTGACACCATTGGTAAAAAAAAAAGGGTTCAATTTTGGGTAATTTCAAACAATACAAGGTCAATTTGGTGCATTTCTAGTCAATTTTGATCTAAAATACCACAAATATGGAACACTTATAATTGACTAATTTTCCGACACCATAGATAAAAAATAAAAAATACAAAAAGGGTTCAATTTTGGGTAATTTCAAACAATACAATGTCAATTTGGTCAATTTCTATTCAATTTTGGTCTAAAATACCACAAATATTGTAAATTTATAATTTACTATTTTTTGGACACCATTGGTTAAAAAACGGTACAATATTGGGTAAATTTAAACAATACAAGGTCAATTTGGTGCATTTCTAGTCAATTTTGGCTAATTTGTTACATTTCTAAAATAATTTGGTCTAAAATACTACAAAATATAGCTAATTTAAAAAATTATCAATTTTGGACATCATTCAAACTATTTAATACAATTCTAGTCTATTTTGGACTATTTTGAGTTATATATCTGACTAACTAATTTAAAAACAACAAAATAAATAAATTAAGTAACAAAAAAATACCTGTTTACTGCGTAGATGGTGCGCACTGCCCCGTTTGAGCACCAAATTTGATGCACGCCTGCCTTTATAGCACCAAACCTCTTGGTGCGCCTACCGAGTCCACGCACCAAGGAATGCACCTACCCAGTCCGGGCGCCAACAGGTGCGTCAATTCAGTCAGCGCACCAGCCCAATTTAGTTTGCAAACTGGGTCTGCATGGGTGATAGTATTGAAAAAATAAAAAAAAACAGTGGTATTCATTTAATTTTGATTTTTTTTTCTGTGCTAACTGAAAAAATTTCGGCTCTATCCATATCAATTCAGGCCCCAGTGATGTGGAGCACATTTTTGTCTGAGCAGTGATCTTCTGAAGCACTGTCATCATCCAATGTTGTTGTCTGAGCAGTGTAATTCGGGAGAAAAGATAGAATCAGCAAATTTCTTAGGTACTGATGAGCCATGTGGATTAATTCTTCTTCTTCTTCTTCTCTCTTTTGGAGAAAGAGGTGCGTAAGTAGCTCGTGTATATATACGGTGGTTAATTAAAAAAAGAGTACCTTAGCTAAAACAGCTTAGTTGCAGTTACTGTGTTTCGTCCACTGATATTGCCTGCTCTTATATAAGAGAAGTAGTTCAATCATAGACTCCTATTGACTTATAAAGTCTTGAGTCAAAGTGTCAAACCATTCAGACAATAGAGTTGTCTTTTTCTCTTTTCTAGTTGCTATTTGTCAAACCATTCAGACAATAGAAGTTAGAACTGAAGAAAAAAAATTACTATAGTTGGACATTATAAATCATAAGGTCTAGCTACATTTTTTAACGATCATTATCAATCATATTAACTTGACGTTATGGTTTATAATGTCCAGTTACAATGCCTGAACATTATAAACCATAACGTTCTTCTTATATTTCAAAATTTCATAAAACCTTTTCCATTATCAATAATTTTTTTTATATTTTTTCTATTAATAAAATAATTGGACTATCCAGTATCAAATTGATCGAATAATAAAATTAATTAATACTCAGAAAAAAGGGAAGTGCTAAGATTGGTCGATATCAATTTTTGAAAATCTAAAATCATCTTGAAGGAAGAATTTTTCAAATTTTGGTCGTTGATGTTTATACAAGAATACCTCCTCAAAAGGATTCTTTTTTTAAAAAGAATAATTTAATCTATAAACAGTTTTACCATAAAGTCTCTGAAAACAGCCTTCGCATCTTGAAAATAAAATTTAGTGCTTAAAGTTTAAATTTATACAAGTCGTTGAGAAATTGTCATGTCAATGTTAGTCTTAAAATGATAAGGCGGAAATTTTTTTTACAAAAAAAGTATAAATTCCTCTGACATAGCTGGGAAACTGGATTTTAGGGGTAAAGGTTTAACAGAGTAGTTTTGACTTCATGCAATACATGAATAATATGAAATGTTGTTTTGACTATATGGTATATAAACTGCATGAAGTCAAAACCGCTTGGTTAAAATCTTTACCCGGTTTTATTCACTAACAAGGTACGCAGGCAGCAGTGATCAGTAAAACGCGCGGTTTGCTTTGTCATGCTACAATCAATGTATTACTCTCTTTAGAAACCACTTCGTAATGTAAATATCCTGAATTCGTTGGGTTTTTACATTGATGGGAACTAGTCAGATCAAGCCTTGGTTGCACTAAAGTAGAATAAGATCCGAGGCCAAATTCTATTCTATTGATTTGATAAGCTGAAATACCTGACATAATTATTTAAGAGAAATTTGGATATATAATTATATACCCATCTGAACATTGTTAGTTAGATATTTACCCATTCAAAATTGAAAATTAGATATATACCCATCTATATTATAACTTATTTATTAATATACCCATTTTTTTATTTTTCACTAAAAAATATAAATTAATATTCATAAAATATTTAAGAGACCATTTTACCCTTGGGAATTGAGCACTAAAACCTCTGTTTCCTGCTCCATTTCCCACTCGATCCTTCCGACCCTCCCTCTCCCAGTGCGCAATCCCCTCCATCCAGCACAAGCCTCCTCCGTCTCGTGCGATACTCCTTCCATGCGATTCATCCCTCGCGACCCTCCTCCGTCAGAACAGATTCATCCTTCCGTCCAATTTTGATAATTTATGTGTGATAGAAATTGCTCAGATGAGGTTCACATAAATATCAACATATCTTGTTTGTGTTAACAAAATGAGACACATAAGTTATTATTTCTGAATTGGATTGCAATATTTTGTGTTTTGGACTTTTGTTATTTGATAATTTATGGTGCTGTTTTCCCTCTTATGATGTAAAAAGTTGGTTTTTTTTTTTTATTGTCAAAGTGAAACCACATGGGTTCTGCTAAACTGATGCATGATATTGTATTTATGTGGTTATATTTGATGAAAATGATGGATTATCAGATGCTAAAAATCAAGATCATAATAAATTAAAACATTTTGACCTAATAAGGAGATTTAGGGATAATGTGTAAATAGGTGTTTATATGTGTAATTTTGTTGGGTATAGATAGGTGTTTATAAGTGTTCATAATGAATCAAATGTTCGGTTTAGATAGTCTTACATTACATGTATCAGCCAACAAAGCTAAAAGATGAGAACAACAACTAAAAAATAAAAAACTACAACAACAACTAAAAAGAAAAAAATAAATTAGAGTGACCTGGTAGTACTGATACCAGTTACAGCAATTAAAAATGAATAAGTTGGTACAGTAATGACACTTCTAAGTTCCTAAAAGATAAAAACAACTAAAAATGAGAAAAGCTGGTACAGTAATGACACTTCTCAGTTCCTAAAAAATAAAAACAACAACTAAAAATGAAAAAAGCTGAACTAAAAAAAGATAAGAAACTGAAAGGAAAAAAAAGCATTACTAAAAGACTGTAGTGACCTGGTACAGCACCTGTACCAGTCTCATTCCCTAAGAAGAAAAAATCAAGATTAAGTGAATGCTCAATCTCTAAATGTGTTACATGAAACCTGGATCAAAGATGGTCTTTGCAAACTATGCCTTCCACTACAAGTGGCAGATTATATATGCTCATGAACCTCCTTGTTGAGCTATAAAAATAAATGCAAATTACAAGATGAATATGGACAACAATCCCCCATTTGCTTTCATTTTTACTTTAATTTCACAATTTTCTTTTAGCTTAATTGTTTGGAGCATATTTCAACTTTTAGGATTATTAATGCTCTCATGTAACTAAACTTCCGGTACTAATTTAGAATTTGATTATGCATTAAAAAATTGCATTAGTTAGAATCTTTGCACGGGAGGAGAAGGCAGGCAGGAGAGATGGTGCGTGGGCTGGGGAGAGGGCTGGCGTGGGGTGAAGAAATGTTACGCAGAAAATTAGAGAAGAAAATGATATAAGAAAGAAATGGTAAGGGTACAATAGTCTCTTAAATATTTCATTAATATTAGTTTATATTTTCTTAATGAAAAGTTGAAAATGGGTATATTAATAAATAAGTTATGTTTAGATGGGTAAATATCTAATTTTAAATTTTGGATGGGTAAATATCTAATTAAAGAAGTTGTGATGGGTATATATCCAAATTTCTCAATACCGGAAATAATTCAAAGTGCACATAAGCAACTCGCATGATCACCCCCCCCCCCCCCCCCCCCCCAAAAATAAATAAATAAATAAGTCTAAAATTTATAGACTTGCAAGTCAGGTCACGTACATTTAACTTCATCTATTGCAAAAAATTTGTATTGTTTCAATACTTGCCTAAATTTTAAAAGGACTGGCAAAACTGTTAATCCTCTTAGCGCTCTCACTGGCATCAGCTTTTGCCTTGTCTTTCAGGCTCGTCCATCCCTTCCTCTGCCGCTTTTTCAAACTACTACCAACTTCATTAGAAGCATGAAGAGAACTAAAATCATTCCTTTTATTATTGCTTCTGTCATGATCACTTGTAGTTAGCATCTTAGGCATAGGAGTTTCGGGGCTGTTAGTAGCAGCCTCTTCTAAAGTGCATCTGGAACCTACCTTAGGAGTTGCATCAATACTCTTAGGAGGTATTGAGGCTAACAAGTTTTTAACAGTGCCTTTAGGTGTGCCTCTTTTCAGGTTTTCATGGAGGCAAAAGCGGCATGTGTACACCACATTGTTCTGAGACTGTCTCGACTTCCTCGGGTTCTTTTTTATGCGGATAGTGCAATTAATGCCAGGACATAATATTGTTTCGCATCTGAAAAAGAAAATCAACTTTTATATTAACACAAGTAAATTCAATCCAGAAGGAAACTATGAAGCTTCCGATAAATTATGCTCACAGATCCAGCAGTAGATGCACAACAAAAATAAAAATGTGACGTGCATCTGAATCTTACAGGAAAGTCCAGTTGCACAATTGCTTTCTAAACTATTAAATCAAGCAATTTGGTCCAAATTGCTAAAAGGAGCAATGTAGTCCTTAAACTAGTTAAGTTGGCAAATAACTAATGTCCCATTATTCAGTCTGTCTTCTTAAACAAATATTATCAAGAAACAATTGAAGAGCAGCTCTATGGGTTGAAAAAGAGATACCTGTGGAGGGAAGTAAGAGAGAACAGGACAAAGGAACTGGAAATGAGGGGGTTTGAGTTATAATGGATTTGCTTAATATAGTCCCTACAAGCTTTTTAAAATTTTGCATTTTTCCTCTTTCAAGAAAAACAAAGTACTCACTTCTGGCAGAGAAAAGACGATGGGTCTAAGAGTAACCCAGAGGCCTCGGCAGTGGCTGCCGTGCGTTGACCAAGTATTGACCCCAGAGGTGGTATTTGACCAGCACCACTTGCCCAGGTGGCAACACGTGTCAGGTGTTGTAGCTTCAATATAGATGCCACATCAGCGTGCTTCCTCCCGTTGTTCTCTTCACGCAGTGTCATATTATTGGTGTATTTTGTTGCCCCTTGAGAAGGGGTTGAAGATCCCTTCCTTCCCATCTACATGAAGTAGTTTAGAAGGAAGATAATATAATAATGGTTTTGTTACATCACAGTTCTGATTTGATATACTGGTTTGAATTTAAGTCCTTTCCAGAAATGATTAGTTATTGCAGACATTTTACTTAATTGACAAATTAGTTTCACAAACAAGGAGCTAAGAAAGCACAGATTGTTCGATCCTTAACAAGTAAAAAAGACAGTTCGTCAAAAGAGGAGCTCGCTCCTGTGTTCTTTTTGACAAGGCATTTGGAGAAACAGGAACAAAAATAGATTTCTTTAAATACTTGGAAATTGGCATCAATGCAGGAAAATTTAAGGTTACCCTGATTAGCAAAATTCCAGAAAGAAATCAAAGGAAAAATATGAGCCTCAGCGCACCACACCAGCCCCAGCGCCCCCGCCCTTAGCGATTTGACCTCTTTGTTATGGCACAAATAAAATATATAGTTCAGCAACCATACAATGAAGCCCCAAATGCAAGCCAAACTAACTCAAAGTACCCCCTTGCGGTACTTAAACTAAACTTAACAAATGTGAGTCTTTAAATTGAGTCAGTTCAGAATGTGTAAAATTGCAAATTAGCCCTCGATTGTGTAATTGAGCTTGAATTGTCCACATCTCACCCAAATTAGCATCAATTTTGCAATTGGACACCAAAAATGCAAATATAGTGAAAATAAAACAAAAAAGAGGAACTTTCAGTCAAACTAGTACTATATGATAAAGGTATCTACCAGCCAAAATCACCATGAGTACAGTACTAACTCCTTATATTAATTTTGTAGCCTGGCTTTTTGAATATTATGGAAAGATGGTGATTATTAGCTTAGTTGAACATTTTTCTTTGCTTTTCTCAACTTGTGTTACAAAGTAAAATTGAAGTCCACAAACAATCATCTCGCAATCATCAATACAAATGATATTATCCATGTAAAGGACATTGTTAATATCATCTCTCAAGAGGAAATGAACTTGGTGCAAGGTTCAAAGTCTTGAAGTACCTCATGCTTCCATGAGTTGGAGAGGGTAAAGTAAAAATATTATATAGGAATAAAATGACTTTTTAATACAATATATTACAAAGACAGTGAAAGTTATAGGATGTTATAACAACAAGGATTTACAATTTCAGACTGCAAGTAAATTTTGGACACTATTCATAGGTACTGATTATGCACGAAGCAAACTGTTCTGGTAAATACTGTGTTTCCCGAAAATTCAACTGAACACAAAATTTAGCTCAGAATTAAGGTGCACTTTTGCAAGCAACACTTAATTTTATCCAATTTTTCATCATTTGATCCTAAAATATGCAACTACACTCGGTATGCACTACTCAAGACTTCTATTAGTCTTTATTTGTCATTACACCAATTTAGCCTCAGTGAACCCTAAATTTTTGCAAATCATTAAAAGAGAGAAGAAAAATAGAAGGAAGTCCTTTGGATAAACCAGTACCAAATTCAATATGCTACCAAATTTTGTTAATGCAATTATAACTATAATGTTCCTTCTGAATTGCAACTCAAAAAACCTTTGCTATTACAAACAGAAAAAAACATTCTTACATGAAATTGCAACAAAAATATCTATATAAGCCAGCGATACCCAACTCTAACTGCCCGTTTTTAATTAATCAAAATAAAAAATCTGATAAACAAAAGATAGCTATAATATTCCTTATCAAGTTTTTAGTTCTGAATTCCTGAATACTTTTTCAAGCCCAAGTTGCACTTGGAATTAATAAAATATTGTAGTTATGGCTTTCACTTCTGTAAAAATATTTCTTTAGTTTGAAACAACAGAATGTGGATAAAGCAATGCTATTGTTCAATGTGAAATCAGGTTCCTTTTTCACTCTTAGCATATACAAAGCTTACAGTCCAAACCCTTTTTAACTCTAAATTCTATAGTAGTTTTCGGAATATTTATAGGGAATGAGAAGGTATTACCTTGTTACTTGCGTGAATAATAGCACCGGCTGGATTGGAAGCTGGTAGATGGTAGAAGGAAAAAGAACTATTTAGGTGGAGAGTCGGAACACATAAAAGGAGGATAAAGGTTTACGAAGGGTGTCGCTGGAAACTCTCGCTAAATCTCGCCAATTTTCACGATGCTTGAGGCAACCAGAAGGGCGAGAGCAACGAAAATTCGCTAGCGTCGCACGGCTGAGGAGGCAAGAGCAGTGATAGCGTCGCGAACTGGGTTGGGTCTCCCGGCGGGAGGAGGTTGGAAGAAAGACCGAGCGTACTCACCTTGAATTCGGAGAAGAAGCAAGGGTTAACAGAGAAGAAGAAAAGGGTTAAACGGAGAGCAACAAATACCGATTTTACCCTTAATTCAACGGGTGCGTATCCTCTGAGATATCTCAATTTTTGCGTGACCGACGTGTCCGGTGCCTATTCGGGGAAATGTAGGGGGCCAGTATTATTTGAGCTTTGAGATTCGTACAAAATTTATTTTAACGATTGAGGTATTACAAAAAGTCACGCAAAGTTTAAGATATCTCAGAGGATGCGAATTCAGTTCATTCCGCCTAAAATTTTGGTTAAAATTTGTTGCCGCATCACTCTGTGTAGCTAAATATGCTGCAAAATTCGCCCGAGGCAATGGCCCAGATAAGGGTAGACAATGGGCCCAGACTAAAATAGAAGCGATCCAATTATATATGGTTCAAAGACAAAATTTCAAAAGCAAGACAGGACCGAGGAACCATCGGTAAAATATACAGGAACGGGTGTGCCGTTCCGCAACAATAATAGTAATTTGTGTTGGGAGAGGAGGGTGTCTGATGCCCATCGGATCAAACTCAGTTTTATGGTTAGTTTTTACTGGCTAATTCACTTCAAAATTTGTGCACACGAATATTAAAGTAAATAGCACGGATATTAAAGTGATACGCACAGATCTTGAAATAGATCGGACGGTAGAAACCACCCATCGAACTGAATTTGGTCCGATGGGCATCGGACACCCTTCTCTCCCATTTGTGTTAAGGAGTTAACGTTAGGTACGGATATTAAATAAATATTATCATTTTTTTACCGTTTAATTTGATATTAAATAAATTTCAAAAATTATAATTTTGTATGTAAACGTACTAGTCGTAAAGTAGAACGGTTTGAATTCATTATTTGAAAACTAATATGATAGGTTTTGAAGTTGGTGATATTTCAACTGAAATACCACCGATGTCACTAGACCTGAAAAACGAAGCAAGTATTATCAGTCCGAATTCGCTCAGAATTTGCTTGAGATTCGAATTCAGATAAACAGATTGAATAATTTTTCAGATACCAATTTGGATATGGTGATATTTCGACTGAAATATCACCGATGTTAGCATTATCTTTTATGAATTCGCTCCGTTTACACGTATGTTTGGATTGAGAGTAGAGTTAGCGATAATAGTGAGCTAATTCATAATTTGAAAATAGAACTAACCCAACAAATGATAAAAATAGAGAATAATTAGCGAACCCGAACTATTCTTATTGTTTGGAAATTAGAACATATAGGGTGCGTTTGGATGAATCAAGAATAGTAGCAAGGATAGAGCTATCCTCAATTTTAGGATAGTAGCTATTCCAACATTTTGTAGGAATAGTAGAATAGTGAGCTATCCCACAAAAGACAAACAAAAAATAGTGACTGTTCACTAATCCAAACACACCCAAACGCCGGATAGTAACTCAGAATAGTGCTAATTCAGAATAGTAACTATTCTTCACCCATCCAAACGCACCCATAATAACCTTTCATTCAAATGTAGAATACTAAAACACCTTTTTCCCTAACCCAGCTATTTTTTCATCATCCAGACAAATCTCTATTTTTTTTTTTTTTGAAAAATTAGGCCAATTGGAAACATATGTCCATATCAACGTAGTCAAACTCGCGGAAAATTAAACAACTTTTTATTTCACTCTCAAGAGCCGTAACAAATGCCATTCGAATAGAAGAGTTTTATACTTCTATCAAATGAATATATATATATATATATATGAGGAGGATCCAATTACACTCTTTTTTTTTTGACACACCATGACATTATTTTTTTATAGATTAATTTTGCGATTTCAAAATCCAAATAGTCGATCCAAACCGTTCAACATGATTGATATACTAAAATGTGCTTGGAGATCAAATTTTATATTTTTTTGATTTTTTTTACTATTTATTAAGATGGTTACAAAATCGTTGTTTTTCAATGGTCCGAAAACAATGATTTTGTAACCATCTTAATAAATAGTAAAAAAATTCAAAAAAATATAAAATTTGATCTCCAAGCACATTTTAGTATATCAATCATGTTGAACTGTTTGGATCGACTATTTGGACTTTAAAAATAGCAGGTGTCAAAATGTGTCAAAAAAAAAGGTGTAACTTGATCCCTCCTCTCTCTCTCTCTATATATATATATATATATCTCTCTGAAAATTCAGATTGGACACGGGGAATTTTAAACTCTGGATCATGACAATATTTGAATCATTTCGAAAAAATTAAGTTATTTTTAAAAGATCTAATCATATACTGATCGGTTGGTTTAAATACCATCAAGTGGAATTCTTTAGAGCTGCATACAAAATTTGTAGTTCGTAATTTGATTCGAGTTTGATTCGAAAAATTTATAAAAAATTTGATTTGAAATAGTTTGAAATTAATTCAAACTAAATATAAAGTCGTCCAATCTTAAGTCATAACTCGTAAGTCGTAACTCTCGTTCTAGACGATTTTCACTTCTTGCTCTCGGTGACTACAATGACTCTTTCTTGTTGTTAAAAAGTTCATAAAATTTTTGAAATTGAGTTCATAAAAAATTCAATTCGAACTCAGAAGAGGTAATTTCGATTCGTTTGCAGTCCTTAAATAATCTTTATCTTTTATTTCGATCTCAAAAATGAAGTTTATAAATGATTCTCCTTTCTATTATGTACGTCAGTGGACCAGGTCCGTGACAAACCGAAGTCTATAAATGATCCTCCTCCCTACGCCGGTCGGATTCAGCAGCGAAGCGAACACACCATACCTCCTTTCTCTCGCGAAAGTTCATGTCCATCTCGCCCATCGAGTCGCAAGGATCCCACTCATCATCTAACCATTTTGTTGAAAAAGAAAACCCTAGCTCCAACCATGGCGTTGCTCACCTTTCCCCACCCCTCTGCGGCGGTTCTCCCACGCAGAGAGGCCGCGCAATCTCTAATCCGCCAACACCAGGTGCGTTTTTCGTGTTTTGGCCGACGCTCTTATCAGTTTTTATCAGGTTTTTTAGACGGTGCTGTAGCCAGGGTTAAATTCCTCTTTGACTGAATGATCAGTGTTAGGGTTATGAACTTCTTTGCGCTATTATGGTTTCCAAGTTGTCCCTTGAAGACTTGATAATCTTAGTATTGGCTAATTAGAGAGTAATTTTTAATACCTCAGTGTAATAGCTGTTTGTTTTTTGCTTTCTTAAAAGTTTTTTTTGCAATATCTGTTTATTATCATAAAAGGAAGTAAATAGCATGATGCCATCATAAATTAAACAACACCAGTTCAACTTTAATTAGCCTGTCACTTTGGTAACCTTGGTTAAAAGTGCTAATTAATTTCTCTACCTCTCCTTTTTTCTTATTATTCTCCTACTTTGTTGCTTTTTGTAGAATCAGCAATTGCATCTACAGGAGATTCTCTCGATCCTTCCCAATCGGTAATCTCTTATTCTTTTTAAACTGCTATTACATTCTAGTTCGGTACAGGATTGATTATTTTTCTTTCTTTTATTAAAATTTAAAATCAATATATCTTTCAGGTAGTTGGATTTTCAGTGCCAATAGGAAATTCTCCTGCTGTTTCAGAGAATCTTCAGAACCAAACCAATGGGATCCAACCTAATTCCAGGAGAAACCAGGGTGTAAATGCAAATTATCTCTTGAATTTCTCCTATGACCCAATAAATCGTTCTGCGACACGGGGCCCACGTGCACCCCCTCTTCAGAGAAAGCCGAGAAAGATAAAACCATACAACAAGGACCTCTTCCTTCAGGCAAATTACAGATTTACTGTTTTAGACACAGGAAACTATGAAATTGCATCAATGGACCCTGATAAAATGCTCCAGTGGGAAGATATAATCTGTGTGAAGTACCGTACTGCCGTTCCAGTACAGTGCCCAATTTGTTTGGAGGCCCCTCTCTGTCCCCAAATTACCTCCTGTGGCCACATCTACTGTTTCCCATGCATTTTACAATACTTTGAAAGTGGGACAGAAAACCGTAAAGGAGAAATATACAAGAGGTGCCCCTTGTGCTTCATGATGATATCTACAAAAGATCTTTATACCCTTGTAATTGAAAATGTCAAGCAGTTGTCGGTTGGCAATGTGGTGACATTTGCTCTATTGAACCGGTCAAAGGCATCCCTCTTTCCAAACCTCAAGACCGGAAAATTTGAAAATAACCCTGTTGAGCTAGAGGAAGATGTGGTGAGTGACACTTTTGCTAAGTTTGTGTTGACAAGTGATGTAGATATTTCGGTAGAAGAGGCAAAGAACGATCTGACGGATTGGTTACAAAGGGCAGGTTCTGGAATGGTGGATGACTTGGAGAAGGTGCCCTATGTTTTAGATGCAGTTGAGCATTTGGAGGAGAGAAGGAAGTATTGGACGGAGTGTAGAAACTGTGCTACCAGTTCAAGGACTGGTACCAGCCCACCCTTGAAAAATAGTTTCTCTCCTCCCAAAAGTGGGGCCTTGATAGATAGTACTGTAATGGAAAGCTCTGAGAAAGGTTTGGATGAGAAAGAAGGCGATTCATACACATTCTACCAGGTCTTTTTTTCTTTTGTTGTACTTGTATCTTGCTATTAGTATAACTATGAAGCAAGTAAACTGTCATACATAAAAATCTATTAAAAATATAGTTTTGGATATGATCTGATCATACCACTTAGAAGCTTGAACTTTGAGGTTATGTTCTGGTATGATGCAGCCTCAGCAATTGTTCGTATATGCTTGTATGTTCATGGCTAATATGTTATGGAAGTGTGAGGCAGTTTTCTCGACTGTATCAACCAATATATCCTCAAAACAGTTCTTTTTATAACTATTGTCTGCCTTCATACATGCCTGTCAATATCCCATACAGTCCTTAACCCTTATATGATACTAAGACAGCAAGACTATACACGGCTAGTGTTAATTAAATTAAAAGTTTTTTTCTCTTATCATTCTTTTTGTTATTGTAGTCTGCTGATGGTCAGCTTCTAATTCTCCATTCTGTCAACATGAAGTGTCTTCTTCACCACTATGGGAGCTATGATATGCTCCCCCCGAGGTCACTTCATTAAAAAGATCCATTCAATAATCTCTAAGCATTCCATGTTAAAATATTTTTGATGCAAACAATTTTTAACTTTTTTTTTGTCTCGTGTAGGATAAGTGGGAAGATATTGGAGCTGGAGACAGTGACCCAGTCCCAAGAAATGAGAAAGCGGTATCGGTTCTTGAGCCACTTCTCGTTAACTACTACATTCCAGGTGCCTTTCTTGTTTTAAGCTTTAAGATTTTTTTATACTTTGTTATTTTATATAGCAGCAGAAATCCTTCATGTACTTTCTTGAACCTTTTCAGCTATGTGAAATTGATTTGGGGGGTTTATTACCGCCTTATTCACTATCACCATTCATGGAAGAAATCAAGAAGCGCGAGAAACAAAGGAAGCGACTCGCTAAGAAGGTATGCATGCGTTAAGTACTTAAGTTTCTCACGTATCTGTTAGTTGCACCCAAAATGTTAGCTCTAATTTTAGGGGATTTTATTGAATTTCAAACATGAAATGTATACCACCACCTCCGTTAACCTATACTTAGGAGGTTTACCTGAGAAAAAGTAATGAAAATAAAGAATCTTTTTTTTCTGTAATTTTCAAATGTAAAGGAAGAAAAGGAGAAAGTAAAAGCAGAGATTACTGCAGCAATTGAAAGTGGGGTTGCACCTGATCCCAGGCATTATTCATACTCCCCCAAGGATGTCACTTTCTCTTTGGATGACTTTGAAGGTACATTTTTGTTGAGTGTCTGCCATGAAAAGAGCCTATTAGGTCCTTAATGCGTAACCTGGCTTTCATTTGTTCCCTGGACACATTTTAATTTTGCTATTTGGTCCCAACTGTCTTGTTTAGTCAAAATTATGGACAGATGGAGTGGAATGAGTTCAATAAAATGCCAGGAGAATTTCTTTAGCATTAGCATTAGTTGATGTTTTCGTCTAGTATTTAAATGGAAAATGACGGTGGGGACCCAAAGTGATATACATTACATTGCTAGAGTGCCACAAGAAATTTATAACTCTCATTACCAATCAATGTGGGTTATAAGATGCTTACAGCCTGTGTAATTTATTCCCTATACATATGAAGAATGGATATCACAGTTTAATTCTTCCTACCAATTGTGGTAATTTTGTTTTCCATTTGTCTAAAGCTCTGGGAAACAGCCCTGCTGCATCAACTAGTCCACCGACAATTGGAGAGAGGAAGCTGTTTTCTGATGTCGCTAGACTTGGTTTTGCATCAGGACACGATTCTCCTTCTCTTAATCCCGAACCAGGTGTTGCTTCATTGAGAATTAACAACAGCACAACAACAACTGCCCCTTCTACCCTTCAAGGTACTCTTTTACTTCTAATTTGTTCTACTTGGCTTTCTGAGTCTTGCTTTTGCATATTCATGATTTGAGTACATTAGGATTTCTGCTTACAAGGTAAATTTGAATTGCTTTATAATATTAAATGGCTATTCATTTGTGCTTTTTTAGGTCCAACAGCAGCGAGCACACTGTCATTTGCAAACATAATAGCAACTGCAAGAGCACCTGAAAGGCATGAGACAAGCAGAACAAACACACATGGAAATGGAATCGGAATTGGGAAAAAGGGGAAGAAACCCAGCAGAGTTCTCCTCTCCACCTCGGGTGGGCGCCGCTATTGATCCCAGCTTATGTTATTTCTCTGTGCTTGTAGATCTGTTTGTATATGTGTAGAGAATAATCATGATTCTGTTTTGGCAAGTCTGTTGGTCTCTTTTGCTTTTGTTTTGTTGCGAATTGCTCTTTACTTGTCCAAGTAAGACGGTACTGCTGCTGTAGCTGTGTTGCTCGTGTTTACATGTAGATTGCTCATTTCCAGCCAATAAATTTTTCTGACTATATTTTTTTTTGACAAATGTGCAAACTAGACTATGCTATTGATTAGCATGAATATCATTGATTGTCAACATTTCAATATAGGATTATAAACAAACTAGTACACTATGCTATGGTATTTTTTTTTCATGTGACAAATGTGCAAACTATTACTTTGTATTGATCAGCGGGAATTTCATTAATTGTCAACATTTCAATATAGGATTATAAATAAACTAAGTTTTCTTTCGGCCTAAAGAGAAAGAAAATACGCGCTTCACAGCTGGTACTTGCTAAAGTATATGATTATGCTTCAAAAAAATGTTCAAGTTACATTTCAAGATAATCATTCCAAGAAAGATTTATTCCAATCCTTTTAACAAGGAAGAGAAATAACGTTCTTAGTTTACGTTGTGATCTGTATGTATACACGTATTTCGCTCATGTAAGAATACAAAGCTGCTTAGCTGCAATTACCAGTATCGCACTACAAGTATCCCGAATATATTATACCACCAAAAAGTTGTGTATCAGGACTCATTCATTCACCTTGTTTTTGTATTTCATCTTGGCAAATCCAAAATGATAACACACTTTGAAGATAATTTTGTCAGTAATCATGGGAAATATGAGTCAGAACGGAGCAATACGACTTGAGACACCGATTGATTAATTTGTCCTATATGCTTTGGGTTGGCGTGGCGGCATGAATAGTAGCAGCGTGTTCTAGGCAAATGGATCGAGCCCAAAAAACAGACCAGATCAAGTCGGCCCTGGTCCAAGCCTTAAATTGTTACTGTTAGCGTACAAAAAGAGAGGAGAGCACAAGCGTGGCCAGGCGATAGCCGAACAATAAGGCGGAAACAAGTAAGAAATATCGAGGTCGCCGCCAAGTCTAAGACTTAAATTATTGCATGTATTATAAGTCGGCCCATTTGCGTATCGTCTCCGACTCATCTTATCCTTTTCTTCTTTCTCTTTATATATACCTACTTACCCTCTTCCTCACGCCTCCGCGTTGCGACCCACCTCCCCTCTCTTCCCCCCTTTCCCTCACTCTCTCTCCACCGAACCTGTTTGGCGTTTCTCGTTATCTCTAGGGTTTGTTCTTCATTTAGCTCCTCTTTGGAGGTATCCGATCGATCTCCTTTTTGAATTTATAGCTGCTCAGTTTCTAATTACTATCTAGGTTTAGTGATTTCTCGGTTTTCTTTTAGACGATTGATAAACATAGAAACACAATATTAGGAGTGTTAATATGTGAGTTGAGTGAAGTATCTGCGAGTCCTCTTAGACGTTGATTTGTGGAAAGAAATGGGGGACAATGAATTTTCAATTATAACTCTCAAATTGGATGATTTAGGCTGTGATGTGAACATAGACATCTTGTAAATATTGATTAAACTGATTGCAATAAGTTCAGTATTTGCTTTCTCCTAGTACTGTATTTTGGTAATTTGATGTAAGGGTCATAATAATTTGATACCTCTTGAGTATCTTATAAAATACCTCACTGAACTAGATATGGTATTTTGTAACATGTCTATAGGAACTGGTTGTGCATTTAACACAGTGATGTTTCCAATACTTTTGTTGTTCTTACATTCTTATTTGTTTTTTTCCCCTCGAAATATAGAAGAAAATGCAACATTCAATCATGTTTATTCATTTTTTTCTCAGATTAAATAAAGTGATAAACTATTTAGATCTAGTATGTCTTACTACACAATTCTTGCATTGATTCTAGAACCATTATGATGGTATTGTGTAACCTCCCTCTCTCTTGCTCTCTCTGAAATGAGCAGGTGTATAATATATTCAAACTATGGCGGGTTCATTGGTACAGTCAGCAGTGTTACCAACTCTGCATGGGAGCCGGGCGCAGTTTCGCCGGTCAGCCAAGACCCGTGCTATTTCCAGAGTTACAATGAGCAAATTACAAGTCCGCTCCCCTTCTCTAAGATTTTCTGGAACCCGAGTTCCACATACTTCCTTCCTTGGTACCGGATTCATCTTACCAGGTCAGGCAATACGTCCAGTCCGTAAGCAGACCAGAAGTGTTGCTGTCAAGGCCATGTTTGAACGGTTCACTGAGAAGGCTATCAAGGTGATTCACTGTTGTTTATTAGAACAGTACAACTGCTTTGTTTTGTAACAAACGTCCTGCCACAAACTGCTTAGCAATGTTAAAGTCGCCTTATTTTTTAATCGAAAATTTATCACCAGATCATTCTTGACATGAAAAGCTTTTCTATTCGAGAATCTTAATTATTTTGAAAGCTAATACTTACCTTAATTTGCGGGAATAATTTTCTGATTGAGAAAAGTACCCTTGTAAGCTGGAATGGAAAATGCTTTCATTTACAAGGATGCTATTTGATTATGTAGCTTAAAATAATTAGTTGATAATAAAAAAATTATTTCTGAAAGTAACTCCTAATTTCTGAAATATAATACTTCCCTTAAATTTGCGGGAATAGGTTTCTGATTGAAGAAAAGAGTACCTAGTAAGGAAAATGCTTTCATTTGCTAGGATGTTTTTTTATTATGGTAGCTAGACATAATTATTTGATAATAAAAAAAAGTTTATAGAAGTAACTCCTAATTTCTGAAATTAAATTCTTCTTTTTTCAATATGCTTTCTGATTTTTAAGGAATCATATTTTTTTTAAATTGAAAACTATTTCTTATAGTAATTTTATATGATCATTAAAACAACTTCCTTGAAGTAGCTTTTTTTTTTTTATCTCTGAAAGGTTATCATGTTGGCACAAGAAGAGGCGAGACGGTTGGGCCACAATTTTGTGGGGACAGAGCAGCTTCTGTTGGGGTTGATAGGAGAGGGAACAGGCATAGCCGCAAAAGTGCTAAAGTCTATGGGTATAAACCTAAAAGATGCACGTGTCGAGGTAGAGAAGATTATTGGCAGAGGCAGTGGATTTGTTGCTGTTGAGATCCCCTTCACTCCACGTGCTAAGCGGGTTTTGGAGCTCGCTTTGGAGGAAGCCCGTCAACTTAGTATGTTTATTTCTACATTTTTTATTTTGATTATGATTTATTTTTGGAATTTATTTGGTGGAAACCCAAAAATGGATTGTCATTGCCTTTGTGATATTTTTTGTTTTGTTTTGTAAGTTCAACTAATTAAACTTTGCTCTGTTCATTTTGGAGTTATGGCATTAAAATCTACTTATTCAGGAATTTGTGTTACTTAATCTAATAAGTGTTCTATGGCGTATATATATATATTAAAAAAAAAAGCATGATAGGGTTATTTTAGTTTCCCCTCTGGTGTTCCTGAGCTCTAAAATTTCCATTTTGGTCCTTTGACATATCCCTCTGGTGTTCCTGAGATGAAGATATCACGAAATTTTAACACAGAAAAAATGATAAAATGATAGTTTTGTTGTATTTATGAACTACTTGTGCAATGCTCCTTTCTTTTTCAAAATAAAAATGCTACTTGTATGCCTATGTTTTGTGACTTACATCTACTGAAAGTGTTATTTTTTAATTTCAGGCCACAACTACATAGGATCAGAGCACTTGCTCCTTGGTTTGTTGCGAGAGGGAGAGGGTGTGGCTGCACGCGTGCTTGAGACCCTTGGTGCTGACCCCAGCAATGTTCGTACACAGGTAAAGCTTCTTGGTTACAATGTAATTTATATCTTCTCTTGTAATATCTGCAAAAGGCACTAGAGCAACTTCAACATTGAATGTCTGGTCATATTTTTGGGATGTGCAGAGATAACCCTGACTATGCTTTCTCTTCCTCAACAAAGATTCAACATAGTTTTAGATATTTTCAGTGGTGCCTGCTACTTTTCTCTCAGGCTTTCAAGAAAAAGTTGCCACTTCATGAGAAATTTGCAAATGACACCTGAAATGAAATTAGTAGCTTTTCCATAGTGCCCCAAATAACTCGTTCCCCCTCAATAAAGATGATATCTGCATTGAAAAAATCTTAATTTTTCCATTTCCCCGTGTAGGTTATAAGGATGGTTGGGGAAAGCACAGAGGCAGTGGGTGCTGGTGTAGGGGGCGGAAGCAGTGGGCAGAAACTGCCTACTCTTGAGGAATATGGAACTAACCTCACTAAGCTAGCTGAAGAGGTATTGTTTCTTCTAAAAGTTTTTTTTTATCATTTGTGTCAACAATACATTTAACTCTTAGACCACACCTTGGTGAATGTTGGGTCTCCTGTAAGAAGTCTTCTTCTATTTTGATTAATTATGTTTTTGATTCTACAATATTTGGAAGTTGTGCCTTTTATATCCCTGCAAAATCGAAAATGCTTCATACATGCATCTATAATGTCCAGTACCTAAATTTGCCCTGCCGTTTTCTTTCAAGATGCCCAGATATTTCAATTCATCCTTTTGTCCTTATTTGTACGGATGTAAATATTGAGTAGTGAGTATCTTGGCATATTTGAAGTGGGGTATAAAAGATGTTTGTGTGTTTTTTTAGGTTATATTAAGCACTTCTTTTCATGCTCGTTTTGCTGTTCTCCTTTTTTTGGAGTCCTGTATTAAATTGCTTTGCTAGTAACATGGAATGGTATTAGTATATTTAGAATTCTGTTTGATTTTAAATTTCTTTGATTTGTTTTTATTTTTTACCTTGATAATTTAAAGTAGTTTTATTTAATCTTAAATCTTTTTCTTGATGGATACTTCTTTTTTTCTCTCCTGTAAGCATTTGTGCTGGATATTATTATTATTCATTAGGAAAAAATGATTTGTACCCTCAAAGCATATTAATTCTTTATTCTATTTATTCTGGTTGAATTAGGTTTTTTCCAAAGAAAGTAGTGAAGTCTTTTCTTCAATGGTAGCTTAGGGGATGATAATATAGTTAGGCTGTGCAAGTTATGTTTACTTTTTGACTAGTTACTTTTATTCCAAGATAGTGAAGCCATTTGTCCAGATAGTTAGGCTGTGCAAGTTATGTTTACTTTTATTCAATACTAGCTTAGGTGATGTTGAGATAGGTTAAGCAAATTAGCTTTGCATTTGAATAGTATGTTACCCAATCTTCATTTTTTTCAAAATAGTTTTTTGGCATTTAAATAGGGCAAACTAGACCCTGTGGTGGGGAGGAAAGAGCAGATAGAGCGCGTGACACAAATTCTGGGGAGAAGAACAAAAAACAACCCATGCCTAATTGGCGAGCCCGGTGTAGGCAAGACTGCCATTGCAGAAGGCCTTGCCCAGCGTATTTCTAATGGAGATGTTCCTGAAACCATTGAAGGAAAGAAGGTTAGTTCTCTCTTCTAATGACTATTGACACAAATTCTGTGAAGTTGTATGTTAGACCACATGAATGTCTGCTGTTGCACTTCCTTTTTTTGTCTTTCTGCATAGATTAGAACACCATGCATATGTGCAATGGAGTATGATTTTTGTACTTGTTTCTCAGCCTATTTACATGCAGCATTTGTCCAGAAGTATTATTCTGTGAAGTTTATGACTCATATTCAACAACTACATTCTCATTTTGTGCTGCCCTCAGGTAATAACACTTGACATGGGACTGCTTGTGGCGGGGACAAAATACAGGGGAGAGTTTGAGGAGAGGCTTAAGAAGCTTATGGAGGAAATTAAGCAGAGTGATGACATCATCCTCTTCATTGATGAGGTTCACACGCTTATTGGAGCAGGTGCTGCGGAGGGTGCCATTGATGCTGCCAATATCTTGAAGCCTGCTCTTGCCAGAGGTGAACTTCAGGTACTAAATATTTCTGTTTTTATCTTTTTGAAGGAATAATTAATCCTCAATGCCCATTTATATAGTAGCTAAACCACCCATAATTCTCCCTTGAGGATTGTTTAGATCTCTTTTCAAGAAATGAGAAGCTAGTTATTGCAATAGGATTTGCCATGCTTTGCAATCGTGTCAGGATCCTTTCGGTTTGCTAGATTTTAGGTTTTAAGTGGTGCATGCCATTATTCAGTATTTCCTGTTCGAACCTACAATTTCTAACACAGTTTTCTTATCAGATTTTAGGTGTAGGATAATAATTTTTTTATTGATCTAGAGAACATATATATAAACAAAGGACTTGGTGTTTTTTTTTTTAAATGATATTTGAAATGATGAATTCATTTATGCATGCCCTTGTATATACAAGCAGTGGAGAGTTGTAGGTTGGCTATTTTTTAAAAATCAATAGGCCATAGAGTGGTACAAGGATACTTCTGTTTTGTAGAGATCTGCTATTAATAATCTTTCTGTTTGCTGTTTTGTTTTAAAAAATCGTAGTGCATTGGTGCAACAACATTAGACGAGTACAGGAAGCACATAGAAAAGGACCCAGCACTTGAGAGAAGGTTCCAGCCTGTTAAGGTTCCTGAACCAACTGTCGATGAAACAATAGAAATCCTGAAGGGCCTTCGTGAGAGGTATGAGATTCATCACAAGCTCCGGTACACTGATGAGGCTTTAAAAGCTGCTGCGAATCTGTCATACCAGTATATCAGGCAAGTTACTTGATGTATTATCCTTTTGTCTTGTTTTGTACCTTTTCTGTTTCTTTAGGGGCTTATTTATTGCACCTTTTATTTAGTTAATACAATTAAGAACATACTCTTAGTCTTTCATACTGATACCAAACAATATCTGCAAAGTTTTTTCTTTGATTTTATTATTTTGTCAGAAAATTTAGCCCTTTTCATTTGCACAAGATAATTCAACATTTTAACTTGAATGTCTCTGGATATGCAGTGATCGTTTCCTCCCTGATAAAGCAATTGACTTGGTTGATGAAGCTGGTTCTCGTGTCAGGCTTCGCCATGCTCAGGTATACATGTTATCTTATTAATACTCTCTTTATCATTATGGCTGAAGTACAGTACAGTAGAAATACATAATTAATATATGATCAAGTATAATGGAGTTTTAAGGTCACATTCATGTCTCAGGACACAAATTAAAACAGTATTTGTGAATGCTATTTTGTCATGACAGATTCCGGAGGAGGCTAGGGAACTTGACAAGGAACTCCGCCAGATTACCAAGGAGAAGAATGAAGCAGTGCGAGGCCAAGATTTTGAGAAAGTACATTTTTATATACCTTTTTGTCGTCATAATTACTATTAAATTAATGTAATCATTACAATTGCTGATTACCAGCATTATTTTGCATTTGCAATTCTACCAGGCTGGAGAGCTGAGAGACCGTGAGATGGAACTAAAGGCTCAGATTGCAGCCATGGTTGACAGGTTCAAGGAGAAGAGCAAGGCTGAGAGTGAAACTGGCGAATCTGGTCCGGTTGTCACTGAGGCTGACATCCAACACATTGTCTCGTCCTGGACTGGCATCCCAGTTGAGAAGGTTTCATCTGACGAATCAAACCGCCTCTTGAAAATGGAGGAGACCCTCCATACCCGCATCATTGGCCAGGACGAGGCTGTCAAGGCCATTAGCCGTGCAATCCGCCGTGCCAGGGTTGGCCTCAAGAACCCCAACCGGCCCATTGCTAGCTTCATCTTCTCAGGTCCCACTGGTGTGGGCAAGTCTGAGCTTGCCAAGGCTCTTGCCACCTACTACTTTGGTTCTGAGGAGGCCATGATTCGCCTTGACATGAGTGAGTTCATGGAGCGTCACACTGTATCCAAGCTTATCGGGTCCCCACCTGGTTATGTTGGGTACACTGAGGGTGGCCAGCTTACTGAGGCAGTTCGACGTAGACCATACACTGTGGTACTCTTTGATGAGATCGAGAAGGCACACCCTGATGTGTTCAACATGATGCTCCAAATCCTTGAAGATGGGAGGTTAACCGACAGCAAGGGCAGAACAGTTGATTTCAAAAACACCCTGCTCATCATGACATCCAACGTTGGTAGCAGCGTGATTGAGAAAGGCGGCCGCAAAATTGGGTTTGACCAGGAGTCTAACGAGCAAGACAGCAGCTACAACCGCATCAAGAGCCTTGTCACTGAGGAACTAAAACAATACTTCAGACCCGAGTTCCTGAACAGGCTCGACGAGATGATTGTGTTCAGGCAACTAACCAAGCTCGAAGTGAAGGATATTGCTGACATAATGTTGAAGGAGGTGTTTGATCGGTTGAAGAAGAAAGATATAGACTTGCAAGTGACAGAGAGGTTTAGGGATCGGGTGGTGGATGAAGGGTACAACCCAAGCTATGGTGCCAGGCCTCTCAGACGTGCCATAATGCGGCTGCTCGAGGACAGCCTTGCCGAAAAGATGCTTGCTGGTGAGGTCAAGGAAGGGGACTCGGCCATTGTTGATGTAGACTTGGATGGGAAAGTTGTAGTCTTGAGTAGTGAGAGTGGTGGTGCTGCCAAGGAGGTCGTTGCCCCGCCAGCTGTGCCCGTGTGATTGACTTCATTATGGTTTTCAGTAGCTAGTTATCTTTTTCTTTTATATTTAATATTTTGTTTATCCTTTCCTATTGTTGTTTGGCCTTGATGATGAAGTGCTTGGACTAGGGACTTAGTGTAAGGTGTACCAAATATATAACTGGAAGTTAGCTCATGATAGCACTATATCAAACTGTATTATCAAATTGTTCAGTGTAGCATCTCTCTGTGTTAAATTGGAAGACTCAGGGTTTATGAAAAGAACTGTAAACAAAGTGTTTCAGAATTTTATCTGGTACAAGTCCGTTTAAGTTGATCGAGAACTATTGGCATTGGGAAAATGTTCTGATACATGACTGGTTTTGTTGTGGACAATGTTGAATCATCTACCAGTAACTTAGTCGTTGATATGAATGATTTATGTACATTGTTTTCGTGCTGTTATGCATAAGAGAGTTGGGTCATCTGCCGTAGCAAGGCTATTGTTGCTGTACCTTGCACGTACATAGACTTGGATCCAGATCTATATTTTTTTCTTTTTCTGAGGATGTAGCATTATATTTTTTTTTTCGTATATTTATTTTTCTTTTAAAGGTGTGGCATTTGAATTTTTTTGTCAGGCATTTACGGAGTCGAACGTGTGAATCTGGTTTCAAAAAATTGTACGTGTGGATTTTATTCATAAAATTGTACGTAGTTCATATTTTGATTAAATTAATACAATTAATTTCCTCGGCGAACTTCATTCCCTCCCCTATGATTTATTTGAATACAGTTTTACTCTTAAAACAGAGAATAATTCCAGAAACATAATTTTTTCCTCACATTCACAAAACAGTCTTCTACAAACAACTCTAAAACACTAGTCATATTAACAAAATGCCGCTATGCGACGAATTGATAGTAGGTCCGATGCCCATGGGACCTACTTTGGTCCAATGGGTGTAATGACCATCTGATTTGCATCAAGATTTGTGCAAACTACATTAAAATCCATGCATCTGTTTCAATTTCCATGCGCACAAATCTTGATGCTAATTGTACAGTGTTAGAGTTAATTGGACCTAAAAGTAGGTCCGATGCCCATCGTACTCCCATCTCCTATTCGACATGTAAATATCCCTAATATAAAGACTACTATCATTAAAAGGTCTGGGGTAGAGGTTTGCCTATTAGGAAGGAAGTAAAGAGCACTAGGGACCTCTGTGGTTGAGAGAATGGAGCTTCGTGTGAAGCTCCTCTTATTGTTGCAAAAGTAAGCCTATCTCCATACACTTGAGTCCATCCTCCTACCTTCATAATTTAATAAAAAAACAACCAATTAAACAAAACTTCTGTACCCGATATCACATTCATTAAATCTGTTCAGTAAGATAAAAGCCATTTGCAGGGCGGGGGATACTTAGAGAATTCTTGAAAAAATTGTAACGGAATGGGTAGAAGAAGTTTGTTCTATGTTTCCATTTCTTATTTAACAAAGCAAGAGATATCTTACAGTTACAGAGTGTAATTACACAACCCATGGCTTGAGTTTTGAAAACTGAAAGCCAAATTTTGATATATAATATCCAAAATGCTTTCTCATGTTACTTGTTACTATGGAGTATGTATAAATATTGGTTAACTTCAGTCACACTTTGCAGCTTATGCCTATCATGATTGATGTGAAAGATATTCTTCTTTGAATAGAAAATACCTGTGTACCAGCGAACCAAACCCTGTAAGGAACTGTAGTTTTCAGGCCTATTTGTTTGGCTAGATTGTGCACTAAAGATCTACTACCGGTCAAAGGTATGACAGAGTCTTGATCACCACTGCATAAGAAACAAATTATACAGCTAGTTTAGACCCAAAAAAAAACTTATGAGATAACCAATTAGGCCATTAGTTTAAAAGTTTAAACTAGTATGGACCCATAATTTTATTAAATAATGCTCTTAAACAGAATCCTCATAGATTTTTTTCCTTTTTTTTGAAATAAATAAACCAACTTAATTGATATCGTTACCTGTAAACTAAAACAGAGACGCCAGAGTTGACAAGCGAGCCGACAACTGAGATCGTTGGTATTTGCAAGTTAAGAACCTCATAATCTAAAACACTGCAATGAAGAGAGACATTTGTGACATCTGCACTTACTGGTGCATAAATTAAACCATTTTTGGCAACAAGTACCTGCTACAAACATCCCATTTTGTTACCCCATTGAGCCGTGCATGCATGGCATCTTGTACATCCTTTCGGTTGAGATAAGTTGCAGTTTCATCCTCTATGCACACATCAATCCTCTCACCTACATGCTACATCAAAACACAGCAAGATACCAAACTCACTATCTGCACATCTTATTTTTACTAATGATTTGTATAGGAGCTCTAGCCACTTCAAGAACCTGGTTTCTTTTTATTTAATAGATTAATATGATAACTCGTGTAATATTCATCTAAAATTTTAAATTCTTAAAATGTTAGTTTTTTTGCTAGCTTGTCATTTGTTAATTTAATAGAAAAGTCTGCAACAATTTTCATGTGTTAAATTCTTAATATGATAACTTGTGATGTAATACCAAGAAAATTTGTAACACTCACTTGAGGGCTAAGGATTTTGGATTGGGAAAGAACTGAAGAGAGGCACACATCAAGGGTAACGTCGTACTTATCGACAAAACGACTTGTTTCTTTCGTCACTTGGTTCATTACCCGTTCACAAACAGGGCTCAGAGAGCCTCTATAATACTCACTCACATATCGCGAGTAGTTGCACACAGAAGTAAAAATCCTGTAAGTTGAGTCTGATATAAGCCCATGGGACCAGAAGAATTCCGCTCTTGAGTTGAAGTCTGTTGCAAATTCAAGCACTGGGTTGCCCAACTTTTATTGCCAGGAAAAAAAAAACATACAGAAAAATTAATGGCCAGTTAAATAATCAACAAAAACTGACATCAGTTAACTTGGAATATCATTTAAATGTTAGTTTCTGGTTTTTATGATCCGGCATGGAAACATAAGAGTGAAGGTTTGACAGGATTCACAAATCCTATTTAACAGGAATGGCGAAGCAACCATAAGAATTTTCAGGTATATACTCAAGTTCAATATCAGGAGATGAAGTATTCCTGAGAAAGAAAAGAAAGATTTGTTTTGTTGAGACTTACAGCAATGCCCTTGAGATTAAACAGCTTTCCTTTACTGTTAAATTCAACGATAAGTTGTGCAAGTTGCGGAACATAATGCCCTGCATCCAAAAACAAGTATATTAAATAAGTTGAAAACAGAAATCTTAAAATTCACATCATGTACCCTTGAAGAAATTCAAAATTGAGATTGCATGGAAAAAAGAAGTACATCATTTCTCTCCATTATCAAAAGTGAGATGAAAAGTTAAGTGCTGTTTTGGTATATTAACTGAGAGTCAATGATGATATGAACCCGGGATTTTTCTCATGGTTCTTGTAGGTGCACATGAGATGCTTTTATATTTTCTCCGGGATATATATTACAAAGAATTTAGAAGTTTATCTAGAAGCCGCAGTTTGTTATATTTATGATATGTTATAATGGCAACAAATTTATTTGCAAAACGCAACAAAAAAATGATAAAACACACTTCCTATTATTAGTGACCAAAAGATAGACTCTGTATTAAATTTAGTTCAATTTGAAAAATGATCAAGCATTAATTGAAGAATTTGAAAAACTAATAGTTTGGTTTAATCAACTTTGATTAGTGACCAAAAGATTCCTAAAGTATACCAAATTTGATACATGACCAATTTACATGACAAAGAACACAATAATACTTTTCAGTGTTTTAATTTCAATAAGTTATAACATTGATTATAATAATTGTCAATAATTAATTCCCTAAACAAAATGTAAAAGCATTTTGACAGAAATATCTAAAACTAGCAATAATGGACGTACCGGCATAGCTCTCCCCGGTGATGTAGAGATCCCTATCCTTGTATTGTGGGAATTTAGCAAACCACCTTTGCAAGAACATTAAATTATCCCTAGCTTCAAGTTTTTGAAAAGAAAAGAAAAACACGCACACACACTGCATTTTAGATATCGTTGCGTCAAAGAGTATCACAATTCTAAAAAATTGCGTTTGGATGGTGAAGAATAGTCATTAATCCGGATTAGCACTATTTTAAGCTACTATTCTACAATTGGGTGTGTTTGGATTAGCAAATAGTCACTATTCTTTGTTTGTCTTTTGTGGGTTTTCTCACTATTCTACTAATCCTACATAATGTCGTATTAGCTACAATTCTCAAAATTGAGATTAGCTCTATTCTTACTCTATTCTTGCTCTATTCTTGCACATGTATACAATAGAAATCTTTTTTTTCTTCTTTTAATTATGTTACATCTTTGCCAAAGAAACAAAGAACAAAAGGGATGTTTTTTTTTATTTTATTTTTGAATGTTGTGATCCCATACAATTAAACATATATATATAATTAGAATATCTCTATGACTTTTTCTAAAAGCTATTGACACAACTCCACCATAATCAGACTCACCAAATTCAATAAAGCTAAGCAACAGCCTATTATAAAAACGAACCAATTCCAATGAATCCAGTACCCTTGAAAGAGTAAGCACCTGTCATTTTATCATTAACACCCTCATAGTCTGAAGAATTGCTTGAATATGAGAATCCAACCCCAGCTGGGCTCTCTACGTACAACATATTTGCTTCTGAAATTAAATTCAAAAAGAAAAGAAAAAAGTTGACATTGATATTATGCTTTTCTACCCTCATTGGAAAAAAAAAAGTTCCAAAAAAAAGAAAACAAGAACTGTTTTTAATTTTCTATAAGCAAAGGAAATTTGAAAAATACCTTTATTCCAACTATACTTGTTTCTCACCAATTTATTCCCATTTGGTCTGAATGGCCCATTTTCAGAGAATGCTCCTACCCCAACAGAAGAGCAACCTGGACCTTTTTTTATTTTTGTGGGAAAAAAAAATGAGAGAGAGGAAAGAAAATTAAAAGAGGTATCTTTGTTACTCATAACAATTAAGAAAGATAGCATCTTTCTTTTTTGGGTCTATTTTATTTACCTCCATTTAACCAAAGAACAAGTGGTTTTGATGCAGGATCGATCTCAGACTCAGCGAAATAATAAAAGAGAGATCTTTGTTTCACATCATCTACTGAAATGTAGCCTGAGAATTGGTTGAAGGTTACATTTGGTTGGCCCGGGAGAGCTGTTATCTTGTCATTTAGAGAGAGAAAAGATGTCGTTTCTTGAGAGACACCAAGATTGACCAGAGATGTAGCCATAACCATGGCCATGGCCATAGACTGTAGACAGAGAAAGAAAATAGCCATGGTTGAAGAAAGAGAAAAGGTGCTAATAATGAGTGATGCGGTCGAGGAGAGTAATAAATAGCGTGCATTTAATTTAGATATGTGTAGTGAACTAGAGTTTGGTAAAGGGGCCGGGCAGGGCAGGACGGGCACGGGCGGTTACGGGTACGGGCGTCACCGGCACACGGGCACACGGGCACGGGCATCACGGGCATTTTTTTCAAAAAACCTGCCCTACCCGTTTAATGTCCGTGCCCGTCAAGGGCTCGGAGGCAGGATAGTCCAGGCACCGGGGGCAGGACGGGCACGGGCTGGGTTTTTTTTTTTTCTATTTTTTTTTTCTATTATAAATCCAAATTCATACCAATAAATTATAGATCCAAATTCATACTAGTTTAAATTCATTTGATATGGTTGTAACTCAATAATTCATGTTATAATAAAATATAAATTAAAAATTTCTTAAATCAATTACTTTAAAAATAATTAAGCTCTTATTTTAAAACAATAGATTAAAAAATAAAAGTTACCCTCCTCTTTTATTCCGGGCTTGGGACCGGCTATGTAAAATAACATAGGCAGAGTTCTAACCTTTTTTTTGTTAGTTGAGGTCTAACTATATCAGATCTGACCTTAGAGGTAAAAAAAACCAGTAGAAAGAACAAGAAAATAAAATCGAACAATAGCAAACCCTACATTCAACCATTGATCGCTATTCCAACTCTACAATCGAACACACACATAAACTAATCTAGATACAAAATACAAAATAACAATAAAGAATAGAAAAAAAAATCCGGATTTCAAAAATAAAATCTAACATATTCAAAACAAATCTAATTACTTCACATATTCAAAAAAATAAATCTAACATCTTTTATTAACCTATTAAAAATAAATCCGAATTTCAAAAATAAAATATAACATATACAAAACAAATCTAATTACTACACATCTAACAAATCTAACATAAACTAAATAAATCTAACAAATCTAACATAAAATAAATTTTACAAATCTAATTACTTAACAAATTTAATAAATCTAACATAAAATACCGATTCTGATCAAGTTAGTTGAGGTCTAACTGTATCAGATCTGACCTTAGAGGTAAAAAAAACAGTAGAAAGAACAAGAAAAAAAATCGAACAATAGCAAACCCTACATTCAACCATTAATCGCTATTCCAACTCTACAATCGAACACACACATAAACTAATCTAGATACAAAATACAAAATAACAATAAAGAATAGAAAAATAAATCCGAATTTCAAAAATAAAATCTAACATATTCAAAACAAATCTAATTACTTCACATATTCAAAAAAATAAATCTAACATCTTTTATTAATCTATTAAAAATAAATCCGAATTTCAAAAATAAAATCTAACATATTCAAAATAAATCTAATTACTACACATCTAACAAATCTAACATAAACTAAATAAATCTAACAAATCTAACATAAAATAAATTTTACAAATCTAATTACTTAACAAATTTAATAAATCTAACACAAAATACCGATTCTGATCAAGTTAGTTGAGGTCTAACTGTATCAGATCTGACCTTAGAGGTAAAAAAAAACAGTAGAAAGAACAAAAAAAAAAAATCGAACAATAGCAAACCCTACATTCAACCATTGATCGCTATTCCAACTCTACAATAGAACACACACATAAACTAATCTAGATACAAAATACAAAATAACAATAAAGAATAGAAAAATAAATCCGAATTTCAAAAATAAAATCTAACCTATTCAAAACAAATCTAATTACTTCACATATTCAAAAAAATAAATCTAACATCTTTTATTAACCTATTAAAAATAAATCTGAAATTTTAAAAATAAAATCTAACATATTCAAAACAAATCTAATTACTTCACATATTCAAAAAAATAAATCTAACATCTTTTATTAACCTATTAAAAATAAATCCGAATTTCAAAAATAAAATCTAACATATTCAAAACAGAGTAAGGCTTGGGTGCTATGGATAGCACCGGAGCCTCTATGCAACGGCTCAAAATTTGAGTTTTCAAAATCCTAACGGCCGATCCAAACCGTTCAATATTTAATCTGTACTAAAATATACTTGCATACCAAATTTTATATTTTTTTGAATTTTTTTACTATTTATTAAGTATGTTACAAAACTGCTGTTTTCAGTGATCCAGAATTATTCAAAAACAGCGGTTTTGTAACATACTTAATAAATAGTAAAAAAAATTCAAAAAAATGTAAAATTTGGTATGCAAGTACATTTTAGTACAGATTAAATATTGAACGGTTCGGATCGGCCGTTAGGATTTTGAAAACTCAAATTTTGAGCCGTTGCATAGAGACTCCGGTGCTATCCATAGCACCCCAGCCTTACTCTTCAAAACAAATCTAATTACTACACATCTAACAAATCTAACATAAACTAAATAAATCTAACAAACCTAACATAAAATCAATCTTACAAATCTAATTACTTAACAAATTTAATAAATCTAACATTCAATAAATATAACAAATCTAATTACTTAACATTCAATAAATCTAACATAAACTAAATCTAACATTCAATTTTGAATTTTAGGAAAAAAAAAAAGAAAAAAAATTCTGTCACGGGCTCACGGGCAGGGACACAGGCACGGGCACGGGCTCACAGGCACGGGCGACGGGCACGGCGGGCCGGGCACTCACAGGCATTTTTCCAAAAAAATGGGTCCGGCCAGTTTAACGCCCGTGCCCGTGTGCCCGTGGATGCCCATGGCACGGGCACGGGCACGGACGGGCACGGACGGGTCGGGTCCCCGGGGGCATTTACCAAACACTAGTGTAGTGTCTTCTTTTATTTTTTCGAGGCAACCCAATAACAACCGAAATTCCATAATCCAAAAGATAAACTAAAAAACCATAAAATACAGATAGTTCTAAAAATATCATTACCGCCGATTTAATCTACATATTCATTAATGGAGTCCGCAGATTGAATTAGTGGACTATCAAAATTTCAATTTTAGCGTATTATAATAGAATTAATGAGTTTTTAGGGTCTGCCAATTCAATCTATGGACTCTATTAATGAGTTTATTGAATTAGTGATTCTGATATTGTTAGAATTCTCTGATTTCAGTAATGTTTTAGTTTTTTTTATTTTGAAATAGTATGAATAAAAATTTCGGCAATGTAGTCCCTACCAAGTTCTCAAAAATAAATAAATTCGGCAATAACAACCCTCCGTTGAGTATGCTTCTCTTTTTCTTCTTGTTGTATCCTTCTCTTTGGATATTAACGGTCATTACGAAATCAGAGAGTTACTATTGGAGATTCATAAAAAAATTATTTCAATTATTAGTTTTCTAACAATTAATTAGAGTTAATTTATTGTTAAGAATATTATTTTAAATATATGGTATTATATAAATAAAAAAAACTAATGCTATTAATGAAAAATAAAATACATTTTAAGCTAAAAGTATCATATTGAAGAACTTGTAGGAGAAGTGATACTCATTAATTTTTTCATTTTCCTCGCTCGTTACATACTTTTTGTGATTTTTCGAGATTTTATTTTCAATATAAATAATCGAACGATTATTTAAGAAGTACATTTTATTAGAAAGCCTAGTCTTGAGGGAGGTAAATTACTATCATGTTGTGATTAGTCGTGTCGTGATTTGGATTATGTTTTGTGCCGCGTTGTAATTAAGTTAAATTTCTATGTGATGCCTCATACTGTGATTAAACGTGATATGATTAGTCATGATATGCGAATGATCATGACAAGTTAGTCGTTTCATGATCAATTATAAGCATAACATAACCGGTCACTTTTGATCACGTGTAGTTAATGTTTAACAAATTTTTTTAAAACAATTGAAGTTTCTTTAAGAAAAAAGTCAGAAAAATGTGAAAATGAAAAATAAAATTGTAAACAATATTAAATAAAAAATAACGTCATAATTTTTTTTGTGTGTAAATAGTGATACTAATTTTTTGTTGTTTTGGTCATGTTCCGTGCCGTGTTATGATTAAATCAGTTTGCGTGTTACAGTTCTTGTCGTGTATTGTCATTTTTTTTCAAAAACAATTGCGCAGTGTGAATTGACACAATATATGATTCATAAACCACGTTTATCATGTACTTTTCTGTTTTAGCATAATTATAATTATATGTGTGTTAAATATAGTCAACATAGTATTGTCAATATCTCTATCCGTAGTAAATATTTTAAAAAGAAATAACATAAGAGTTCACCCAAAAAGGAATAACAAAAACAATAATAGTTACTAACATTTAAGACAAAAAATTACTATTCAGCATACTTCTAATTTAAAGTAATAACAAAAACAATAATAGTGACTAACATTTAAGACAAAAAAATTACTATTTAACATACTTCTAATTTCTGATTGAATTAATGTTGAATACTTAAAGGGAGTGCTTGAACAAAAATATAATAACTTAGAGGGACTTTTTTTCACTTAGTTCCTATCAAGGTTTTTGGAAAAAAAAAAATAAAGGATTTTTTTTAAAGGTTGTCCGTGGCTATCAAGTTTAATTTAAGGAACTATAGAACAAATAACAACTATTCAGAAGTTTAAAACAAACTTTTTTTTGTTAAATTATACTCGTTATGGAACCACCGTAAATTTATCTCTAAAATCTTAGAGTCTGTTCAGCGGACCATTGGGAATGGACATGAACGCGGGAATTGAACTAAAAACTACTATTCACGTGGGAAAAAAAAATTCAATTGAACTAAATTTTTTTTTTCCGCAGGAATAGTGAGCCGCCGAATAGGGCCTTAACGTTTGCGCTTGAAAGTGTTGGTTCAAATTGTGATACTAAATTTTAAGAAACAAAACTTATAATGCTTGCATCTCGTCGCCTTGATATGTATTCGAAAAAGAATGAGTCTATGGTACTATGTATGTTACGGATTGATTCCTAATACGGGTCAATATTTCTATTTTCGAAATCTTAATCTTTTACCTATCTTGAAAAATAGTAAAAAAATTATAAAAATATAAAATTTGGTCTACAATACATATTCATATGAAAATTATTTTGAACATTTCGAATTCACTGTTAGAATTTTGAAACATAATTTTATTATTTTTTCTAGAAACATCATTGTTATTCTTTATAAAAAAAAAAAGGATACGACGGAAAAAAAAAATTAAACTTTTTATGTACCTCAACAAAAGTATTTGGGATGTAAAGTAGGCTTTATAGCCTAGCTCTTTTCTCTGCCGTGTAAAATAATTACCGATGCTTTTCTCAATGCTGCTTTTCAATAGTAGTGTCCCTGTTCTTTATTTCGTCCTAATTCCTAATTTCCCTGACATCTCTAACTTCATAGTTCATGCATTATCCAAATTCCCTATACGGTATCATGGCATATATACATATGAGTAGAACTAGGGCGTTCTTAGGAGTACCAAACTTTTTTGTACTCTTAACTCTAAAATCTATCGGATTAACTTCGAACAACGAATCCAGACCGTTGAAATCCTTCTAACTTATGAGTGATGTGTCTACCTATGAAAATTTGAAAGTTTCGAATTAATTTAGTATAAAATCAAGTTGTCAAAAGTCTTCCAAAATATGAATGCATTAAAATTAATTTAGAAACCTTCTAATTTTGATCACTTGACTTTATATTAAATTAATTTGAAACTTTAAAATTTTCACATGTAGACGCATCACTCGTAAGGTAGAAGGATTTCAACAGTTTGGATTCGTCATTCGAAATTAATCTGATAAGTTTTATAGTTAAGAGTACAAAGAGGAGTACTCCTAGGAGCACCCTAGTTCTACTCTATATATATATATAGACACACACACACACACACACACATATATAGAGTCCGACTATGGTACTCTATAGAGTAAAACATATTTATACTCTACGCTATATCTCCATTTTCAAAGTTCAAATAGTCGATCCGAACCGCTCAACATGTTCTCCGTATTGAAATGTGCTTGGAGACCAACTTTTACATTTTTTGGAATTTTTTTTCCTATTTATTAAGCCACTTTGAAAATCGCAGATCCACTGTAAACAGTAAAAAACAATAAAAAATTCTGAACCATCGGATCTGCAATTTTCAAAGTGGCTTAATAAATAGTAAAAAAAATTCAAAAAATGTAAAATTTGGTCTCCGAGCACATTTCAATATGTAAAACATGTTGAATTGTTCAAATCGGGTGTTTGGATTTTTAAAATGAAAATATAGTGCTATAGAGCAAAAACTTGTTTCACTCTATAGCGTACCACTGCCCAATTCCACTCACACACACATATATGTATATGTATGTGTGTGTATATATATATATAGAGGAGGGATCAAGTTACAACAATTTTGAGTTACCACAAAGTTATAACAACGGTTTTTTTCATTTTCAAAGTCCAAATCGTCGATCCAAACTGTTCAACATAATTATCTAAATAAAATATGCTTCCAGATCAAATTTTACATTTTTTTTGAATTTTTTTACTATTTATTAAGATGGGTACAAAATTCAATGGTCTGAATTAGACTAGTTTTTGTACCCATCTTAATAAATAGTAAAAAAATTCAAACAAATGTAAAATTTGATCTGGAAGCACATTTTATTTAGATAATCATGTTGAACGGTTTGGATCGACGATTTGGACTTTGAAAATGATAAAAACCGTTGTTGTAACTTTGTGGTAACTCAAAATTGTGGTAATTGGATCCCTCCTCATATATATATATATATATATATATATATTTTTTTTTTTTCAAAAGATGAGTAAAGCCGGGGTCAAACCTCTCAACTGAATCCTCATTCAAATTTTGAACATACGACTTTCTGCACAGAAAATGTTGTTTTTGTCACTAAATTACTGGCCGGTTCTCATTATTGAGTAATAAATTGTTTAAGAAGTACCAGTAAATTAAAAATTACATTTAAAAGGTTCGTATCTGTGAATGTGCTACCGCAACAGAGATTCAGGTGATAACCGTAAACATATTTTCTATCGACCAATCAAAGGTAAGGGATTTAAATATGGACATGTTACAATTTACAGACGTGATGATTTCACAGAAAATTAGAGAAGTTACGTCAATCACACATTTCGTCACGTAGAAAGAAAATGCAACAAAATATTTAGATATTAAAGCAAAACAACAAATGAGCTAGTGGAACAACGAATGGTCTTATTTTAATTAGCATAGAATCAAATATGACTTTAGATATTTTGTTATTTTAATTTTGGTTTAGACTTTAATTTCCAGGGTTAGTTTTATCTCATTTGAGTTTTCTTTTTCAGAATGGACTTGATGTGGAGCCTATCTTTGCAAGGGGTGGGTACAGATCTTATATCAAGACCTCATAGTTTGTAAGCACTTTATTATCAATATACAAACAGAGACATAATCTCTATTTTTCATCAAAAAAAAAGGTTCATTTCTCTTGTGTGATGACTGATGAGTGTCAGATTATTTGATAAACGGAAAAATCTCTTGTTTGATTTTGAATTTGAATTTACATATGATTAGGGTACGTAAGATCCATGGTGCTTGGATATAAAGTCAATCTATAAAACTAAATCATGTGTTGGCCCACACAATCAATTGCGACAGAAAGAATCTACAGAAAGATTCCACATGAAGAAGGCAACAAGGATAAGAGATTGAATGAGAGGTTTAAAGAGGAACTGGTTTTCAGAGATGTTTGCAAGTTTCATTCTCTGAATTGAATTAGTTTCATGCAGTACGCATCGGTACATAACGGGCTGCTCTCTGTATAAGAGAGCAAACCCTGTTATTTCAATCTCAACCGTTCATCTATATTAAAAATCATGCATGAAAAAATTTAACGATTGAAATTGACTCTCCTATTTGAAGAGCAGCGGAGTCGGACTCTTCTGAGTTTTTGGGGTAACAGAGAATTTATTTGGTACTACGGCCTACGGACTTTATTTTATAGAAGAAAAAAATAAGGAAGAACAACTTTCTAATAAAGCAATCATACGGGATACGGCGCTTAGCAATAATGATATGTACGGAAGTGCACTTCAGAGAATATTTCGAATTTATCTTTTTGTCGCTTCCTCCTCTTTTTGAATTACAAGTTTACAACAGTTTTGTGCAATGTATAGAATTTTTTTTAGAAACCACAATTAAAACAAATAATTTTATAAAACCAATGAGACCGTTTGGTATCAAGAAACCGATATTCGATTGTCTTAATCTATGAGTAAAAGCTAAGGAAGTTAAAGGAATAGATAGTGATGCCTCAAGATCCGGACAAAAAATTAAGATCAGGGCAAAAGGAGGTGACCTTAAGCCGCTCTAAGGAACCAGTGTTCGGTAGGATTAAGAAGCTAAAGGAAGCAGATTAAACCTAAAGGAGACTTAATCTAATGTTGCCGAACAGCCTCACATGATAATTTTTTTTTACAAAAATCATAAGAACCGAAATACCATTTCGGTCCGCCAGCTTTTTTTTTTCGGGATCCGAAATGACATTTTGGTCCGATGTGGTTTTACATCAAAGGCTACACATGTTCTTTTATAAAATCTCATCGGACCGAAATGACATTTCGGTCTCGAAAAAAAAAATATGGACCGAAAAAAATTGTGGACCGAAATGACATTCCTGTAATTTGTGGATAGGATTTAAATTATCACATAAAACAACAATGCAAAGTGAAAAAAATGAATAAAATACTAGAATATTATATAATAATTAGTACATCGGATATTTGGATTCAAATAATTTAAAAATGCTGATATTCACGGCAATTTACTGTTGAAATTTCCTTATGATTAAATAAATTCACTTGGAGACATCTTGATCTTTTACACTAGTTCTTACTTTTATTTAAAACTACCTTTTTAATCTTAATTTATTTCATCACGGACACACCGATAAATTTAAAACTATTTTCATCATCTGAACGGAGATAGATTTAGAAAAAGATGTTTTCTTATGTTTTCAGCAGCATTTATGATGTTTTACGTGATGGACCATGCACGATATTGACCTTTAGAAAAAGAGGTTATATTTTTTGCCATTGGCAGAAAGGTGGCATGCTCTTGCTCTCTTGCCTATTCTCATCAATGGGTTCCATTATAGTCAAACAAAGAGGACACTTTTGTTCCCCTCTTTTGTTTTTCTACGTCTTTCTACTTTCTCAGTAGTCAGAAGTACATAATTTGTTGCCCGAACGATGGAACTGGGAAGTGACTGAAAAGGTATTTTAACGATTTTTTTTTTTTTATCTGTGGTTAAACAATAGATAATGTTCCTAGAAAATTTATTGGAACGCAAGCATTAGAAAATATCATTACTTACTTAGGTCTGTATTAACACGTTGTATATAAAAAATTACAATACTTTAACTTTATTATGACGAGTATTGTAAGAGTCAAT
>CAXKVW010000493.1:0-43092 GCA_964058825.1 Carex arenaria | reverse complement strand
GTAATAATAAAAAATTCAACGTTACCTCAAACAATGACAGCTCCAATATGGCAGGAGATGATAAACGTCAATGGAATCAACAGTGGAACCTCCCATTGAAGCCTTTTTTAACCGAGATGGAAAATACTTTCTCAGAACCTAAGTAGTTACCGTGAGGTTTTTTGTTAGTATAGTATAAATAGGAGTTGTCAGAACCTATGTAGTTACCGTAAGTTTTTTTGCAAGTAAGGTAGAAATAGGAGTACAGACAAGACATAGCTGCTGGTTGCTGAATGGAGAACTTGCTATTTATTGCTCTTGCAGCTAAATCTATGATAGTATTGATAGGTCAATTACCATTGTATGTACATATTGAGCACATTGAACTGTTAGTGACACACCTTAATCTTTTCCAGTTTTACCCCTGGAATTGATGGACAACTCTAGAAAGAATCTCATCCTACAAGAAAAATAAAGAGATTATTACAAAAAATGAAAATAGAATTGAACATAGCAGGAGAAATTTAAATTATTTTAGATGGTAACTACCCACTGTTCAGCTAAAAATATTTGTAAATTCACTTTTGTTACTTTTCAAGTTATGTAGGGCATGCATATAACTAATTATTTTTAGAAATTAAGTTTAGATTCATATATTTTTGGATTTTATAGTATGCAAACTTTCTTGCTGCTACTCAATAATCCAATGGAAATGCAAAGCAAAAAAAATGAGTAAATGAAAGATTGTACAGATAGTTAGTAATATTATAATCAATAAGGAAAAAATCTTTCTTGAGAAAACCTGCTGCAGAGATCTTCACTTGAAAAACAGATCGGTATGGCAGCTGTAGTTTTGAAAATAGCAAAATTTAGATATATACCCATCATAACTTTGTTAATTATATATTTCTCCATTAAAACATAAAAATCAGTTATGCCCCCATCTAAGCTGACACTATATATCAATATCCCCATACTTGTTTTAATCAGCTGAATTCACAAATTAATATTGGGAAAAAAAAATTAAAGTGTCACTTTTAGCTTTGTGCTGGCACTTCCCTTCCCTTCTCCTCTTATCCCTTCGCATCTCGTTATACCCAGCCCCCCCACAACCTAAATTTATTAGCCCGATATATCTGATAATACAAAATACCTTGGCTATTATTGCAGTTCTTTTTTTTTCTGCATATTTCATTAATTTATGTAAAAAAACTGATACCAACAATGATTTTCCAAATTCTAATGTTCGATGCAGTACGTTGGTGCATAACTTTTGCACGGAAATATCCATTACGGAATAATCATCTCATAATTCCAAAGCATGGGAAAGCATGAGATAAGGTAAGAACAAAGAAGGCATGCATATATAGCAAGCCGAAAGCTTTGTTTTGGCGGCACATGCATGATATTAGCACTTCGATCGAATGTCTCACGCTGTGGACAAATTGACCCTTTTTTTGGGATATAGAAATAACAAATGCAGCAAAACCAATGTGATAAGTTCGGAGCATAATAAAAACTGGCCGGTAAGACCGGTACTGGATGTTATGGCTACTGACCAATCAGTGGTTCTGACAACCTAGGCAACAAAAGGCAACTATGCTGTTCATGTAGTTTGTGGTATGAGGGAGTGGTGCACTACTTTTTATTAAAGGATACAAAGAACGAACCTCAAGTTATCATGGAGGATATCATAACCCAATTGCAAATCAAGAAGGAAAATCTTGAGTAAGACACACAAACCCATTAAAAGTAACCGAACACCAGCACTTGAGGAAAAGCCACAGTCAGGGCAGGAACCACAGAACAATTTTGAATCAGGATTGAAGACTTTGAACAATTTCTTAATGAAAACAGTGGAGGTACAATGAGGCATGAACGCATGAAGGACGCAGGGACCAGTACGTGATTAGAAGTGTGAAATCTAGGGAGGGAGGTGCTGTATTTTTACTGATAATAATTTGTGTTTTTGACTGATTAAAGCAAGTAATGGGGATATTTGTAAATTATATAAGTTTAGATGGAGAAGTAAATAATTTTAGGTTTTGATGGGGATATATCTAATTAGCGAAGTTATGATGGGTATATACCGAAATTTCTCTAGCAAATAATGATCAGCCATTGATACAATGGCTACTTTTAAATGCCGGACAAAGTGAAGAATAGAACAACTCATACATTGAACTACAAAGGATTTACCTAGACAGTAATCAGTACAAAGTGATGCCCAGGTCCATTGCGTTATGTGAAGTAATATGCTCCTCCAGAATAACCAAAGAAAATAGCTGTGATTAAATAGATGAGAAGTATTGTGAACAATTGGTTCTGCTATGAGACAATTAAGCACTGGATCTACAGAATAATGCACCGACAGTAATTTATAGGCAAACAATATAAGAAAGCAATACTTGACAGGTTACTTTATACTACTTCCGCATATTTTAAGTTGAGAACAGCTCAGTCCTAGCCTCCTAACAAATACATATAACGGCAACCTATGGGAAATTTGAAAAAACAGACATAATAACTAAATATAAGGAGCATACCTAAACTTCCTTGGGACTTTCACAGCCGAAACATCAGGTTCAACTCGACACAGATTTGAAGGTACCAGAACCTGCACAACGAATAAAATAAAACTCGAAATAAGCCTTAGTTAAGTTCATAAGCGGCACTTCTTGAAAAAGGAACTTATCCCAATGCAAACTTTTATTAACAAAATTTCATGTTTAGATTGAAATTGCTTAAACTCAAGCTAAATTTTGCAATTTCAACACACATATAGCGACTACAGATGAGTAACACAAACAATACTGGAGAGATTAATAACAAAGTAAAGCTCTTTTCCGTGAATACTCCGAATCAGTATGGCCGCTACAATTCGGAGGAACATTAGTACATATGGTGGGTGTTTGACACGAAAACCTCTAGAAAAGGCGATACCGCAAATTTTAAAGATTTATAACAAAAAAAAGAGGATCCAAAGATACATCCTGATGCCTCAAAGAAATAACTGGACTCCGACAAAAGTTAAATATCATCATTGGACTTGTAAAATATTGGCCTAAGCATTTACCTATTACATTGGTTTTCTACCAATATATCAGTGGACAGTATAGGGCCACAAACTGAATCCTGGATTGATCTATGTAAAAGATGTACAGAATCACTATCTTGGTATCACTTTGCAAACAGCCAATTCAGGACATATTGAAGCCCCTTTTTTATTTATAACCCTAAATTGGGCATAGGAACAATATAATAGAATAGAAATAATTAAGCATCTACATTAGATTTTAAGGTAATTAATTGAGAGGGACCTCTGGATATTTTGAGCGTTCCAAAATGATTGAATTGAAAAAATCATTGATACTATCATGCTCCTATACCTAAAAATTTCAATTTGCTTCGTAAATATAAGAGAAATGATTCGAGTAAATTATTGTCATTTTAAGACGGTTTCCTCAGAACTGAAACAATATCAAAATCAGCCTGTTTCATGACTTCAATTGAGATGGCAAGGGTTTCTCTCAAAACCAAAACAAAATTAAAATCAGCATGTCTTCTGGCTTCAATCAGAGAACCGTTCTGCTAGAGAGCTGTGTACAAAAGTAACAAAACAAAAAAAGTACCTGTAAAGCTTGCAGAATCGGGCCTTAAAGTTGCGATTGTTCATTAAGAGTGAGGCAGAGAGAGCTAGGATAGCGCCAGTAAGAAGCTGCGGCTGTGTTGTGTTTTAGTAACAAAGGTGCCATTATTAGCAAACTTCCAACCCTCATAATCAGCCCTAATCAATAATAAATAAACCCTCATTTGTTACAGTGTATAAAGGAAATGCAAGTTTCAATGATGGAACTTCAACAATTAACAAACTACAAAATGACTTATGAACAAATTACAATCAATTGATCAGATTAATATGATCCAGTTCTAGAGCTGTACCCCAAACTCATTCGCTAATAAGCAATTTCGTGTGTTTTGAATCTGTGAGGTGTCAAAATTAACCTTAGGAGCAGTCCAAAACTTGATCTTCTTCGGTGGAAGGATACAGCTCCCAATTGAAACAGGTATCTCACTTCCACTGTTGTACTTGCTGATCTGAAATAACAAATTAAGAAAAAATGCAAAAATACCTCATTAGTTATAAACAGCGCACAATTATGCTGGACTTCTCCTTAATTGCCGCTGTAGAGTTCACTTGTTCTCTATCTCCGCTGTAAGAAATCACAGAGGTGGGGAAATTGAGACTAAACATGAAATTAATTAACTACAGCAAATCTGCATCTTAATAAATCAGATTGGTGGTTTATTAGTGAAATGAATTGAGTGAGGCTATGGTACTATGCATAGCAAAGATTGGTCTGTACTATGAATCAATTTTTTCTTTTTCAAAGTTCAAACAATTGATTAGAACCCTCCAACATGATTTTTATAAGGAAAATGTACTTCGTGGCCAAATTTTATATTTTTGAAAAAAAAAAAAATTACTATTTGGTTAGTTAGGTAGAAAATTTCTTCATGTAAAAAAATAGTAAAAAAATTCATTAAAAATGTGACTTAGTCACCAAGTATATTTTCATACGAAAATCATTTTGAGTTGTTCTGATCGACCATTTGAACTTTGAAAATTTCCTTTTGTTGCTAATTCTACCTTAGATTGGAAGTAACACTAAAGTACCTGCTAATAGTTATGCTAGTAACTTTTTTTCCCTGGAAACACAAATCAAGAGTTTCAATTACAGAGAATTGAACAGTGAATTACTGCAAAAGTAACTACCCTGAGGCATTCGGGGCTATTTCACTGGTTAAATTTGTCGCATCGCGCCGTAACCTGGATAGTGTATATCAAGTTATTTTCATTAGCTGCAAGAGGAGTTTGTATCGGTCAGTGAAAAAGCGTTGAAGGACTAAATTTTTTACGCTGGAATTTACCAGTAGCATGACAGGAATAGACAAGTAAACTGTATATTTTTTTTTAAGATTCTGATTTGTACATACAATAGACGATGGGAAAGCACAAATTAAATTGTACTATTAAATTGTGCAAAAAAATTGAACAATAACAATTAAAATGTAGTGGGAGCAATATAAACCTGAATATTTGAAAGGTTGAATTGCCAGATTGAACCGCGCAAACTCCTTATATCTCTCATCGAGAAATATGTTGAAAGCGTTGGCCAAACGACTCGTGGAGAGCTCACCTTTCGTGTCCTTATTTTCCTTCGACATTGAAAAGTGAAATAAAATTACAAAAATGAATAGTAAATATATTCGTACCAGCTTATTTCTATACAGTTCATAACCCTAAATTTTGCAATTTAGCCCTCATAGTTGTAATTATTTAAGCAAGGGCCTAATTTTAACCATTTATACCTCCAATCCATTTATTTTATATTTTGGCCCCCTGTCAGTTCAGATATTTGGTACCAGTGGAGCATTATCTACTGCAACATGTTACCAGTGGAGCATACATCCTACCAGGAGAATGCAAACTCCTTTAATTTTGCAAAGTGGCTGGCGCTCGGTAGGTTTTCTATGGGTTACAAATTATCAGATTCGCAAACTCCTTTTATGGCTTTGGTACTGGTATTGACCTGTCTGTTTTGTTCAATGGCGTTCTGTTTCATGAGTTTAATTGCTCGGAGCTTTATGTAACACATGAATGTTATAGAAGCCATACTAGAGGTTATCTGATAACAATTGCTTATAGTAATTAATATGTAACATTTGAGGACTTCACCAGCAGTGTTTTAATAAATTGAGAACATATGAGATGAGCTCGCAATGCTTGTGCTGTACCTTTATGGATATGAGCCTAAGCTCCACCTATATTTGATATGCTATTACAAGTTTGATCAAAGGGGAAATATAAATGATACTATAACTGTTTGTTTGCCTATTAATCTTGTTTTATGACAAGCAGAGTACATATATAGGAAATCATAATTGGATGTTGGTTTTTTTTAAAAGCAAGGGCAAAGGTTTAAACTATCAATTCACATAATTTAATGCAGCAGGATGCCGTATTTTGACGGCTAGCCCAGACCAAATGAAATCCACTAATTATTGCAATCAGGGAAAGAAGTTACACACCTGAAATTGAGTTAGATGGGAGGTTCTGAAGCAATGGCGACGACCGACCCTGGGAAAACCGAGATGCTTGAGTAGTGGAGGAAATCCAACACGACGACAAGGGGGAATTATGATAAATATTGAAATCAGAAGAGGGAGAGACAATGCCCACAGTCAATTTTGCTGGTAAGAAACCCATACCAAATGAACTCCACTAACTAATGCAATCAGAAAAAAAGGCACACCAACCCAAACTTGAGAAACTTGACCCAAACCAAACCAACCCACAACTCAGCCTCACTTGACAAACTATATCAGATCAAACTTGAGAAAATCTCAGATTTATTGTTACGGAAGTCCAATTGACGGAAATAATTACGGGAGACAATTTACTTGAGACCAATGACCCAAACTGGTGTCAAAGGTTTAACATTCAACACAATCTGATAACCAGCTACCCATGTGCACAAATTAAAAAAAAACTGTACCTATTTACTATAACATCATCTTATTACCTGAATTGTGCAACAAAGTACATTCGACGCACCAACAAATGTCCAATGATTGGCTAGTCCCATCCCCTTGTGGGATTCCGAACAGTAAACTGTACGCAACTCACTCGCTGATTTTATCCAACTAGAAAAGGTCGAAAATGACATGCTAGCTTGTACACTCACTAATCTCCGATTCTGTCTAGATGATGGCTTTGCTTCCTTTTCAAATGCAAAAAATCTAGCAAAAATAAAGACGACAGATTAGATTTGTGATCTCATATGTTTCGAACTTGCAACAATTATATGCAGCCAAGCAAACTTTTTGTTGGCGTTTGACAGGTAAGAAAGAAAAATGACAAAAGTATGAAAAAATCTTATCTCACAAATTTTTTCCAATACGAAGCGAGACCTACAACTTTAGGCATTAGACCAGCAATAGCTTGAACAAGGTAGTAAGATGTGAGTTCCACGTAAAGCAAGCCATTCGAAACCCACTTAATTCGGCAAAACAAAAATTATAAAAGAGAAGTTAGGACCAGAAAATGGTAACTGTAAAATTAATATGATTAAAGGTACTTGCCTTTCTACATTTGGTAGATAGCTCAAGGGTGATGCATCACAACTGGTGCACGCTCTTGTATTCCAATCAAAATTGCTAATTTCAAAAAAATGCCTCACCTTGCAACCAAAAATTCCAACAGAAAAGTAGAAGACAACCAACAACAATTCCACGCAATATGCACCATCTTTGTTCCCCCATATCTTGCGAAAACCTGAAGTAGCACAAAACCAAATAAAATATGATTACTCAGATTTTAACCATTGACGCTTACCAACATGAGATCATTAACAAAGTAAAATAAGAAGCAAAAATTCCATTTTTCTACTTGCTTTTATTTGTATGTTTGCTAATTTTGTCTTTTCTCATACTTCTTAAATTCTTCCTTTAGGATATAAGGCCTACAAGTGTAACATATACTTAATAAAAAAAAACTAAGAAACGGATCATTCCAGAGGTTTAATCTTAAATCTGACAAGAAGAATACCTGAATAGTGCACAAGAAAAAGAATGCATACTTCTCGCCCGCGTGTTTGACTCTCGCTCCAAGATAAACTTCTCCTTACCAGGTAATGATCAAATAAAATAACTGTGAAATGTGAATAATTCTTAATCCATCAGGGTAAACATGCTCTTAGTCTGACCATTAATTGTTACCCCAAACTCAACAGATCCAAGTGTCATTGCAAATCAATGATCTAAGCAAGACCCAACATATCAACTTTTCACATAAGCAGACAGAGATGGAACCATACAAGATGCTGAGTAACCACAAACCCATCTCACTGATAAACTCAACCCAAACCAACCCACACTCAGCCTCACTTGACAAACTATATCAGATCAAACTTGAGAAAATCTCAGATTTATTGTTACGGAAGTCCAATTGACTGAAATAATAAGGGGAGTCAATTTACTTGAGACTAATCATCCAAACTGGGGTCAAAGGTTTAACATTTAACACAATCTGATAACCAGCTACCAAAGTGCAAAAATTAAAAAAAAAAACTGTACCTATTTACTATAACATCATCTTATTACCTGAATTGTGCAACAAAGTCCATTCGACGCACCAACAAATGTCCAATGATTGGCTAGTCCCATCCCCTTATGGAATTCCGAACAGTAAACTGTACGCAATTCGCTCGCTGATTTTATCCAACTAGAAAAGGTCGAAAATGACATGCTAGCTTGTACACTCACTAATCTCCGATTCTGTCTAGATGATGGCTTTGCTTCCATTTCAAATGCAAAAAATCTAGCAAAAATAAAGACGACAGATTAGATTTGTGATCTCATATGTTTCGAACTTGCAATAATTATATGCAGCCTAGCAAACTTTTTCTTGGCGTTTGACATGTAAGAAAGAAAAATGACAAAACTATGAAAAAATCTTATCTCACAAATTTTTTCCAATATGAAGCGAGACCTACAACTTAGGCATTGAACCAGCTATAGCTTGAACAAGGTAGTAAGGTGTGAGTTGCCCATAAAACAAACCATTCAAAACACACATAATTCGGCAAAACAAAAATTATAATAGAGAGGTTAGGACCAGAGGACCAGAAAATGGTAACTGTAAAATTAATATGATTAAAGGTACTTGCCTTTGTACATTTGGTAGATAGCTCAAGGGTGATGCTTCACAACTGGTGCACGTTCTTGAGTTCCAATCAAAACTGCTAATTTCAAAAAAATGCCTCACATTGCAACCAAAAATTCCAACAGAAAAGTAGAAGACAACCAACAAACCTGCCACGCAATATGCACTATATTTGTTCCCTCAGATCTTGCGAAAACCTGAAGTAGCACGAAACCAAATAAAATATGATTACTCAGATTTTAACCATTGACGCTTACCAACATGAGATCATTAACAAAGTAAAATAAGAACCAAAAAATCCATTTTTCTACTTGCTTTTATTTGTATGTTTGCTAATTTTGCCTTTTCTCATACTTCTAAAATTCTTCCTTTAGGATATAAGGCCAACAAGTGTAACAGATACTTAATAATAAAAAAACAAGAAACTGGTCATTCCAGAGGTTTAATCTTAAATCTGACAAGAAGAATATCTGAATAGTGCACAAGAAAAAGAATGCTTTCTTCTCGCCCGCGTGCTTCACTCTCGCTCCAAGATAAACTTCTACTTACCAGGTAAAGATCAAATAAAAATAACTGTGAAATGTGAATAATTCTTAATCCATGAGGGTAAACATGTTGTTAGTCTGACCATTAATTGTTACCCCAAACTCAATAGATCCAAGTGTCATTGCAAATCAATGATCTAAGCAAGACCCAACATAAATCAACTTTTCACATAAGCAGACAGAGATGGAACCATACAAGATGCTGAGTAACCACAAACCCATCTCACTGATAAACTCAACCCAAACCAACCCACACTCAGCCTCACTTGACAAACTATATCAGATCAAACTTGAGAAAATCTCAGATTTATTGTTACGGAAGTCCAATTGACTGAAATAATAAATGGAGTCAATTTACTTGAGACTAAGCATCCAAACTGGGCTCAAAGGTTTAACATTTAACGCAATCTGATAACCAGCTACCCAAGTGCACAAATAATTAAAAAAAATTGTACCTATTTACTATAACATCATCTTATTACCTGAATTGTGCAACAAAGTCCATTCGACGCACCAACAAATGTCCAATGATTGGCTAGTCCCATCCCCTTGTGGGATTCCTAACAGTAAACTGTACACAACTCACTCGCTGATTTTATCCAACTAGAAAAAGTCGAAAATGACATGCTAGCTTGTACACTCACTAATCTCCGATTCTATCTAGATGATGGCTTTGCTTGCTTTTCAAATGCAAAAAATCTAGCAAAAATAAAGACGACAGATTAGATTTGTGACCTCATATGTTTCGAACTTGCAACAATTATATGCAGCCTAGCAAACTTTTTGTTAGCGTTTGATAGGTAAGAAAGAAAAATTACAAAAGCATGAAAAAATCTTATCTCACAAATTTTTTCCAATATGAAGCGAAACCTACAACTTAGGCATTGGACTAGCAATAGCTTCAACAAGGTAGTAAGATGTGAGTTGCCCGTAAAGCAAACCATTCGAAATAAACATAATTCGGCAAAACAAAAATTATAACAGAGAAGTTAGGACCAGAAAATGATAACTGTAAAATTAATATGATTAAAGGTACTTGCCTTTGTACATTTGGTAGATAGCACAAGGGTGATGCTTCGCAACTGGTGCACGTTCTTGAGTTCCAATCAAAACTGCTAATTTCAAAAAAATGCCTCACCTTGCAACCAAAAATTCCAACAGAAAAGTAGAAGACAACCAACAAAAATGCCACGCAATATGCACTATCTTTGTTCCCTCAGATCTTGCGAAAACCTGAAGTAGCACAAAACCAAATACAATATGATTACTCAGATTTTAACCATTGACGCTTACCAACATGAGATCATTAACAAAGTAAAATAAGAAACAAAAAATCAATTTTTCTACTTGCTCTTATTTGTATGTTTCCTAATTTTGCCTTTTCTCATACTTCTCAAAATTCTTCCTTTAGGATATAAGGCCTACAAGTGTAACAGATACTTCATAATAAAAAAACAAGAAACTGATCATTCCAGAGGTTTAATCTTAAATCTGACAAGAAGAATACCTGAATAGTGCACAAGAAAAAGAATGCTTTCTTCTCGCCCGCGTGCTTCACTTTCGCTCCAAGATAAACTTCTACTTACCAGGTAAAGATCAAATAAAAATAACTGTGAAATGTGAATAATTCTTAATCCATGAGGGTAAACATGTTGTTAGTCTGACCATTAATTGTTACCCCAAACTCAACAGATCCAAGTGTCATTGCAAATCAATGATCTAAGCAAGACCCAACATAAATCAACTTTTCACATAAGCAGACAGAGATGGAACCATACAAGATGCTGAGTAACCACAAACCCATCTCACTGATAAACTCAACCCAAACCAACCCACAACTCAGCCTCACTTGACAAACTATATCAGACCAAACTTGAGAAAATCTCAGATTTATTGATACGGAAGTCCAATTGACTGAAATAATTACGGGAGACAATTTACTTGAGACCAATGACCCAAACTGGTGTCAAAGGTTTAACATTTAACACAATCTGATAACCAGCTACCCATGTGCACAAATTAAAAAAAAACTGTACCTATTTAACTATAACATCATCTTATTACCTGAATTGTGCAACAAAGTCCATACGACGCACCAACAAATGTCAAATGATTGGCTAGTCCCATCCCCTTGTGGGATTACGAACAGTAAACTGTACGCAACTCACTCGCTGATTTTATCCAACTAGAAAAGGTCGAAAATGACATGCTAGCTTGTACACTCACTAATCTCCGATTCTGTCTAGATGATGGCTTTGCTTCCTTTTCAAATGCAAAAAATCTAGCAAAAATAAAGACGACATATTAGATTTGTGATCTCATTTGTTTCGAACTTGCAACAATTATATGCAGCCTAGCAAACTTTTTGTTGGCGTTTGACAGGTAAGAAAGAAAAATGACAAAAGTATGAAAAAATCTTATCTCACAAATTTTTTCCAATACGAAGCGAGACCTACAACTTTAGGCATTAGACCAGCAATAGCTTGAACAAGGTAGTAAGATGTGAGTTCCACGTAAAGCAAGCCATTCGAAACCCACTTAATTCGGCAAAACAAAAATTATAAAAGAGAAGTTAGGACCAGAAAATGGTAACTGTAAAATTAATATGATTAAAGGTACTTGCCTTTGTACATTTGGTAGATAGCTCAAGGGTAATGCATCCCAACTGGTGCACACTCTTGAGTTCCAATCAAAACTGCTAATTTCAAAAAAATGCCTCACCTTGCAACCAAAAATTCCAATAGAAAAGTAGAAGACAACCAACAACAATTCCACGCAATATGCACCATCTTTGTTCCCTCAGATCTTGCGAAAACCTGAAGTAGCACAAAACCAAATAAAATATGATTACTCAGATTTTAACCATTGACGCTTACCAACACCAGATCATTAACAAAGTAAAATAAGAACCAAAAAATCCATTTTTCTACTTGCTTTTATTTGTATGTTTGCTAATTTTGCCTTTTCTCATACTTCTTAAATTCTTCCTTTAGGATATAAGGCCTGCAAGTGTGACAGATACTTAATAAAAAAAAACTAGAAACTGATCATTCGAGAGGTTTAATATTAAATCTGACAAAAAGAATACATGAATAGTGCACAAGAAAAAGAATGCTTACTTGTCGCCCGCGTGCTTGACTCTCGCTCCAAGATAAACTTCTCCTTACCAGGTAATGATCAAATAAAAATAACTGTGAAATGTGAATAATTCTTAATCCATGAGGGTACGTAAACATGCTGTTGGTCTGATCATTAATTGTTACCCCAAAACTCAACAGATCCAAGAGTCATTGCAAATCAATGATCTAAGCAAGACCCAACATAAATCAACTTTTCACATAAGCAGACAGAGATGGGGACCATACAAGATGCTGAGTAACCACAAACCCATCTCATTGATAAACTCAACCCAAACCAACCCACAACTCAGCCTCACTTGACAAACTATATCAGATCAAACTTGATAAAATCTCAGATTTATTGTTACGGAAGTCCAATTGACTGAAATAATAACGGGAGACAATTTACTTCAGACCAATGACCCAAACTGGTGTCAAAGGTTTAACATTTAACACAATCTGAAAACCAGCTACCAAAGTGCACAAGAAATTAAAAAAAATTGTACCTATTTACTATAACATCATCTTATTACCTGAATTGTGCAACACAGTCCATTCGACGCACCAACAAATGTCCAATGATTGGCTAGTCCCATCCCCTTGCGGGATTCCGAACAGCAAACTGTACGCAACTCACTCGCTGATTTTATCCAACTAGAAAAGGTCGAAAATGACATGCTAGCTTGTACACTCACTAATCTCCGATTCTGTCGAGATGATGGCTTTGCTTCTATTTCAAATTCAAAAAATCTAGCAAAAATAAAGACGACAGATTAGATTTGTGATCTCATATGTTTCGAAATTGCAACAATTATATGCAGCCTAGCAAACTTTTTGTTGGCGTTTGACAGGTAAGAAAGAAATAAGACAAAAGTATGAAAAAATCTTATCTCACAAATTTTTTCCAATATGAAGCGAGACCTACAACTTAGGCATTGGACCAGCAATAGCTTGAACAAGGTAGTAAGGTGTGAGTTGCCCGTAAAGCAAACCATTCGAAACCCACATAATTCGGCAAAACAAAAATTATAACAGAGAAGTTACGACCAGAAATTGATAACAGTAAAATTAATATGATTAAAGGTACTTGCCTTTGTACATTTGGTAGATAGCTCAAGGGTGATGCTTCGCAACTGGTGCACGTTCTTGAGTTGCAATCAAAACTCCTCATTTCAAAAAAATGCCTCACCTTGCAACCAAAAATTCCAACAGAAAAGTAGAAGACAACCAACAAAAATGCCACGCAATATGCACCATCTTTGTTCCCTCAGATCTTGCGAAAACCTGAAGTAGCACAAAACCAAATAAAATATGATTACTCAGATTTTCACCATTGACGCTTACCAACATGAGATCATTAACAAAGTAAAATAAGAAGCAAAAAATCATTTTTTCTACTTGCTTTTATTTCCATGTTTGCTAATTTTGCCTCTTCTCATACTTCTTAAATTCTTCCTTTAGGATATAAGGGCTACAAGTGTAACAGATACTTAATATAAAAAAACAAGAAACTGATCATTCCAGAGGTTTAATCTTAAATCTGACAAGAAGAATACCTGAATAGTGCACAAGAAAAAGAATGCTTACTTCTCGCCCGCGTGTTTGACTCTCGCTCCAAGATAAACTTCTCCTTACCAGGTAATGATCAAATAAAAATAACTGTGAAATGTGAATAATTCTTAATCCATCAGGGTAAACATGCTCTTAGTCTGACCATTAATTGTTACCCCAAACTCAACAGATCCAAGTGTCATTGCAAATCAATGATCTAAGCAAGACCCAACATATGAACTTTTCACATAAGCAGACAGAGATGGAACCATACAAGATGCTGACTAACCACAAACCCATCTCACTGATAAACTCAACCCAAACCAACCCACAACTCAGCCTCACTTGACAAACTATATCAGATCAAACTTGAGAAAATCTCAGATTTATTGTTACGGAAGTCCAATTGACTGAAATAATTACGGGAGACAATTTACTTCAGACCAATGACCCAAACTGGTGTCAAAGGTTTAGCATTTAACACAATCTGATAACCAGCTACCCAAGTTCACAAGAAATTAAAAAAAATTGTACCTATTTACTATAACATTATCTTGTTACCTGAATTGTGCAACAAAGTCCATTCGACGCACCAATAAATGTCCAATGATTTGCTAGTCCCATCCCCTTGTGGGATTCCTAACAGTCAACTGTACACAACTCACTCGCTGATTTTATCCAACTAGAAAAAGTTGAAAATTACATGCTAGCTTGTACACTCACTAATCTCCGATTCTGTCTAGATGATGGCTTTGCTTCCTTTTCAAATGCAAAAAATCTAGCAAACATAAAGACGACAGATTAGATTTGTGATCTCATATGTTTCGAACTTGCAACAATTATATGCAGTCTAGCAAAAATTTTGTTAGCGTTTGATAGGTAAGAATGAAAAATGACAAACGCATGAAAAAATCTTATCTCACAATTTTTTTCCAATATGAAGCGAGACCTACAACTTAGGCATTGGACCAGCAATAGCTTGAACAAGGTAGTAAGATGTGAGTTGCCCGTAAAGCAAGCCATTCGAAACCAACATAATTCGGCAAAACAAATATTATAACAGAGAAGTTAGGACCAGAAAATGATAACTGTAAAATTAAAATGATTAAAGGTGCTTGCCTTTGTACATTTGGAAGAGAGCTCAAGAGTGATGCTTCGCAACTGGTGCACGTTCTTGAGTTCCAATCAAAACTGCAAATTTCAAAAAATGCCTCATCTTGCAACCAAAAATTCCAACAGAAAAGTAGAAGACAACCAACAAAAATGCCACGCAATATGCACCATCTTTGTTCCCTCAGATCTTGCGAAAACCTGAAGTAGCACAAAACCAAATAAAATATGATTACTCAGATTTTCACCATTGACACTTACCAACATGAGATCATTAACAAAGTAAAATAAGAAGAAAAAATTCCATTTTTCTAATTGCTTTTATTAATATGTTTGCTAATTTTGCCTCATCTCATACTTCTTAAATTCTTCCTTTAAGATATAAGGTCTACAAGTGTAACAAATACTTAATATAAAAAAACAAGAAACTGATCATTCCAGATGTTTAATCTTAAATCTGACAAGAAGAATACCTGAATAGTGCACAAGAAAAAGAATGCTTACTTCTCGCCCGCGTGCTTGACTCTCGCTCAAAGATAAACTTCTACTTACCAGGTAAAGATCAAATAAAAATAACTGTGAAATGTGAATAATTCTTAATCCATGAGGGTAAACATGCTGTTAGTCTGACCATTAATTTTTACCCCAAACTCAACAGATCCAAGTGTCATTGCAAATCAATGATCTAAGCAAGACCCAACATAAATCAACTTTTCACATAAGCAGACAGACATGGAACTATACAAGAGGCTGAGTAACCACAAACCCATCTCACCGATAAACTCAACCCAAACCAACCCACAACTCAGCCTCACTTGACAAACTATATCAGATCAAACTTGAGAAAATCTCAGATTTATTGTTACGGAAGTCCAATTGACTGAAATAATTACGGGAGACAATTTACATGAGACCAATGACCCAAACTGGAGTCAAAGGTTTAACATTTAACAAAATCTGATAACCAGCTACCCAAGTGCACAAGAAATTAAAAAAAATTGTACCTATTTACTATAACATCATCTTATTACCTGAATTGTGCAACAAAGTCCATTCGACGCACCAACAAATTTCCAATGATTGGCTAGTCTCATCCCCTTGCGGGATTCCGAACAGCAAACTGTACGCAACTCACTCGCTGATTTTATCCAACTAGAAAAGGTCGAAAATGACAGGCTAGCTTGTACACTCACTAATCTCCGATTCTGTCTAGATGATGGCTTTGCTTCCATTTCAAATGCAAAAATAAAGACGACAGATTAGATTTGTGACCTCATATGTTTCGAACTTGCAACAATTATATGCAGTATAGAAAACTTTTTGTTAGCGTTTGATAGGTAAGAAAGAAAAATGACAAAAGCATGAAAAAATCTTATCTCACAAATTTTTTCCAATATGAAGCGAGACCTACAACTTAGGCATTGGACCAGCAATAGCTGGAACAAGAGACCTACAACTTAGGCATTGGACCAGCAATAGCTTGAACAAGGTAGTAAGATGTGAGTTGCCCGTAAAGCAAGCCATTCGAAACCCACATAATTCGGCAAAACAAAAATTATAACAGAAAAGTTAGGACCAGAAAATGGTAACTGTAAAATTAATATGATTAAAGGTACTTGCCTTTGTACATTTGGTAGATAGCTCAAGGGTGATGCTTCGCAATTGGTGCACACTCTTGAGTTCCAATCAAAACTGCTAATTTCAAAAAAATGCCTCACCTTGCAACCAAAAATTCCAACAGAAAAGTAGAAGACAACCAACAAAAATGCCACGCAATATGCACCATCTTTGTTCCCTCAGATCTTGCGAAAACCTGAAGTTAGCACAAAACCAAATAAAATATGATTACTAAGATTTTAACCATTGACGCTTACCAACATCAGATCGTTAACAAAGTAAAATAAGAACCAAAAAATCCATTTTTCTACTTGCTTTTATTTGTATGTTTGCTAATTTTGCCTTTTCTCATACTTCTTAAATTCTTCCTTTAGGATATAAGGCCTGCAAGTGTGACAGATACTTAATAAAAAAAAAACTAGAAACTGATCATTCGAGAGGTTTAATATTAAATCTGACAAAAAGAATACCTGAATAGTGCACAAGAAAAAGAATGCTGACTTGTCGCCCGCGTGCTTGACTCTCGCTCCAAGATAAACTTCTCCTTACCAGGTAATGATCAAATAAAAATAACTGTGAAATGTGAATAATTCTTAATCCATGAGGGTACGTAAACATGCTGTTAGTCTGATCATTAATTGTTACCCCAAACTCAACAGATCCAAGAGTCATTGCAAATCAATGATCTAAGCAAGACCCAACATAAATCAACTTTTCACATACGCAGACAGAGATGGAACCATACAAGATGCTGAGTAACCACAAACCCATCTCACTGATAAACTCAACCCAAACCAACCCACAACTCAGCCTCACTTGACAAACTATATCAGATCAAACTTGATAAAATCTCAGATTTATTGTTACGGAAGTCCAATTGACTGAAATAATAACGGGAGACAATTTACTTCAGACCAATGACCCAAACTGGTGTCAAAGGTTTAACATTTAACACAATCTAATAACCAGCTACCCAAGTGCACAAGAAATTAAAAAAAATTGTACCTATTTACTATAACATCATCTTATTACCTGAATTGTGCAACAAAGTCCATTCAACGCACCAACAAATGTCCAATGATTGGCTAGTCCCATCCCCTTGCGGGATTCCGAACAGCAAACTGTACGCAACTCACTCGCTGATTTTATCCAACTAGAAAAGGTCGAAAATGACATGCTAGCTTGTACACTCGCTAATCTCCGATTCTGTCGAGATGATGGCTTTGCTTCCATTTCAAATGCAAAAAATCTAGCAAAAATAAAGACGACAGATTAGATTTGTGATCTCATATGTTTCGAAATTGCAACAATTATATGCAGCCTAGCAAACTTTTTGTTGGCGTTTGACAGGTAAGAAAGAAAAAAGACAAAAGTATGAAAAAATCTTATCTCACAAATTTTTTCCAATATGAAGCGAGACCTACAACTTAGGCATTGGACCAGCAATAGCTTGAACAAGGTAGTAAGATGTGAGTTGCCCGTAAAGCAAACCATTCGAAACCCACATAATTCGGCAAAACAAAAATTATAACAGAGAAGTTACGACCAGAAAATGCTAACAGTAAAATTAATATGATTAAAGGTACTTACCTTTGTACATTTGGTAGATAGCTCAAGAGTGATGCTTCGCAACTGGTGCACGTTCTTGAGTTCCAATCAAAACTGCTAATTTCAAAAAATACCTCACCTTGCAACCAAAAATTCCAACAGAAAAGTAGAAGACAACCAACAAAAATGCCACGCAATATGCACCATCTTTGTTCCCTCAGATCTTGCAAAAACCTGAAGTAGCACAAAACCAAATAAAATATGATTACTCAGATTTTAACCATTGACGCTTACCAACATGAGATCATTAACAAAGTTAAATAAGAACCAAAAAATCAATTTTTCTACTTGCTTTTATTTGTATGTTTGATAATTTTGCCTCTTCTCATACTTCTTAAATTTTTCCTTTAGAATATAAGGCCTACAAGTGTGACAGATACTTAATAAAAAAAAAACTAGAAACTGATCATTCTAGAGGTTTAATATTAAATCTGACAAGAAGAATACCTGAATAGTGCACAAGAAAAAGAATGCTTACTTGTCGCCCGCGTGCTTGACTCTCGCTCCAAGATAAACTTCTCCTTACCAGATAATGGTCAAATAAAAATAACTGTGAAATGTGAATAATTCTTAATCCATGAGGGTACGTAAACATGCTGTTAGTTTGATCATTAATTGTTACCCCAAACTCAACAGATCCAAGTGTCATTGCAAATCAATGATCTAAGCAAGACCCAACATAAATCAACTTTTCACATAAGCAGACAGAGATGGAACCATACAAGATGCTGAGTAACCACAAACCCATCTCACTGATAAACTCAACCCAAACCAACCCACAACTCAGCCTCACTTGACAAACTATATCATATCAAACTTGAGAAAATCTCAGATTTATTGTTACGGAAGTCCAATTGACTGAAATAATTACGGGAGACAATTTACTTCAGACCAATGACCCAAACTGGTGTCAAAGGTATAACATTTAACACAATCTGATAACCAGGTACCCAAGTACACAAGAAATTAAAAAAAATTGTACCTATTTACTATAACATCATCTTATTACCTGAATTGTGCAACAAAGTCCATTCGACGCACCAACAAATGTCCAATGATTGGCTAGTCCCATCCCCTTGTGGGATTCCGAACAGTAAACTGTACGCAACTCACTCGCTGATTTTATCCAACTAGAAAAGGTCGAAAATGACATGCTAGCTTGTACACTCACTAATCTCCGATTCTATCCAGATGATGGCTTTGCTTCCATTTCAAATGCAGAAATTCTAGCAAAAATAAAGACGACAGATTAGATTTGTGAGCTCATATGTTTCGAACTTGCAACAATTATATGCAGCCTAGCAAATTTTTTGTTGGCGTTTGACAGGTAAGAAAGAAAAATGACAAAAGTATGAAAAAATCTTATCTCACAAATTTTTTCCAATATGAAGCGAGACCTACATCTTAGGCATTAGACCAGCAATATCTTGAACAAGGTAGTAAGATGTGAGTTGTCTGTGAAGCAAACCATTCGAAACCCACATAATTCGGCAAAACAAAAATTATAACAGAAAAGTTAGGACCAAAAAAATGGTAACTGTAAAATTAATCTGATTAAAGGTACTTGCCTTTGTACATTAGGTAGATAGCTCAAGGGTGATGCTTCGCAACTGCTGCACGCTCTTGAGTTCCAATCAAAACTGCTAATTTCAAAAAAATGCCTCACCTTGCAACCAAAAATTCCAACAGAAAAGTAGAAGACAACCAACAAAAATGCCTTGTAATATGCACCATCTTTGTTCCCTCAGATCTTGCGAAAACCTGAAGTAGCACAAAACCAAATAAAATATGATTACTCAGATTTTAACCATTGACGCTTACCAACATGAGATCATTAACATGTTTGCCTGTTTTTCATTTATTTTAGAAACAAAAAAAAATCTGTGAGACATTGCAGGAAATTGTAAAAGAAACAAAAAAAATTGTCAAAATTAAGGTTAAAAATGCAATGCTGGACCAATTGACAGAATTTCAAGAAACAAGATTTTAGATTGTAATGTGAAATCTACAAATGAAATCTTCCTCATTTTCTGTTTCAGTTAAGGTTTAAAATGCAAAATACTAGAATAGTTGACAGAATTTTAAGAGGAAATGTATAAAGAAGTACCTTAGAGGAGAAGACGCCTGTCTTCTTCTCTGCCAGAGGGTCTGAAAGAGGCACGTTTGAATACGACTAGGTGGAGAGCGAGAAAGGCGAGGAGAAACCGCGCCGGACAGTTTCTCCCGCTCACGGGAGGAGAGGAGAGGTTGAGACTTAGCCAAGGCGGAGAGGCGGGAGGGCACATCAGGGCCGATCGTTGTCTGATTGACCTCAATCTCATAAGACAGAGGCACGCTCTCGCGATCTCTCTTAAAAATGCAAAATACTAAACAGGATTGTAGAGAAAAGTAGAGAGAAGTGCCTCAGATGAGAGGACGCCAGTCTTCGTCTCTACGAGAGGGTCTGAAAGAGGCACGTCTGAAAGCTATTAGGCGAAGAGCGAGATAGGCGAGGAGGAACCATGCTGGATAGTCTCACACGCACGGGAGGAGAGGAGAGGCGGAGACTTGGCACGCTTTCTCCTTCAATCTCGTCAGACAGAGGCATGCTCTCGCTCGCTCGCTCGCTCTCTCTCTCTCTCTCTCTCTCTCTCTTGAGAAGAACTTAATGAACCTTTGCGAAAGAACTAAAAGGCACTAAATAAACTATGGGAGGAGCGGGGCTATATATAGTTATGATCGAACGGAAACGAACGGAAAAGATCTTCGGTTAGTGTGTTGTAAGATTTCTGTGGTGGATTTACTAAGATATTAAAAAGATATCAAAAAGATTCGGAGCTTGGAGAGAAAGCGAAGGGAAGGTCTACAAATAGCCGTTGCGATCGAATGGAAAGGATCTTCGCCATTAATGTTAGGATCTCAGTGGTGGATTTCGCAAGATATCAAAAAGATTTGGAACGGAGCTGGGAGAGAAAGCGGAGCAGAGAATCGGCATTTCACCTGGGGTTTTAGTTTAGGGGTTTAAGAAAGACGAATTGATAGCAACTGAGGTAATAGAAATTTTGAGTTTAGATCTGGACCTTTCGATCTACTTTTGCACGATTACCGGTGCAGTCCACCTCTGTCTGATTGTCCCGAATTCTGATCGAATGGTCATTATTCACACTTAAATATTTTGTTACCTTAGAGAACTGTATTCAAGACTCGAGTTGATTCAGGATTTCAGGAGTCAGGACTGTTCAAATGGATCAGCCGGTGTAAAGTGCATTGAGATTGGTGCCATAGGTTTGTAGTCTGTCTTTTCTAACTTAACGATTAACATTGGACCGTCTCAGGAGATCTAAGACGTCTATTTCAGATCGGACGGTGGATATCAGATACAAACGTAATATTTGTCTCTCTCTTTTTTTTCCTTTTTTTTTGAGGAATTCAAACATAATATCAGATAAAAAGGACAGTGCAAAATTAATTATAGGGCTCGATCTGCCGATTTTTTTAATAATCGAAATTAATTTTAAAAAATATCGGAAAAGGAGATTGAATTGAGTAAATTTTCAAAAGCCATAAAACCGGAAAATTTTATCCCGTCCTTAGGGACGGGAAAAAATTTAACGTCCGAGGTTATTGATAATCAACTTAACCGGCTAACTAATTAAACGAATCAAAAAAAATATATATATCACGGACTTCAGGGACGTTGGATTATTTCCCGTCCGTGAGGGACTTCAGGGACGTTAGATCATCCTCAATGGAGTCTGTGGAGGAGAGCGAATTTGATTTTCTTGATGTGTTTCTTGAGAAGTTTATAATTGACGAATGCCTCCTTCCACTCTGGTATCAATTGCGCCTCAAGTTCTCTTGAGAACTTCACCATTTGGATCAATTCCGATCCTCTCCTCCTTTTTCTCTTTTTCTTTATGAGTGTTCACTTAATTGAGGATCAATTCCGACCGTGATATTTTTGCGTCCCTCACGGACAGGAAAAAAATTTGCGTCCCTCACGTACGGGAAATAATCCAAGGTCCCTGAAGTCCGTGATATTTTTTTTTTGATTCGTTTAATTAGTTAGCCAGTTAAGTTGAAGGGATTATCAATAACCTCGGACGTTAAATTTTTTCCCGTCTCTAAGGACGGGATAAAATTTCCCGGTTTTATGGCTTTTGAAAATTTGCTCAATTCAATCCCCTTTTCCGATATTTTTTAAAATTAATTTCGATTATTAAAAAAATCGGCTCGATCTGTTCATCTTACTTTGTGCTTGTTTTACAGATGCATGCGTCGGAAACTCGAGAGCATAATTTTTTTTAGAAACCATAAATAAAAGATTATCAAACCTTCGTTTTTAAAAAATCACAAGTACCGAAATTTGGACACCAAATCATTTTTTGTTACTGTGTTGAACAGCCAATTCGACCCCTTAAAATTTGACAATTTTTTTTTCAAAACGGAGGGACTTTAGTGTAGCCGAACAATTACACCTTTGTGTGGAATAGCGTTTTCGGCACAAACGTTTTTTCTCTTTTTTTTTTATAATTTGTTAATGTTTTATGTTATACGTAGTCAGATGAATAGTTACTCACTTACTCCTATGTTATTTCTGATTATTCTATTTAATTAAATAGAAGATTTTTCCTAATTAAATATTAAAAAATTATATTTTCAAAGATAGAATATTATATAATTAAATTTACTAGAAAGATTAAGACAAATAACCGGATCACTATTTTTCAATCAGAACTTTTTGTGATTGTAAGAAAAAATAAGATATTTTTTTGTGTGTTACTGAAAAAAATAAAAAGATTTTAATTTTGAGTTATTGATAACGGTTCAAAAGTTATTTCTGGGTAATTAAAAAATTATCACGATCTTTCTAGTACATTCAAATTCTAAGATACTCCATCTATTTCTCTATAGAAAAATAGTTTTAGAAAAATATTAAATTTATCAAATATCAAATAGCGGTGTCGATCGAAATTAACTTAAAACTCTTGAATCAAAATTGAATTTATGATGTGATTAAAGAGATAAAATGCCATGGAAGTTTAGAACAATTTAATTAATATCACTCCAATTTCAGTAACGATAAAAAGTTTTGAGATCAATAAACTTTATAAAGAATTCGTATTTTTTTTTTAACTTTATTTATCTAATTTTAATTAAATATCTTTTGTTTTTGTCAAAATTTGGTCACTTTCTTCCAATGCAATATGCACTATAGGAGTGCATATAATGTGGCAAGAAAAATATAACACGGTACATAGTTGTCTCTATTTTTTTTTTCCTTCTGTATTCCCATCATGAACTATAAAACATAGTAATTTTTTTATAAAGCATATGCAATAGTATATATTTTTTTTCATGATAAATTATCACAGGTGCTTATTTTTATTATATTTATATATCTGATAACGGTAAAAAAAAAAAAAGGAATTGAAGTGATACTGCCATTGTGAAGTTGGCAAAACTATTGGTTTTTATGCAAAAAGGTTAAACAATAATTAATAATAACGGAAGAAGTATTCTGATATTATTTTGTACTGTTTTATTAGTGTGCAAAATTATAAAATAAAATAAAAAGTTGCATGTTTTTAGATATACAACTAAAGGCATCTAGACCTGATTTCATTTGTGTTTTTTTTTATTTGTTGTCGTAACAGATGTTAATTGAGGTTTGAATCTGTATGATGTTGATGGTCAACTAATTAGAACTAGATTAATTATGATGTTAATATTAATTCTCATTCCCAAGTTAATATTTCCTAATTAAGCTGCTATTGCATGCACTATTTTGTATCATTGACGCAGGTCAAGTATGGATGGAAATCTAAATTACCATTCAACTGTGATTGTGAGTACTTAATTAAAAACACTTAAATTCATAGCTAGAAGGTAATTTGGTAATATCTTTAGGAATTGTTTTGTTTATACCGAATTTATGTAAATATTTAGTTTGGCAAAATATATATGGCGAAGCATCCTAAATAAAAAGAATAAATAAAATTTGCTCATGTTGTTAATGTTAAAGACAATTTGCTCTCTTTGGCCAATGAGCTTACTGCGTCCATATTCCTCTCAATTAGTATCAATAGTCACAGGCGGCTGGGTCCTACAAATAGTTCTAAAATAATTAAGAAGCACACTCATATAGTAATTAACTTCAGGAATATCCAATAGAAGAAAAAAAAATTATCCTTCTTAATTTTTTCTTTCCTTCTTGAAAGCATCAGCAAACATCGATCAGTGTTACTTGGAATTCTTGTACCTGAGAGTTCTCCAAATTTTGCAATTATGTAGTAATTAACCAAATGTGCTGCAAATTTTACTTTGTTAGTCATTTTTATTATATTTCATCTGAAAACATATCTCAAGGAGAAATATAGACAAATAAAACAAGCAACCACATCATGCTTAGGTCTTGTTCCCATGTTAGCTTAACAAATTCTCTCTTTTGGGGGTGTCAGTAAAGGACCACCTGTTGATAAGTTTTGCATTTAATTTCAGAATATTCCATTATATTAGACCAGTCTAGATAGGTGACAAATCAAGGTGCAATAAATTAATGAACCAAGTGCAATTAACATGGAAATCATTTTATAGGAAGGCGAATGGGATGGTTGTTCCAAGCTGTTGAACAACATACATTACTCCCCTCAGTTCGGTGAGACGCAATGCAAACCAATTTTTTGAAATTCAGTTCTCATTCAGTATGCGGAAGGCCACCGCATGCTGCATATGCGGCCGCATATGCGTAAATAAAATAGAATTCGCATATATGAACAATTAAACGGTAATATATGATATGACTTACTGTTAATATACTCTAAACTGGTATTTTTATCACTGTTAATATACTCTAAAACGATAATATACTATAAACTTCATATTCGGACCAAATATAAATTTTCTATTCGGATTGCCACCGAATAGACCGAATTTTAATGCAAACAACGCTACGGACTAAGCTTCTCACTTTTCTGGATAGATTGAAAAATAAGATAACAAGGGATTACGGGTATCTAAGGTTCTCTTTCGTTTCCGTTTTGAATTATATTTTTGGAAATATAAAAGATTTTTTTTCTTATATAAAAAAACACACAAGAAAACGACAAAAAATGAAATCAGTCCAACTTTTAAGGCTTCCTGTGGCGATATACCACATTTTACCAAAGGCTGGCTATGATAACATTTTGGGCCGATTAAGTCCGGCTTGTAAAAATGTATTGGTAATTACTCGAAAAGAGATGCTAATGTATTCGGGCAAATTTCATCCAAACACAAATACAGGTTTGAATAATCAGATATGCGTTGTGATTCAGGCAAACAGATTTACAACTCAAGAATTTAAAAGAGCCAATCTAAACTATCTTGAATATTTTGACACGAATTGGACAATTTGGGTACGACTTTATATAAAGTTTTGTCCAATCACGCCGTGCCCACACGTTGTCAACAGAAGAAACTGTTTATACATGTTTATAAAAGTGTTTATGCTAAACTTAACAAGGTGTTTATAATATATGTAGTGTGTTTTAAAACTGAGTTCAAACTTCGTTGAAAACATGCTCTATAGTTGAGACTTGATAACAGTCAGCCCACGGGTTGTCAACTGATAAAAGTGGTTTATAGAAAAATTACGAAATGCTTATAACATATATAGACTGTTCATTCATAAAAGGAAATTAGTTCATACTTCATTGAGTAAAGCACTTTGAACATATATACACTTTGCTCATACCTGATTGCAAATTGTCATTAAAATTACAGAAAAGTGTTTAAATCAATTATCCAAGTACATTAAATGAAAAGGTTGCATGTAGGCATATACAAAGTTTGCTTATTGACATTATAATAAAAAAAAAAAAGTGTTTATACTAATAATGCAATTTGCAAATATACATAACATGATTCAAAATACAGAATTATGTATTTATATGCAATTTGTCTGGAGTTCCAATGATAGGTTTGCAAATATTAGCGTCCATCCGCAGTACTTTAACAAATATTGGCTTTACTCTGAATACTTAATTATCAACAATTCATATTTTCCTCTTGAAATGCTATTGTTCAAAAACATAAACTAATGATTACAACGACACTCCTTCCATTCATTCAACTATCTAAAAGTACAATGTCCAGTGCATATATGCTAGTGTAGTAATAAACGACGGAGAAAATAAACTAACTCACAATGACCAGGCTAAAAAGATAAATCTTACATGGAACATAACAATAAAATAAGATTGTTCTTAGAGCCTTGAGGCTCTGAAATAAAGTAGTAGAAGAGCTGATGGTTATTTCGCTACCTTGGCCTTAAATCTCTCTGAAAGGAAAACAAAAAATCCAAATTGGTATGAGTTTGTACTTCTCTGATTTTTATTTTGCAATTAATGAGGTTTTACAGTAAGATTTAATGTGCCAATCTAATTATTTCCTTATATTCCTTCTGACAATTTCCAAATTCCATTTCAAGAAAACAAAAATAAAACAAAAAAGTATACATTTTGTATCAAATGTCTTTCTCTAATCACCATAATCAGAGAGATGCGTAAACCAATAATAAAAAACACAGAGAAGACTTACGCGTGGACCCCGGTCGACAACTTGAGGCCGTTTATTTGCTGAAGTATCTGCTTGTTGAACCATTTCCGGACTGTCATGCTTGTAGAAAGCTTGCAAGACTCGCATCATGAAAGGCCGCACTATGTTCACCTCCATGGCTGAGAGATTTTTCAACTACCAAAAAAGAAACATGAAATTAGTGATCTGAGTAATGTATTTTTTTTTTTCTTTTTGCAACCCAAGAGAAATTTTCCCGTCTCTGCAAAGAGTACCCGAAACTGTTTTGGTCAAACTGCTAAGACCAAGGTTCAGCTGTTATTCTGTTAAAAATGAACACATTGCCCCTGAACTTTCAATTGATGCAAACATGAAACCGATAAGTAACAATTTCAGCATAGAGAACACAGATTTGTCTGTGGTAGGGTAAGAATTGTCATGATAACTTATTATATACTTTCCATGAGTAAAGGTATGATGCCATCTATATTTTATCTCCAAATAATTCCGAATCTCAACTGGAACAGATGAACGGTGTTGGGTCCAATTAGCAACTATGTAAATATTCTCTACTATTGTTACAAAAAGAAAAGGAAAATTTTCCTTGCATCTAGAAACCAGACAACTAAAATTGGGCAAGAACAAAAGGTCAGTACCTTCACAGCATGAGTTCGGCCTGAAATTGTTTCTAATCCAGATTCCACCTTATGAAACCTCACATTTCTAATATCTTCAATCAATGATCTCACCTAGACCATTGCACATAGTTGGAAGAAATCAAGCAATTTTAAAATAAAATACAATCATCAAAGCATGAAGTTTTTTTAGACTCACCATGTACACCTCAGGTAAATCATCATGCGCACTGAAATTATATTTCAAAGGTATTAGGTTAGGAATTATAAATGTAACTGAAGGAACAGTATTCAGTTTGTTGTGCAAATTACAGCCTACATGTTTCTTATTAGCAGATAATACCAAATATTTCTAGTGTCAATTATTTTGTGATTTCCTTTTTCGCACATTACTAGAAATCACTGAATAGTTCAATGAAGAAGGGAACAGCATATCAAATATAATGGAACCACTTTTCCCTCTTTCTTGGGACAGTCTAGCCAACTTTTACACAATTAAATCTTTCTCTTATCATTGAGAGTTAGTTGAGCATAGACCACTAAATGCTTGGTATTAATTATGCATAAAATTGTGCTAAACATTTGCTAAAAATACTCTAAGAAACTCTAGTGAAGTTTGCAAAAAATCACATTGATCATGTCAATAACTTACTGGTCAAGCAAAAGACGTGAAATTTCCACATAATGGAACGGCAAAGGTTGGAACTCTCTAGGCGATTCTCTTTCCGCTTCTAATACTTGTGTCAACTTCTCTACGATTTATAAAGGTGAAAAATTCAAAATTAAAAGATCAAGGGGCAGTGACACCTGTCAATTTCAAACTTTTTGCTTTTCGCTTAAATCTTCTAAATTTAGACATTCTGCAAATAAAAAATAATTATTTAATACTACTAACAAAGTCATCAACAGCGCTAACTTCTTCCTGTAGAAATGACAAAAGGACCTCAATTCTTGTTTCAATAAAAAAAGGCATTCTAATAAAATGCAACAAGCATGACGGACACTTGACATCTTTTAGCTTTTATGATTTTTTTTTAAATCCAATTAAATATCCCTTCAAACAGAAAATAGAACATATATTTAACAATGATTCAAATAATTGATTGTTTTAGGCTTTCAACCAATGTATAAAAGAATTAACAGTATTGACTTTAATTTTGGTTATACCCAGAAATAATATAAACAAGTGGTGAGCATGAGAAAAAGATCGATTCTTTGGAAGAGGAAAGCAGAATTCTCTAGAGATTCATAGAACTCCCCAGATAGAGAAGAAAAGCAAAAAAAAAGCTGGAATCGAGTTGTGTCGCTGCAAAGTGGGACCCGGTTGGAAGTCTCACTATTGAATAGCACTGTATATTTCACTGTAGGTGAATAATGCCCAATCTATCCAAAATTAATATATAAGAAAGATTATATAAACAGTGAAAATTTCTCACCAACTGACATCCAATCGGGTGTGCGAATGGAACATTTGCCTCGTTTTTTAAGAGCCACGGCAAGCCAAATAGGCACTTTACATGCAATCTGAGGTAAAAATGGCCCAAAATCACCCTGTAAATCATGTAACAAGTACAAAATATAATAATGTTCGGTAAAAACATCATTTCCTATCCAAAGAAAAGAATGTTAGACCAATGGGAATAACCCTGAAGAATTGTCTCATTGTATCTGCAAAACAAGCAACAACTTTACCCACCCTCGTGTTAAAGAATGCAAAAGTATTCTTTTATAATGGAGCTTATTAGTATTGCATTTGTACCTGACGAAAATATATCAATTTAGAAGCACTTAATGGTCAGCTTTTAGGTGTAATCACCCCATAACATAAGGTGTTAATATGAGTAACCCATAACACAGATTTGTAAGTTCCTATCATTGAACCAGGCATAAATTGTTTTCCCCAAAATAATTTTTTATTTCGTTAAACCAATAGTCCAAAAATTTCACAACAAAACCGAAGTTCTAAAGGAGCACTTCTTTAAATAGAACTGAAATGCAATAAATGCTAGACATAGAAATCCACAGCTAACCTATAATTTCTGGTGGCTATGAAGTAACTCTGCTAATTGCAAAAATAATATCTTCAAAGAAAATCACAAGTAAAACGAAAAGGTAATCTTACACAGAGCAAGTTCAATGCATCCATTCGAATATTGGGCACAATTTCGATCATCTCATCCTCTGCAAGAAACTCCACCTATGCATGAAAACGAGCAATAGAAAAGGACAAAGGGTGCAACTTTTTCAATAAAGACAAGTAAATCATAAATCATAAAGATGGAGAAATAAATGGGGGAAACAGTAACTTTATCTGTACCTCTGGAGCTGAGAAAATGGAAAGACTAGGATCAGATTGTCCTGCCATTTCAGCTAAACTGGAGCAAAAAATGGATCTGTGCTTGATGGAGTTCGGGATTCAATATTCTTTTCTTTTCTTTTTCAAATCCTTTTGATTCTCAGAATTTCTCTGAAATAGGAGTAATGAAGAAGCAAATGAATTCATCAATTAGACGAAAGATAAATAATAGAAAAGCATTGAAAGGTTGAAACAAATTCCAGAAAATTTATTTGAATTAAACAGAAACAATATATTAATGAAGATTTCCATGGTTAATAAACCTACTGAATCAAACTTGACCCCATTGGTCCCATACACAGCACAATACCAGTACAGTATAAGTAACAAAATTGCCACAATACACTATGCAGAATTTTGTGGAACACCTCACAAGCACAACCGAAACAACCACTAAATGCAACCGAAATCCAAAATCAGATCAAATCATCAACACAACGACAGCAAACAACACGATTTCCATCAGAGCAATCGGGATTTGGGGGCGGAGGAGGGAAAAACGTGGAGACGGAGGAAGGTGGAGGCAGAGGTGCGACGGAGGGAGATGGTGGGGTCGGGGAGAGGGAGGGCTTCAAACGCGGGAACAAAACCCAATGGCGCCAAAAAAAACTAGGGTTTCATCCGTTGGAAAGAAAATCTTCTCCAGTTACCACGAAAACTGGAGAGAAACCTGGGCCTAATAGCAGGAACAGACGGAGAGCAGTTTGGGTTCGATGGGCTCCATAACCGTCCGATCCGCTTTAAGATCCGTGTGCACGGATATTAAAGCCGATGTGCACTTATATTAGCGCGACGCGCACAGATCTTTATCGAACAGTTATAGAGCTCATCAAACTTAGTTTGTGTTCGATGGGCATCGGACCCAACCTGCTCTGGAACGAGATGAGGTAGGAATTCGCATCCTCTGAGCTCAAACTTTGCATAACTTTTTTGGAATATCTCAATCAGAGGTGGATTTACTTAGCTACTATGAGAGTCAATTGACAAGTATTTAAAAAAAAAAAAAATTACTAATATATAATTTTATATATATTTTACAATAAAATATCATGAAATGGTACAAATGACTTCTATTTTTCACGAAAAATTTTATATATTTGACTCCCATAGTTCAAAATTCTGACTCTGCAGGAAAATTTTATATGTTTCAGCCCCATAGTTCGAAAATCTGGCTCCGCCCCTGATTTCAATCGTTCAAACACGTTCTGCACGAATCTCAAAGCACAAATAATACTATCCCTACATTCCCTCGAATATGCACCGGACACGTCGGTCACGCAAAAATTGAGATATCTCAGAGGATAGGGATCCATGAGGTAGAGACGTAGAGTAGAGAAAGGAACAGGGAATTAGATGGAATCCGGACCCTCTGAGGTAACTCAAATTTGTGGTCAGATCCTGACCGTTCAGTCCGCATCCGGATCAATCCTCACGGTCCCGGACAGTCGCGTGAAATCAGATCGAACGGTCATATAAATTTCAATTAGCCAGAGAGTCCATATGACTTTACTCTTTACTGTTGCGAAGAATGTTCTTAAATTTGAGAAAGTGGGAATGAAATCCGCTGTTGCGTAGAATCGAACGGGCCTCATCGTTTTGAAGATGGGTGTGCAGAGTCAAGATTCGTACCTAAAAAAGTACCTCCCAATTAGGGCTGCAGACGAATCGAGCTGAATTGAACTTACTTCAATTTGAATTAATTTCGAATCGAATTTTTTACGAACTCAATTTCGAATCTTTTACGAACTTTTTTACGACAAGAAAGAGTGATCATAGTCGCTGAGAGCGAGAGATGAAAATCGTTTAGGATGTCAGAAATGAGAACAAGGATAACGACTTACGAGTTATGACTTATGACTGGACGGTCTTATGTTTTAACTTTTAAGTCATTAACGAACATAAGTAATCAGTGGAAATTAACGATTCACGTTACTTTGATATTCGAACTAGAATAGTTTGCGAACCTATTTCAAACGAACCAAATCTAGTTTGAGTTTGGTTTGAATTAATTTTGAACTATTTTGAATCGAAACTTTTTCGAACCAAACTCGAATCGAATCACGAACTACGAATATTTTATGCAGCCCTACTCCCAATAATCTAATACGATGAGACTGCGGATAAATATACTATGAATTCATAGTAGGACTGATGTCCATCGGACCTACTTTAGTTCGATGGTATAATGACCATTTGATTGCATCAAAATTCGTGCGAACAACATTAATATATGTACCAGTCTGTTTAAATTTCAGTACGCACAAATTTTAATGCGAATTGTACAGTATCAGAGCTAATTGAATCTAAAAGTAGATCCGATGTCCATCGGACCTACTCCTATCTCGGAAAAAAAAAAACTACTTTTTAAGCAAAACGTAAACCAAAAAGTAAAAAGAAAAACAAGGATGGACGTATGTACTTTGAAAATTAAAAAGTTCAGTCAAGACATCGACACAAAAAACTTTATGAATTTACCAGAAATTAAATTAGAATTTAAAGTTGTATCTACAGAAATATAAAATCTGCTAATTATCTTTAAGGATAAGTTTGTCTTTGACTCGCCGACCTGTCAGATTAAAACACGTGTAATTATTAAAGCTGTGTATGAAAAATAGAATTAAATGATGCGCAATAATGCAGCATGTTTAATTAAAAAAATTGATACGCAGTATGTTGTATGTACAACAACAAAAAAAAAATTAAAAATCACAGTGCCCGTTTCCAAAATCCAAAAGCCGCTATAATTCATGGATTCCACCTGTCGCTTTCTCATCCAACTCAGTGCGCAAATATATTAGAACGGATCGGATAAGGATCGGATAGTGGTAAAATTATATTTGTATTCTTTTTATTTTTCGGATACGGATACAGATCGGATATTATATAGATACCGATTAGATATTGGATATACATAAATATTTTCATAATATACATTAAATTCTATGGTATATATCTACTATTCCGATACAGATAATTAAAATTCAAAATCATATTCGTACCTGTATCCGCACGGATATTCAGATATCGGATATTGGATATCCATATCAAATTTTCGGATGCAGATCCGGATACAGTTGGAAATTATCGGATCCGTTTGCACCCCTAAAATATATCTACTCTCAATTAATCACAAGATTTAAAATAGAAACGAGAAAGAAAAGGTAGTACAGTTAGCTAGAAGAATTTTTTTAGAATTGTTAGTTATTCAAAGAACAAGAGCTCAATTTCCTCCCATGATTTTACAGCTTCTGCGAAGATTTTTAAAGAGAGAGATTTAAAATAGAAACTTTCAAAATTGTTTCTATAACGTTACAAAAAAAATGTATTCTCTTTTTATAACTTCTATTTAATAATCACTTAGTAACTACTTGCGGTGTTGTACATTATTCGAGGCCAGATATAGAACATGTTTTTTAGATAGTAGGTATTCCCACGAATTTCTCGTTAAAGTCTTATTCGGCGTCATTATTTAACTGAATCTTTTTTTTCACACGCGCATAGTAAAATTCAATTCAAAACTCAAATCTATTTATGTTCTCAACTGTTGGCCGAATAGAGTCTAGAGCCTAAACGAATAACCATTACGATATCAAACCGATACCACATTTCTGGTACCATACAACAGTGCTTACAAACAAACCACATGCAACCAAGGAACAAGCAATACCCTGATTACAGTGATTAGCATAGAACTAACTAAAACTAATACTACCTGTTACTTTTATGAAATCAAAGCTACTGACAATATAATAAAACACAGTTTTCACCCAACAGACCCTACAAAACAAGTAAATCACAAGAGCTTCAATTGAAGGCCTGCATCTCTAATGCCATCTTCCAAACCTACAACTAACAGTAAACAAAACTACTGACAACTTAAAACCACATCTTTTACAAATAGACCCTCCAAAAATCAGCAAATCACAAGAACTTGCAATTGAAGATCTTCTCTGCTAGTTCCATCCTTATACCCTGTTCTTCCTCCATGAAGTTATGATAGTAGTTCCTATGAAATTTATGCATGATTTATACTTTGACAAAATTAATTTATAAAAGATTTTGCAGTTGATTGAACAATTTATACATTATTGTCTGCGTATGATTGAATAAGTGTATGTATAATTTCATTTGACTGAATAAAATTATAAATAGTTTATGCTTATAAAACAAATTTGTGCATTTTAAATGCTTGACAGAACAATTATGAAATTTACACAAATTTGTTCTATTTCTAATTGCTTTCACGAAAAAAATGAGAAAAAATAAATACACTCACTAAAATTAATTGGAATATATTAAAGCAAATTTAAAACCGGGTAATGAATGGAAAGGAAATGCCCGGGCAAAAAAAATATCTCGGAAAATTGATGAAAATGCTAATTTCAGAATAAGAAAGAGGTATGAACAAACTGAGCTTTAAAAATGAAAATGAAAGAAGCAAAAAAATCTGGTAGTAGTGGATACACGAATTATTTTCTGAAAGTTCAAAATCGGTGTTTATATTGTTATTTATTAGCGAACTATGCACAGCGTAGAGGGAAAAAATGTGTCGTGACTAACACGTCGTGACTTTGGTCTCGTGCTGTGTTGTGCCGCGATCAAGTGAACAGTTACACGTGCCGTGCCGTGGCTAAAATGTAGAGGGGTGGTCACGCCGTGACCGTTCGCGTGCCATGTCCAAACGTAACTAGTCACGTTTCTCACATTAACTATTTTTTCATAATTTAGATTACTTTATTCAAGATTCACTATTTGATCAAGACTTAACGATCCTAATTACACGTGCCGTGCCGTGACCGGATTTTTAGCGTGACGTGCCGTGTCAAATTTTCAAAAGATGATTACAGCACACGACACGCGAGTCACTGCACGGAAAAGTCACACATACCGTACCGTTCCGTACCATAACCATACTGCTCTGTGACGGAACCGGCTCCGTCGTGCCATTTTTTCCACTCTGCTGGCACAGCGTTCCCACAAGACATTCGGGTCCCATGATTCAGTATCAATTTTTTTTACCCTCAAGAAAACCTCATTCAATCTTTCTAGAAATTAAAACCTAAAAAGAAAGAAATAATTTCCTTGGCTACTAGCCTACCACGGTTATTTGAGGATCTAAAACTGACACATGCCAGTATCATTTTGTTTTTCTTTTCTTCTTTCTACCAGAACATCAGATTCTACCATATATCCTTTTCCAGAAAATAAAAACCAAAAATTGAGATCCAGTATATTTACTTTTTCATGCGTACCTGTAATACCTTTTTCGTTTTTTCTGTTTCTGTTTCTTACCAAATGTCAGGCATACAAAAGTAAATAAACAGCCTTATCAAATTGGAATTTTTTTTATAAACCATACTTAAAAAAAATTAGAAAAACAATACGATTTTCTTTTTTTTACGAAAACAATAAGAACCGAGTTGGCAACTCAGTCCGATATTTTTTTTTATTTGGGACCAAATTAGTAATTTGGCCCGCCTTGTTTGTTAGTTTTTTCTGGCGCCCGACCACAGAAAATTCCAAAAAGTTTTCGGGCTGATATTGATATTGAGTTGAACCGAGCTTTCAGCCCAGCCTTGCTGGTTAAACTGATCTCTGTAATTAAATATTTCAGCAATGAAATGGGCTACAAAAGCCTTTTTTTTTTTTTAAAAAAAAAATATTGAGTTGAACCGGACATCCTTATTAAAAAAATAAAAAATAATATATAAACATTTTATTTCAGTATACATATTGCATTTTCATCGTCGTTTGTGTTAAATTTTATTAACATTATTTAAATTGACTTGGATATTTATATAAAAATCATAAACTTGATTATACTTTTTGAACGTACTATTCAAATACAGGCATACAACCTTCTCACCAATTAATTTCTTTAGTGTAATGTTGGAATAACCAAGTAGAATGTGCATTTCTACGCAGAAAAATGATTGAAACATGTTGTCACCGTATCATGGTACAATACAACTATTTTTCTCACTATCTTAAAAAAATCAGTTGGGACCGCAAATTCCAACTCGATACCGGCTGAAAAAAATATTGGGCCGAGATGGCAACTCGGTCCCTCTACGTTACACCGATGGCTATACAGCTTTTTTGTAAAAACTGTAAAACAACTCGGGACCGAATTGTCAATTCGATCCCTGATAAAAAAAAATTCGGACCGAATTGTCAACTCGGTTTTTATGATTTTTGTAAATAAAAAAATAATCGTATTGTTTTCCTTTTTTTTAATTATGATTTATAAAAAAAATTCATCAAATTGCGCACATCACCAGATAAAAAACAAAACAAAAACTAGGAACTACATACTGACCCTCCAAAATTCTCAAATCAAATCACCAAGTTGAACCAATACTGACCTCCTTTTCTCTTCTCTTCTTCTCTACCTTCAAAATACTTCATCTCAAAAATTGAGATAAGATAACTAAGAGCCTCTTGAAACCATGTATTTGTCATTAAGCCAGGCGCTTTTCAATTTCGTTTATTTGTTTTTTTTTCTTTTTCAAGGGAGCTCAAATACATAAAAGCAGTGTCGAGCCAAAAGAGCTTCTCTCTCTCTAACTTATTTCTACTTTAAGGAGACCCAAACATGCATTGAGGCAACATCAACATTCTTTCTTCGAACCAAGGTCAAGATTGCTTCCGCAACATGTTTCGCTTGAAAAGGTGTAATAAAGGATAATTAGATATATTAGTAGGTGTAAATTGTAGGAGTGGATTTGTATTGTAATAGTGATAGGTAGAAAATAATTAGTGGAGTTGTTTATAATCAATTACAATCAAGTCTATAAAAAATGATGTGTTAATGTAATCAAACCCACAATATCAATACAAGAAATTCTCTCTTTCTCTGAACCTTTATAGTTTCTCATCAGTTTGCTAAATTTCAAAATTGTAATAATTTTTAAAAAAGAAATTACCATGACAACAAATTCCTTAAGATAATTATTGTATGTTTATTATGTCACAATTATAGTAAAGAAATTATTGGTTTTTGACTTTCCAATAACCAACACAATCTATACTCAATGGCTGTGCGAAAATATAATCTTACGACAAAATATAAAATCTAGGTAGGGAGATATTTGATTAAAGAAAGTAAAGTACGCTAAAAGTCAGCATTGTTGCTAAAATAAAAGGTAAAGAATTTTCGGAAATTACTTAACCACACTCGTACGTATTTTTTAGCATTGTAGCTAAAAATGGAATTTAAAGAAATTTTAGGAATTATTGAACCATGTACACTCGTATCAATATCATTTGCCGATTGCTTACAAATTGTGTTATTAATTTTTGTCAGATATAGTATTTTTTATATAGTGATAAATACAATATCCGTTGTTAAAAAAGTCAATATGTTCGAAAAATTTTGGAGAGAAATAGAGATCAGAATCCCTATTTAACATATTGAAAATAAAATATTATCTGAGTTCAGGTTCTAAACTAAAACCTGATTAACATATTAAAAACTACGGCTCAATAGACTAATGCACCACACGGGGGTCTTCAGTGAATATTAGAGTTTGTTTTGAAAATTGCCCGCACTAATGAAGGTTAAGATCTTTTTATGGCTAATGCTGGATGACAAGATCCTGACACAAGAAGTCCTGCAAATAAGAGGATGCACAATCCAGCCAAGCTGGCAACTGTGCCTTTAGCAAAACACGAAAACTAGAGATCACGTAATGTGATTATGTGAGAATGTGCCTACGCAACAAACTTATGGAGAAGGATCACAGCCCACTTCAACCTGCATTGTAGAGGACGAAGTATCTCTGAAGCCTAGTTACGAGGACAAAAGTCCTTGGTACCACATGCAAAAAAGTTTTGGAATACGACCTGGGTAGCAGGGGTTTGGGCCTTGTGGCGAGAAAAGAATATGAGATTCTTTTCTAACAAAAAGAGTTTGGTAAATCAGTTAATAAATGATGCAACAATCGAGGTTATTTCTTAGATGTAATTCGCATAAGGCTGGAGTGAGAGGGGGTTTCACCTTTTTTTCCTTAGAATTCTTTGTCTACGAGCACTCCAATTGAGTCTTCGCCTTCTTTTGCCTCATTGATTTGCAAGATTGGTAATCTATTGAGTGTTGCCGCATATCAAAATTTGAATGGAACCCTTTTTTTGCAGATGTTAAATAATTAAATAACTTGATCTTCTATTTGTATTTAATTTTTGTCACTTTACTCAGTTTTTAGCGAACTCCAGTCCTCTGATATATCTCTACACATGCGTGATTAATTGAAAAATCTCAACTATTCAAATACGGTATGCACAAATGATATTAGCCCCTACACTCTCCCCAAACAGGCACTGTATACGTGATTGACGCATGTGCTGACATACTCGGAGGATACACACTAGTTTTTAACGGAGACTTCTTGTGTTTGAACTTTGGAAACAAATATGCTATTATTCTTGAGGAATAACATGAACCTGCGATTCCAATTACATCTGTTCACATCTTTTTAAGTGCGAATCTCAATCAAAAAACTTTTTTCATACGCGAATCTCAACTAATATCAACATATGGGATTGAAATCGTAAGTTCCTCTTATTCCTCAAGAATAACAGCAGATTTATTTCCTTGTATTTTGCAGCTAGTTGAAGCGCATTAATGTATCAGTAGTCAGCTGCCTAATTTAGTTGTTTGTTGTCTTTTGATAAAGCAGTTGCCTAGATCTGCCTAACCTGGCTAATAGCAACAAGTGCCAAGTAGATCATGTAAACGCAGTGGGAGATACTTCTTCTTACTCTCCATTCTCGATCAAAATGGAGGATCCTGTCCTTTTTGAGACTTTCGGTCGGGATTAAAAACAGATTTCGACAATATATATTTATATGATTTTTCTTTGTTAGAAAGCTTTTTTTTTAGTAAAGGTTGGAGATCAAGCCACCAAACTATTTAATATCTCTGTTATTATAGCACATGATTTTTCTCATCTGTATTTCGAACTCATGATCTCTTACATAAAAATCATGTGCCTTAGCTACTAAATCAAAAACTAGTTCTTTTTTTTTTTTTATCTTTTTAATATTTGGGAAGTCCTTGAATGATGAGTTGGAGGGTAACATTTAAAATAAAAATAAAAATAAGTGCTCATGTCAATTTCGATAGTATATATTTTTATAAAATATTTTTAAAGAAACTATAAAAGTGTCTTATCACGAAAAATAAAATTTATCATCATTCGAGAGTTCAGACTAGACCTGCAGTTCAAAATTAAGGGAACCATCTCTTATAATAACTACTGTAATTTTTTGGATCCTTAATTATTATTAGCAACCATAAAATTTCGTGTAAAACTTAAGAAGCAATTTTTGCTACATATTATTTCATAAACACTAGAACTAAACGAGAAAGGTTTAAAGTATTTGTTTTCTATATTTCTGTCATACATTTATATATCTAAAACTTGGATATTAAATTAAAATTGACAAACATAATGTACTTACAATGTAGATTGAAAAATAGAAAATACTGACTTTATTTAAATGTATCGAAAATTTATAAATTTTACTTACGAGTTTTATTTTTCATGTTGATTTTTCTAGTTTTTTAATCTCGTAAAAAATGTAGTAGAATTGTCAAAAATTCTTATGTGCTTGGAGAAATGATAGTTAATAATAATATCATATCTAACCGTTCTAAAGTTCTAAATTTTTGTTTTGTTACTTATCATTAAAAAATGTAGTAAATTTTTTATTTTTGTTCTTTCTTTTTGTCAAATTTTTTTTTGTTTGTTAGCCCAAGTATGTGATATATAATTATATTTGTCTTGGGAGTTGTTACTAATCGTTTTAACATACGTAATACAATTCTTTCTATCATTTTATAGTGTCTGAACATTTTTCTTTAAATAAAAATTTGAGTTGTCTAATTTGACCAAAACAATTCTGTATCCCCATCAAAATATAAATAAAATTTAAATAATAAATTAGAAACACTTGTAATAGTACTACAAATGCACCTGAAAAGAAGTAATAAAAAGAATAAAATCAAACTTAGTAAACGATAGTATTGTTAGCAACAAAATTGTAGAAAATTAGAGAAGAAGAGAAAACAAGGAGGTGATTAAAACAACTCCATCACAGACGAAATTAGACTTTCAAACTAAAAAGATCAAATATGAATAGGGTAAATTATATAAAAATTTTCATGCTGCAAATGAAAGTCAATTTGATAATATTTATAGCAATATATTTACTTTAAACCATATATAAATATTATACATACATTTTAAAAAATAATAATAAAGACTTGGCCCCGGCAAATGGGACCGATTTTTTATTAATAGCTCCAAAAAATAATTAATAAAAACAATCAGACTCTTAAAATTTTGTCTTAATATAAACTCTATAATTAGTACAACTATCTTAAAAAAAAAATTAAAGACCACCCTATGGGGGGCAATTTTGTTGCCATAGGGGACCACCCCACACGGGGGCGGTCTAGGGTGAAGGGTGGATTACTCCTTAGTGGCGGTTTGGTTAATTTTAAAAAAAAAATTAGGAGTCTGATTATTTTTATTAATTTTTTTTAATTATTAATAAAAAAAATCGGTAAATGTGTGTGAAAATCATGATGTATCAATTATTATGCTGCTCATTCCGGGTTATTTTAAAGGCAGCTAGTTGGATGGCTAATGGACATATCCAGTCTGTTAATACTGGCTAGATGCTAACCCACAAAAGACAAAAATAGGCATTTTAAAGTCAAATCTTTGGGAGCCATGCAAAATCGCTTATCGTCTCATGGCAAGATCAAATCTCGTGCATGCGATCAATTCATGCCTTTCTTCAAAGTGTCACGCTTCGTTTGTGCTATTTTTTATTAGGTTTCTGAGTTTCTCCTGCTTTATTTTTGTACGGGCACATTCACCTTCTACCGATTTCCAGTGAGCACGAAGAATTTATTTTATTTTTCGTAATTAAAAAAATTAAGGTTTTAAATAGCACCGTTATAGTATTTTCAGACCATAAAAGTTACGACGTTATTAGCGCTATTTTGCACTATTTGGATATAATGTTTTTTTTTTCAGTCATTCCGCTATGACATAATAAACGCTATTTAAATCTTTGAAAAAAAATAATTATTGGAAAAAAAATTGATTGTTCTTAAAATTAAAACATAGGTATCGAATCTTTCGTTCGGTACACTATCTTTCATTACGTTGCACACAAGATTACACAGTTTGTAGAAATAAAAATAAATAAGAAGTATGTATTGAATCTAAGTTTCGGTACACATGAGTGTACCCAGTATATTGAAACTTGGATCTCAATCTGCTGCAATTCTTTCCCCATAAATAGTATCCTACAATATATATTTTTTTCAAATTCAACTGTTGAATTGTTTTGAGATTTGTGCAAAAAAAAATTAGTTGTTTTGAGATACGTGCACATAAATTATTGGGCGGTTAGATTTGGAAAAACAGATATTTCAGAATTACTGTTCATCCTTTTAGAATCACAGCACATGTAAATCCTCGAAACTTAGATTCGGTATGTCCTTTTTAAAAAAGAAAAATTGTACTGCATCTGAAAAAAATTTAAAAACGAGTAGATTAAGTACATCCCTTTTTTGGATATCTTATGTTAAGATTTATGTTATCGTATGTTTTTAGACTTTAGTCTCTTTTAGTTTGTTTTCACAAGAAAAGTACCAAATCAAAGTTTTTGTACACAACCAGGGGTACCTATATTTGATTGAGTAATTATACTGGATCCTGCATTATCATCTCTGCACTATCCCTCCATCCTCCTCACATCAGTAATTTAAGAGATTAACTTCTATTAACTATCTTAACTAACTTTCATTTAATTATCTGGTCCCGCGATAGAAACGCATCATTCTTTTTTTTTTAAATTCAAATTTATTTTTTGTACCTGCGATTTTCTTTTTTTAGGCTGAGATCATTCTATGCAATTTTAAAGATAAATACTTAAATTGACCAAGAATAAATACTTCAATTTTGAAGATAGATTCTTATTATGTCTAAAATAAATATTTCAGTATTTTAGAATTAATACTATATAGATTAGAGATAAATACTACTATGTCCAATTGATAAATACATTATTTTTTTAAGGATAAATTATTATTATGTCTAGGATAAATACTACAGTATTTAAGGATTAATAGTTTAATACTATATAGTTTAGGAATAAATACTACATTGATACTTTAACTGGAGTATTTATCCTTAGTGGTAAATATTGGAATGTGTAAAGATAAATTCTTTCCTCCGAGATTGACCCAGAAAGTTTTGGACCCCGATGAGTGGTCCCCCATAGTGCGGGGACGATACAGCAGAAACGTATTAATTTATGAGGACACAATTTTGTCATTTTGTAATTATGGAAATATAGTTCGCTTCATAGAAATTAATATTTGTACTCACCAAGGTAAATACACCAATGCATCATGATAAATATATTATTGCCTCACGTTAAATAGTATTATCATATTTAATGTTTTAGTGATCTTCCATTAAAGTTATGAAAATTAATGGAGAGATAATGCGGAGTTGATTATCAGGATCCTATTTGATTCGGTACTTACGTTTTTTCTACAGAAAAAAAAAAATAAAACTCTTGCCCTACCATTAATTTTTTTAATTACGAAAAATAAAAAAGTGCAAGCACGAAGACATTTTTTTTTTATTTCAAGGATAAATTTTCATGATAAAAAGTTTTAACCAGTGTATTTAAGGGGGGAAATCAGATATTTTAGATAGAGGGACCTAATAAATAAATATTTTGTAATTTACTTTATAAAAAGAACTAACAGTATAATGTAAAAAAATTACATGACAAAACTGAAAATTTTCAATTTATAATTTTCAGACACCTCTTCCCTTTTATGTACTTCCGCCACTGAGTGCATTCAAATGTTTATTCCTCTTTGTTATTTTTTTAACCAAATTACCTCTGTGCCTCTTGACATCCTAATTCATGAAAAACAAATCTTTTCATCTTATTTTTCATTTCGATCATAAAAATTCACTCCTAAATAATTTTTATTACAATCTTTCTTCTGAAATGAATTAAATTCTGAAACTTCTTATCTCCGATCAGTAAATAAGGTTAGGAGAACAAGGAAATAAAAATACTCTATAAGTGCCTGTTTAGCTGCACAGTAGGAATGAGCATGGGCACAAAAATTGAACTGAATTTGACTGTTTACGTGAAAAAAAAAATTCAGTTGACCCACATGAACAGTGACGGCGCCGAACAGGCCCTAAGTCCCTAAGTCTTGGAACCGACTCTGCTCCTTTTCTTCCATCTGGATCGATCAAAA